>CM036907.1:3365000-3727500 GCA_020800305.1 Porphyrio hochstetteri
GCTCCCTAAGCTGCTTCAGCACAAAAGCCAACAAGCTGCTTTCCCTGGCCAGTTAAGTTCCCAGCAGATAGGTGGTAACAATCAACTGGAGGGCCTTAAAATCTTAATCCACACCAGCTATTTGCAAAGCGAATGTGTCATTAGACTGAAGGAGGTCAATGCACTTTGCTTTTCTTCCCCTGCCACCCATCACAAAGTCTTATTTGTCTGAAGCCCTTTGTAAAACATCTGACAGTATGTATTAAACCTCCTAGCTCATCTTTCTTTCCAAACCTTTTTGGGACACCAGTGGGCAGGCAGATCTTACCAGACCTCTCTGGATGAGTGTCACGCAGCAAGCGCCATCCAAAGGGAATGCTGGGGCAGAGTCTCACTACAAAATTTTGAAAGGTCTTAAGAAGCTTGATACAGACCCTGAAGAAAGAGCAGAGAATGTGGTCAGTGAGGATGAGAAGTACAGCTGGGGCTAGGGAAGAGATGAGCAGCAGGTTTGGATGGGGTGAGATGCTATGGGAAAGAGATGACAGAATAATGAAAGAAACACTGTTTAGGTACAGAAGATGGGGGAAGAGCATATTTTGGATAGGAAAAAAAAAAGTCTAAGGCTTTGGAGGTGAAATGTGAGAAATTTTGCTATTTGTTTGTGAGAACTCCAGCAGTGAATGTTCAAGGCAACTTCAGCTGAGTGCTTTGTAGGACCTCCACACTGTCCTGGTAAATCCATGGAGGTTTCTACTCCGAAGACACTGCTTATTTAGTTATTTCCAGATCTTCTTTCCCTGATACTGTGCTAGGGTTAGAGCAGGAAGTGGATGCTTTCAGTCTTCTTTATGATGTGAAATACTTCTCCAAACTGGGAGCACCTCAGAAGCTCCCTTGTCAACATGCCAAGGTTGACATTGCTGTGCATTTACTGCCACCCATTTCCATGTTTCCAGTGGGAGGGGGGAAGGTCATGATGATTAGAATATCTTGTGCTGTAGAAAAGGAGACAGACAATATAATAATAACAATGATAATAATAATAATATTATTTACAAAAGATGTATTAATGCTGAATAGAATGACTGTGTTTACTCTTTATGTAAACCATTTAGCTTACTGTTAACTTCATTAGTGAATCTTCAAGGACTGAACATTTCAGTCTACAATGTTAAAAACAGACATTTGATTTTTCTAATTGTAACTAAACTGCAGAGCCGGGGTGGGAGCATTCCCCATGAATCCAAGACCCCCAGCATTTCAGGAATTCGGCCATTTCTCTCAACAGAGAAATGCATTTAAAACTCTGGTTGTCTTTCCTGTTGCTACCTGCTTCCCCACTAATTTTTGTAAAGAGCTGCAGTTCCAGCTTTATCTCGATTTTCTCAGAGCTTTTGCAAGCAGGAGCTATGGCTGTAAGCTGAGAAGTGTTAGATGCTGCCCCTTGTAGGGATAACAAAGTGCATCTTCAAGTAAAGAATTTGGAAGATTTGTGCTCATAAATTGTTTTTATCTGAACTCTCCAGTCCACACAAACCAATATTTTTTCATGTTCAGTTACTCTCCAGACAGGTATATGGTTGCAGTTCTCAGGCTTATAAAGGAAGCTCGCTACACAGGGCACTGAGAAAAGGGATACAGGAGAGGCAAACAAATCCAAACCACGTGTGTAGGCAGATGCGTGTGCGTGCGCCCACATGCAAGCTTGTACGTCTGTTGAAATATTTATTTGCCTCTGAACCTGTGTTTTTTTCACAAGGTGTTCAAATTTGGTCAGATCACCTCATGAAATGTGGAAGGTGAGCTCGACTTCAGCTGTAAGTGGGATCTACGTGTCTGGTGATTGCCAAATACATCAGAGAGTTTTCTCTGCGTGAAATCACCTCACTTCTTCCTAACAGACAGGGAGCTAGAAATCATGATAAGAACCCCTTCCACTCCTGAGTTTTTATGGGTAGTCTCTCCATAGTTAATAAATGAGTTGGGCTTGATGGAAGCGTGTTACAGTGTTTTGGTTTGCAGCCCGCTCGGGGCCCAGAGCTGCATTCTTCTTGCTCCCTAGACTCCCCTTGAACTAAATGGGAGGTGTGGGTGAACGAGATCAGACCCCTCGTCTGCAAGCACTGAAGCCACATGCAGCCTCTAGTGACCTCCCTCACTTTCCACAGACACTAAATTCATTGCTAGTTTAAAAAAAAAGAGGAGGAAAAAAAAAAAAAAAAGTGAGGCACTTCAGCTTCTTTTCAAAATAGAGAGAAACAATAGGGCACACTGTAGTGAGTTCTAAGTCTTTTATCTTTCTACAGATTCAACCACAGTATTGATTCTTTATTGACCTAAACTGTCCTAAGCGTGGCTGTGGTTTTTTCTCATATAGTCTATGGGAGAGTTAAGGCAGCTACTACTTTAATATTGATTTTTGTGAAAAAGGTGCAGGAAAGGGGGCAATTTGTGTCTGCAGTTGCTCTTCACTATAAAAGATACCATTGTTAGGAGCTTATAGCATTATATCAAGGGTCTTAATCTGTAGCAATCTTTTTTTACAACTTAGAAATAGGCTTGGGCAAATGTGTTATTGGTGTTAATGATATTTTGAAGTGAAGAAAATTTGTCAGCCTTTCCAAGTAAAATGCTCAACTTAACCATTTGAGAACTTGACAGGTTTGTTACATCTGTTTGCGGGAATTATGTCTTTTGTTCCCCTGGAAAAAAAGAAAAAAGAAAAAAAAAGAAAAAAGGATGTCCGTTTGAATAAACAGTGATAATAATGTTATCTGAATAAATCTTTAATAAATTGAAATTATTACTGCAGGCTTAAATAAGCAGTAAGTTTTGACAAGAAGGGCATTATCATCTAATTATACTTACTTTATGAAAGAGAGGGGCAAGGGCCAACCTGTGAGCCGTCTAAACCACAGTAATAGAGTGATCCCCTCTGCAGACTAAAGAAGGAGCCATCAGACAACAATAAAACACAGCCAGTGCGCTGAAAATTGCAACTGAACCCTTGATTCACACAGATACACCATCTTAATTGTTATGAAAACTAGCAGAGCAGTATGATAAGTGCATGGCAAAACAGCCTTTGTTAAGCGGATGAGAGAATCCTGTGCCAGATATTTTATGGTATTCCTAAAGGTTTCTTTAATTATCAATTAGTCACGACTGTACATTAGCTTCCTATTGGCTAAGTGCTCGGCGTAAGGGTCTGTATCAGCATTTGCAAACAGGTGTAAAGATATAACTGATACGTAAATTGCCTTCTTCCTGTGGGCACCTGGTTTGCTGAGAACACTTAAGAAATTCCAAGATGACACCTGCTAGCTGCTTTATTGGTGTGTATCTCATATATTGTGCTGTTAGTCTGATCTACTGTGTTGAATTATAAAGAGCTGTGCCTACTGAAACGCCTTGCTTTTATGGTGCGAGCCATGGGAAAAGCTAGGCGTGCTAAGTGGGGTAAAACACACCAAAAAAAGTATTCACATGCCTTCTCGATGTATTATGTGTGAGCCGGTACACACGGTATTCCTCTAATACCTACTGCTTCATTTTTTTCCTTATGGAGAATCAATAAACAGGAAAATCATTGTCTGCTAATGCCCATAATCTTTTTTGAACGTTTGATTTGTTTGGCAAATAAGCTTGACTTGGTTAAAGCCTCCACTGGCTGCGCTTATTTTGCAGAATTAAAAAAAGTCTGGATCATAATAATCTGCCAGAATAAAGGAACTCGCATAAATCATGCTTGTCTTAGGTAACTATTGGATTTGGAAGCACGTGCTCCAGAAACCAAGTCTCTTGTGTATATACACATAGTTTTGTTTTGCACGTATGTAATATTATATTTAAAACTGTTAATCTAGGCCCTCTCCTGCATGTACTTATGATATATGTTTATTCATATGCACCTGACTACATATGATTTTTCCTCCCCCCGGCTCTGTTAGAATCTTGTCTCACTTGGCATTCAGAATATTTTAAGGATGAAACAACACTGTGCCATAGAGATGGGCATTGTCCATAATCCTCTGCAAAAATCAGTCATATTGGGCTCCTGCTATCTAGGCCTGGATGAATTTTGGTCACCCTGTGGAGATGGACACAAAAGCCTAGACAGCTTGTAGGCAGCAGGAGAAGCGACCGGTCCCATGAGAGACGGGGGACACCCCGTGCTCTGCAGGAATGGCACATGCACCAAAGGCATCAATGGCAGAGCTTTGGGATCTGGTTGTTCCAGAGCTGCTCATGAAAAAGATAAGGATGTGGACAAAGTAATGACTTTTCCTCTTCTTTGTCTTTGGAAAATAGCTCAGCAGCTCTCATGTAATTAACCCAGCCCAGTTAAGCTTGTGGCACGTGTTGGGCAGGGACATTCTGAGCCCAAACTCCTAAATTTACCAGTGTTGCAAGCGACTGAAGTGGCCTGCAATGTCTGGCACATGATCTTAATAACAAGGAGGGAGACGGTGTCACCTACTCTCCATCGTTGTTTCCTTCCCACAGATATATCACAGCTCACTTTGTCTCACTGGACTCTCAAAAGAAAGGCTAAAAATAGAGACAACGCATACGGATGTGTGCTGGGGACGTGGCTGGTTTTAGTTTCCATTCCCTTCTCCATCACGAGGGCTGAGCAGCCCTTTGCCTTTACACACAGGCTGGGACCAGCCGTCCTTAGCGTAAATGATGATGGTTTAATAAAGACCATCAACAGAAGGGTCCTTAAAAGAGAGATGTTCAGACATTTCAGCTGAAGTAATTGAAGATGCCCTACAGTTATTGTACACACAAGGTGTAAATTTGCCTAGGTGTTGCTGCTCTAACACAGCCTTTCATGCTTATTTTATCATTTTGTATATAATTCCCTATAACGTGCCAACACTGTAACTGATACAACTTCATGTCTTTTTTCACTCGTGCCGGCAAGCTGAACAAGTGGGATGAGGTTACAGTAAACAAGAGGGAGATCACTAGAGATAGAGATTTTAAAGAGCACACAAAAAACAAGAGCGACAGAGAATCTGAGACACAAGAAGCTCTCCATGAGAAGAATGCTCAGAGCACAAAGTTATATCCCCCCTCGACATAAATACGTACAGACAAAAAATGACTCACTGTGTGAGTCAGAGAGAGGAGGTTTTATTTACACCAGAGAACTTGGAAATAACATTTCCACTGATTCTATTCTGTTCAGCAATTGTGGGTATAAGCAAAAGGCCGTTAACACTTCTGTATGAATCAAATTTTTAAAAATCACTCCGCCCTTCAATCAGAACTGTTTTCTCACTTATGTGAATTAACCTACAGAACTGGCACATGAAATAATTTGTTTCAGTATCTATTACTGAATATGTTTTGGCCCGGATCCATAAAAGCATTTAGGAGCCTGAGTTGCACTGAAATCACTGAATAGAGAGGGGAAAAAAAAAAAATGTGTTATTCCTGGTTACTACAAAGAACTGTAGCACATTGCTTTTTTCACTGGGCACATTTCAGACTGTGGCTCCAAGTCTGGGCTTTGTGACTGCGCCGGGGCTCTTCCTGGCTAGTGAAGGGAGGCATCTGCCCAGGCATTCATGACATCTTGTTCTTGGGGGTCCTTGTATGCTGGGCATCACACGATGTATGCTCTGTCAAGAGAGCAGAGCTGGTAGAACAGAATTGGCATGTAATGTGACTGTGATACATCATGGGACTGAAGTACCCGGGTATAAAATATAGCCATTTACTTTGAGAGGGGAATTGATCTGAAATGTATTCATTTTTTACACTACAGATAGATTTCTGCTAGAAATAAACCATTTCTTGTAAACTTTTTCCTCTGGTAAGAAGTCTGAACTGCTGAAAAAATATTTTGATAGGTATTTTGTTGGCATCCCTATCAGCCTTTCACATCCTACAGCTCCCCACACCACTGTCTCGTAATAGCAATTTTTCATGATGGCCAGTCCAGCTGTGCTTGAGTGGGTGATCTACAGGTGGTGACGTCTCCTTCTTATTTCCCAACTCCTCTAATCCTCCATAAGAGAGTGCCGCGATGAACTTGTTGTTTGAATTTGTGACACACAGGATCTCACACGTTCCTTGATAGAACAGGGCATCTCTTTTTCTCTTCTCCTACCTATGGGCTCTTGACAATTATTTTTTCTAAACAAAATGTGATGTTTGGGGTAAACATTTAGGATGTGTTAATATGCCGAGTGGAGAGAATGGGTGAAAAGGTGTGATGTCTATGAGCAGCGCCAGTCTACAGAACGGTTACTCGTGAAATCGGCCAAGGTAAATAAGACACTGCTGAAACTGTCTTAGCCCCCCTCAATCCTCATGTGTGGGTTAATACACACCAGCAGAGCCAAGTTATCCTTAATTGCGTGCTGTTTTACTTGGCTGTATAAATGGCTAACCCGTTTTGTAACTTGGCTCTGATTGTAGCTATCACACCTTTCGATTACTGACCTTTCTTGTCTAAATTGTTTTTTTAATACATATTAAATATTTTTGATCTAGTTTAATTTCCTAGGGCTTTTTACAGTAGAAAATATTACAGAAAATATTTCTGCTGATAGGAAGACATATTTTAATAGAAAATGGCTTATGTTCTCAGTGGCTAGACAGGTCAGTGGTTTTTAAAACCTGTTTCTTGTTGAAGGAAGTTGTCCCAGAAAAACATGCTAAAATTTGATGTGCTGTTTATTCTGCACGTTCATTGGCAAAGGGAACAGAAATGCAACTTTGCTGCAATTCTTAAATAAGAAAAATATTTAAACTATAATAACCAATCAATGGCTCTTCTTATTTTCCTTTCAGCATTATATTTCTTAATAGTGGCTTTAATATGTCAACAGTTTGTTACCATGATCCTCTGAATTTCTGAGCCGATAAAGTGTTTCTCTGTTTGAAGGCAGAATATTAAAACTGTCCCCCATTTAATTGCCTTTTCTGATGGTTTTATCTGCATGCTATGTGTAATGGAAGGCTTATAATTGCTGGTTAAAAGAAGGTTTTTATCAGTTTTGTAGATTCAGTAACTCAAGGTGTATTGCTATCCGCAGCAGCTGTGGCACGCACAATCTTGGGACTTGGCCCAGTTCTTACAAAATTCAATTGAAGGGCTTCTATTGACATCGGTGGATCAGGTCTTTCACAATGAGAGTGAGGAGTAATTATTTTTTGCATGTGGGGTGTCTCAGTTGTGAGTCAGTTTATTCTGCTGGTAAAATGTGCACCTGAGTTTCCATTATAACTGATTTTGTCTCATACTTCCACATCTTTCAGAAATGCCACACTGGACTGAGGGGAGTAAGTTTTTTTAATCCGGTGAGATACAGGTTAGGTGGTCTTGGAACAGTTCCCACTAAAGCAGGGGACAGTATTGCAAAATCTACTACCATTTGTACTAATTAGCAACTTTGCTGACAGCCTCTGGTGAGTAACTCATTACTGTCTATTTGTGTGCTTGGCTTATAAATCCCCTAACAGCCAGACTGTGTGCACTGTTGTAGTACAATATTGTTGTGGTATAAGACCTTTTTCTTGAGCATTAGCATGTCTCCTCCTTCCTCCACGTGCAGTGCTTGCAGTAGAAGTAGGTCAGCGGCATGGAGACACAGCCCCGAAGTAAGAAGGGCTTCCAGTATTTCTTTTTTTCCCCTTCTCTGGTCCTGAAGTAGGGATGAATAAAAAATCTGTTCATTTCTGGCACCAACTCTTGCTGATGCTGCTTGTTTCTCAGTGCATTTTAAATTTCCTCTGATCGGACCTTCACCCTTGCACGATACCACACGCTGTAGCATGCCTTTTCCCCTTCCCTCCGTAGCTCTAGTAGGCCTCTTGGAAATTCAAAGTACTTTTGCCGTGGTTCAACAAGAACATTCGTTTCCCATTTCTGTAGGTAGGTTCTGCTGGTCGGTGTTTTTCCCCCGTCCTTTATCACAGGCCATGTTGTTTCCATACACCAGTGACTCATTCCCCCAGGAGTATCATTGTTTGCTCAGCTCGGTGGACTTCTCACAATGCAGATACATGCATTTCTTCCACCTATCATTTTGATTTCAGTTTTTCTGCAGTTTATTGGCTTCAGTCTGTATTTTCTTTGTGATCTGTTGCTTAGGCTTCCTTTCCCAGCTCTAGTAGGTACCTCCAACTACATTGACTTCTGTGCTGCCCCGATGGCATACCTGCACCGTGTGCCTTTCTTTGGAGGTGTTATCTACATATTTAGTGTAGTTATTTCCACCGTACCCTCTCATGATTCCATTTAGCACCTGTCCTCAGCCTCTAATTTGGTTTATGTTAGTTTTCTCCAGCTTGTCTGTTTAGAAATAAAAGTGCTGACCATACTATATCCTGTGAAACTCTTCTTGTATGTCTAATGAAATAAAGAGGACAAGGATGAACAAACATCTCTTAAGCACAGGCTTGGATGACACTGCACAAACAGAAAGGAGTCGGTGTTCTACATGGCCGATTCTGCCTTTTTATTTATACAGTGACTTGATGATAAGGATGTGCCAGTATGGAAGCAGGGTGGTGTGGGGTTTTTTTCCCCAGTGTTATTTGTCTTGTTTCAATAAACTTTTGCACATGCGCCAAGATGGCCGAAGGTTAAATGAGCTGATTGCGAACTGGAACTCCTGTGTTCCTGCCTTTACTTCTGACTCGTTGCGAGACACTGAAGCATTCCTTCAGTATTCCTTAGCCAGGGTTCTCTTGTTTCCAAAACAAGCTGCATGTTTTTTACCCATTTCATTGTTTGGTGAAACGCATCCTGCATCATCGCAGTGAGGAGTCCTCACCACTGGCGTCCGTAGGAGCAGGTTTTGGAGCATTGTGAATCTCGTCTGTCAAATGCCTGTAAATTACTTAAGAGCTCTTCAGATGAAAGAGAAATTATTATTAAAAAACAGGTTTGGTGCCGTAAAAATAACTCAAGACTGGCACCAGATTCTTGAAAATAACAAATGGCAGAGATTTTACTTAAGGATGTCCCCATGGGTTCAGCTAGATGGGTTTCTAATGAGCAGGTCTTGTATTTCTGGGATATTCTGTATCTCCTTGCCACAATTATTCATGTGGAAGTCCCAGAGCCAAATTCTGCCCTTAGATGTGTGTTTCCTTCTCCCATTGGCTTTCTTGAAAGCTGCAGGCATTTTTCCTAAACCATCATTTGGCCTCCAGTTGTACTGTGGTCATATTTGTCTGTCCAAAATGACTGTGGCTCTCCATTTATAATCTTGTAATTTGTAATCTTTATTGAGATACTGCTGTGGTTTTTCTTTCATTACTGGCATCTTATTGTAATATTGATTTTTTGTTAAATGGAACTGCATTGGTAATTTTGGCTGGCAGCTTCTTGTTGTTGCTTTCTTTTGTATACTTTTTGAGGGTGGGAGAGTATTCTGTGTGCTATATTGAAGCTGATTTCTTTGATCTGACTCTTGCGCTTCGTCTGTCTAAACAAATTTAATTTTTGCCTAATCTGTCTATGCAGTTCCCAGTTACTATGGTATCTAGGCGCTAAATTACAGCCCTCTTCCGAGTGTTTTCTTCTTGTGACGATGCTAACTTCCTTTTTGAGCGAGTGACCCAGTCATTGTCATGCTTTTGTAAACAGTTTCTTCTCTACCTATTGATTTTGGTCTAACATTAGTGGCCACCTACTGTTTCGGATTGGGAGAGAGAATAATTGTTATATAGGCATCCACATGCATACAGACACAAACTCATAGACCTGCTCTCGGGGTGGACACCTTCTGCAGTTTAATTCTCATGGAGAGTTGTAACAGGGGCTCTCGGCTGGATGGGGGCAAGGCCAAGCCTGGAGGGCGGGCGGCCCACAGCATGCAAAGCATGGTGAGACAGTCGTGCAAAGCACAGTGAGACAGTCATGCATATGTTTTGGGAAATTGTGTGACATTCACCAGGGCAGGGACCCGTGTGTGGAGGGTGGGGTTTCTGTCCTGTCGGGAGGTGGGTTGCGGACTGCAAAATAGCTATAGAGTGACTTAGAAATGTTCCCGGCTCTTTGTCATCCTCCCTTCCCAGCATCTGTACCCACCATGGTGGATGGTGAGGGGTTGGCAGAGTCGTGCTGTCAGACCATTTGGTGCTTCCCACCTTACAAACTGCTGCCACATCCTTCCTGCCGTGCACTTCCTGGGCTTAGCAGTGCTCCCTTCCCTGGCAGCCCTGGCGCAACCACTGCTGTGGCCTGGCACTGACCTCCCAAGCTCTGCTGCTGCATCCCCACCACCTGCTGTCTCCCACAGCCTCCTCGCTCACTGTTGAGCCTCCTCCTCTTCCTCCTATTTTCAGCCACATCCTTGAGAAACCCTTTCAGGTTTTCCCCCACTGGTTACCGACCCTGTATGCTGCCTTTGACCCATCCTAAAGTAACTCCTGCATGCTGCCTGCTGCTGCTGCTTGCTGACTCCACCAAGGGAGAAGCCCTGAAATACATTTGGGTAGAGCGGGTCTCTCACTCAGCATAGCAGCTCTCTGGTATTTCACACATATCCATTGCTTAATTGCGCAGCAGCTCTCTGAAAGACCTCAGGACACTTAAGCTCAGTCATCTCACCCATCACTCAGCACTTCTTTGCAAAGCAGAGCACTTGTTTAGTCATCTGGAAAGGATTTAGAGGCCTAAATTTTGGCATTAAAAAGTGCCATGTATGTATATGGAGAATGCAAATCTGAGAAAATCCCAAAATATTTTGCATATGGCTGTCAGGTACCAGGTGCTAATAGCTGCAGCCATCTCCATGCTGTTGGGTGCATGCTTGCTGTGACACTGAATGCGCTGCCATTTAAAAAGGGACAATTCCAGGCCTAGTTCTGAAGAACCATCACCTTTGATGTTTGGTCAGGGAAGAGGACGAGGCCCTCTCCAGTCTGGTAGCACCCCTTTATACCCAGTGCCCAGGAACATGAGCATCCATCCCCTGTCTTGCTTGTGCCTCCCTTTGGAACATGAAGGCCGCACATCCCTGTGTGCCAGATGGTTTTCTGGAAAGCATCAAGCCAGCCACTGCTGTTGGTGTTGGTTAACAGACCTGTACGAGAAAGTGATTCACAGACTACAGATTTATTGTCAATTTTGTTATGCTTTAGGCAGGCAGTAATTTCAGTTTTCACTGCCATTAGCTAATAATAGTAATTAATTAGTAAATTGTGCCGTTGGGATCTCAGGGTGAACTAACAGGGAAAATGTAAATTTAAAAAAAAAAAAAAGGCGACTAACGTTTCTTAGTTCCTTATCACAACTGAGGGCTTGTGTCTATCCCATCCCTCCAAATTTAATGTCTGAAGAACAACTTACATGGCCCACAGCACTGTCTGGGAAGCATTGGAAGCAAAATGAGAAGGTACACCAGAAAGGTGTAGGAAATGAAAGGAAAAGCAACAGGGGGTTGTTTCACTGTGCTGGGGGAATAGGGCTGAAATCTACCCTGGGTGAAGTCTCAGCCTTTTCCCTGCCCATGGTGAAGGTCTCCTTTTCTCAAATGAAGAGCGTGACCTGAGACTACCTGCTGTCACCCGCTGCCCCACGCTCCCTCCAACCCTTCACCACCCACCTTCCACTGCACCTGAGCTCCACATTTGCCATCCAGGATATTAAAGACTGAACTCTCTTTACAAGGAATTGCTGAGTGAATCAAATCACATCATTGCTCCCTTTCCAGGACCTCACACTAAACTAGGTGGGGAGGGCTTTTGTTGTTTGGGTTTTTTTCCCTGATTTTACTGGCTTCCCAGTAAGGAAGTTTTGGATATAGCACGAAGAAAGAAGAAAACACAAAGATAAATCCAGGGTTTTCAATTCAAGGTCATTTTGAACCATTTATCTGGCTGCAGAAGAAAGTGGGGGAGAAAAGAATTAAAAAATGTGAATTAGGCTGAGTCATTTTCACTATGAATTGTTTGCAGCTGTCAGAATCAGATCTACATAGTTCACTATAGCTCAATTTCCTTTCCGAGTTAATAACACATTGAACAAACATACTATACTAGACTCCTTTCTTTCTTTCAAATAACCTCACAGTGGATCTGCATTCCTAGTATAAAAATGTCTCTCTTAGCTTAGGCTATTTATAGAACATCAGAGGGCTGAAGGATAGTTAAAAATTAATCGATTACCATCAAATAACAGACACTAAAACTCAGTGTATGAAATGCCTTCCTCTACTGAATAAATTAATATCAAGAGGAGAAATGTAGGATCCTGATTTACAGGTCGGCCGGATTCAATTTAACACTCTCCAGTGCCGCTCATCAGCATTCAGGGCTGTTCCATTCAGGTGGTACATTGAGTCAGTGACCCTCTGTCTGCTGTGATGGGCAGGGGGAAGGCAGGATGTTTTGCAGGGAGGACATAAATGCTTGAGGTGTCCAGCTTCAGTTGAAGGACCTTATGTTTGTTTGGAAGGACCAGCTCTTGGAGTCTGGTACCTGCAGCTGCATAATTCCTCTGGACCTGCCCAAAGGTGGCGATGGGGGATTCACAGATGCAAATTACTCTTCGTGTTGTGATCTTTTGAAAATGATGGTGGGGAGGTGGCACCGCCTGTTTATAGAAGGTGAAAAATATGGGCTTACAAAATATTAAGATCCTTCTCCAGTAACCTTAATGGGAACAGTAAAATGCTGCTCTGGTCTTTCCACTCTGTGCCTGTAGTCAGGCCACGGGCTGTGAAGAGAAGTAGAATGTTTTATGAAACATCTAAATAATTATGGAGGGGAAAAAAGGCTTTCAGGAACATAAGTCATTCTTCAGGTCTGAAAGGAAGGAAAAGAAGAACTTAGCTCCAAGACTGCCACTTCTGTGTCATATCTGAAGCAGGGCTTGTTTCTGTTTCTTCTAAGGATGCTGCTCAGACTCATAAAAGATACTGTTTCCCTCTGCCCTTTTACCAAGGCACAATTTCAAGTGACAGGTCTGGCAGTGGGTAAAACTGCCTGCTTGGGGTTTATCACTCACAGGCACCTCAGGACTGCTGAGACAGGCAAAGCCTGGGATGCCTTTGGTGACGCACTGATGTGTCTGTCTGTCAGCTCAGGGTGGTGCCAGCAGAGGGACGGAATGATTTCTGTGATAAGGGTACATCTAAATGTAGGGTGGTTTGGTACCATACCTTTAGAGAAAGCGGCTAATGGATCTGATGGACCTCCCATTTTAGACATACCCCACAGGGAAGAAAGGAATTTGATTAAATAAAGAGCAGCTTCTAAGACAGGATGGAGAGTTTAACATCTGCCCCTGTTGATTGCTGTCAGACTGTAACACACAGCTTACAATGTAGGGGAAGCCTTTATTTCCTCTTTTATTGCCAAATACACACATTTCCAAGCAAAGGTGACATTTTTGTATGTCAAAACAAAGGTAGAACTGCATAGCCTTTGAAACATCAAACTCAGATGGAAAATGAGGATTTGGCATGGCTTAATTTGGGCTTTATTAATGCCTTTGGGGGAGAGGGATGGAAGAAAGATTAGGCAGATCAGAGCTTTAAAAGTCATAGATCATGCATTTAATAGCTCTAATTCTTAAATACTTGAAGGGTTTCATAAAGCCATTCTCTTCAAGTGCAAACTCTTTCCCACTTTTGACTGTTGCATCCAGACCTCCCAAGTTCTTAAAAAGCACTTGCAGCTGAAAAATCTTCAGACCTTTCCATACAGCAGCGATCTTGCACCAACAAAGTGTATGCAGCCAGCATCCTTAAAAGGATCCCATGAGGAGAATACATGCACACAGACACATACTTTCATTGAAGGTGCATATTGTATTATTTTAGGTACTCACCAAATGGGATTTAAAAGTAAAAAAAGAGACTTTTTCCATTCAGCTACATTTTCTGAAGTGGTGCAGATTTAGAAAGACTGGAATTAAATGAAGTTACTACTAGATTCTTTTAAGAAATCAATTCTGGTCTTATAAGAAATTGATGGCTAGATTTCAAGGTGAATTTTATCTAAAACTGAAATATTGACTAAGGCAATATTAATATTTTGTTCTATTTTCTTTCTTTAGAAATGGTATTTTTCACTGCACTGGATTTTGTTCTTTCCACAATCTTAAAATAATTTGCCACGCATTTTGCTTTAAATATTATCGTGCTGTTTTTAAAGTAGCAGTGCAAAGCAGCAGTTTTATAGTAGCTATTACATAGTATAAGAAGTTTTTTGTAATAAAATCAATATCATAGGATAAATATTCTGAGCTAGAATAATAAGGTACTGATAATTTTGCCCGTAGTAATTGTTTGTAGCATGGCTGTGCTTTCCACAGCATGAGTTTTCTCATTGCATTTAACATGAATTAAGGTGAATTCTGGAAGGTAACATAGCCTGGGACCCTGTGACCAATGTGGATGAAATAGCCAGGAGCATTATGAGAGCACTGCACAAGGGAAGGATATCAATAAGATGCAGAACTCTGAAAATAAATTATTAGTCATTAAGGGCATGTGAAAGTGGAGGGTAATTTATGAGGTTATGGAAATAAAAACATTAAATATCTCCCCCCAAACATTTTCTTTCAGGTTATTTAAAATTAAAGGTGCTAAGCAAGATAATTTTAGCTGCCTGTATACCTGTTCCACTGTGTTTTCTTCTGTTTCTAAGACCAGGCTGTGCCATGCTTATTCAATCAGAGTAGAGCAGGCTGCACAATGCTTACTTTTAAGGCTGCACCCTCGCAGTTACTTGAGCTCTAGAACTAGAGGCTTTTGTACCCCAGCCCTTCATGTCAGCATCCCACCACAGACCACTGCCCTCACGTCTGCTGATACAGATGTCTCCTGGGCTGCCTGGTACCCAACATGGTCTGGTTTATAAAATAGGGGGGTTGTTTCAGCCTTGGGTTTTTGGTTTTTTTCTTTTTAATAACTTTGGAGAGTTCAGAGTTAATTTCTGAGATGACGTGTTAAACAAAGGGACTTGTAGAAAGTGCTAATCTCAACCAAAAGATTTCTTCAGGTTACCAAAAGATGAATGTTACACCATTTCTAGGGACACGTGCCAAGGGTACCGGGCCAGATTCTGCTAGTATAAATATGGCCCAGCAGGTGCAGTGCTTGGATTTGCTCTTTAGTGACAGAGAACCTGGGCTTCAGTGTTTAAATGAAGTGTAAGCAAACGGGATGACCGGCTCTCCGCAGCTGCAATGTCCAGCAGCGCTCCACGGGGTTTGGACTCAGCCTCACTATTTGGGATACAGGGAGCACGACAGCCAAGAGCCTCATCGTCTCCCGTTTGGCTGTCATGCTGGTGGTGATGGCAGTGGGACAGTGTCCCCGCTCAGCTCAGTGGGTACAGGGGACTTGAGCGGTCAGGAAAAGCAGCCGCTGACCATCTGGCACGTAATGTATCGAGAAGGCAATTCCAATAACTCAGTTTACAACCAAGTGATCATTTATCCTACTAGCAGAATCTGTTCAACTCTGGTTGTATAGGTTATACAGTAATAAAAGTTCAAGTATCCATAAAATTGCCATTGAACTGTAAATTAATGTGAGGTAAAGTTGTTGCCCAGGGGAATAACCAAGCTTCAGAAAGTTGTGTCCTAAATTAATTAATGCTCAGTCCCTTTCTGCCTAGGAAAGGCATGGGTTTATCCTGGTCTTTGGTTGTTTTGCTCAGGGTTTTGCTGTCAAGCAAAAATCACTATTGTCATCGCTGCTCATTTCAATGGGACTTTGTAAAATCAGAGAAAACTCCAGGAAAATCTATGAATGAATTTACCTATTTTTTCCTTTCTGACTTTTTTTTTTTAATTTATTTTCAATATTGTTACGTATCTTTGAATAGGGAGAGCCAACCTTGTAATGTCTGAGTTTTGTCATTGCTTAAGCGAAGGGGTACGTTTGCACTTCACGATTGCTGATCTCCCTGAGCATCATGGCTTGGCTGTCCTCTCTCTTACCCTTCCCTTAAAACCTTTGGTTTGGTTTGGCTTCTTTTTTATTTCTACTTCATTGGAAAAAAAGAAACCAGTGGTACTTAAAAATAAGTTTTAATTATTCTGTATGAGGATTAATTAAAAAACCCCAAAAGTACTCATTCCTGTTGCCTTGGGGATCAACAGATATTTTAGAAAGCTGGGTAAAAAGGCAGTTGGGGTCTCCAGAGCTATGTAGTGTGGTCTGCAAATCATCACTGCTGGACTTGGGCTGTTTCCACAACCAGGGAAGAACAGACCATAGAGGAGCTATATAATGAGGTGTACGTAAATTGTTTGTGTTCAACAAGTCCTCCGCAATGCCTAAACTGTCAGGGTCTGTTACAGCACTTGAGAGTGGTTGTTTGTACAGGGCTTCAGAGCTGCCTTATAAACCACTGCTCCGCATTACCAGAAGACTGAAAAAGCAGCTATCTCCTAGATCTCTTGCTAACAAGCCTCAGAGATTTGTATTGAGTAGCTGACTCTTCTCTGCTCACAGCAAGAACCTTTCCACAGAGTTTCTATCACCAGCACTGATGCCGGCCTGCCTGCCGGTGCTGTGCTGAACTGACACAATGGCAAACAGCACTTCCCGTCAATTACTAACAAAAAAGAGTCACCGTTATTCCCCATCACTCATCAAGCACCGCTATTCTGCCTAACACAGAATAAGGGCTGAGGCAGCTAGAGCAGGACCTCCACCGCACCACTGGTGGCAGCAAATTCAGAAATAGTTAAAATGTTTTCTGATTCTTCTGCTACTTTTTTACACACACACACACCCCTACCTTTTTTTTCGCCATACAGAAGTTGTTTTCAGTACTTTTCTTGACTTCTCTTTTTTCCTTAACATCTCTTCCTCTTTCCTTTTCACCTTTTGCTTTTTAGTGTTGTCTCCCCCTTCTTCTCTTTTTCTTTCTTTTCAGTCTCTATTTATTTCTTCTGCTTCACAGATTGTCTCTCTGCTTGCTATTCTTTTTCCCAGCACTTACTATGTTCCTTGTGTTTTTGCAGCTCTAATGCTAGCTTGGCTGCCAAAGAATAAACTCCTATTTATGGAAAATATATGCAGCTCTATGCACTGCTAAAACATCTTCAGACTGTTTGCTCACAGTCATCCTGCAGAGACAGCATGACACTGTTAACACAAGAACTGAGCAGCTACCACTACATTTACCAAAATTAGAGCCAAGCGGCACATCAACACGCACCTATGCGGTCATACGGCTTCTGTGGGCACTCATGGGCTTGGATTAATCCACCTGGATCTGCCTTGTATGAACCAACCTCTTTCCTCCTCTGCCAGTGAAAGAATGTGGTCTGGTTTTCCAGGTCCCGTGGGTTAGACCTTTAGATACACAATTATCCTACTCTTCCCACACTGTTCCCTTTGCCCAGGAAGGGGTAACAAGAAGTCATGCCCTTTGGTAAAGCCAGTGGAAATTCCTGACCTGGTCCATTGCTAGGTCAAATTACACTTTTGGAACACTCTGGGTTTCAAGCTGGGAGCAAGAGGTATTATAATCTGATCTCTGGAGTCATCTGTGAGATAAACCAGATCACTATTTTGTGCCTCTAGATGAGCATCCTACAGCAGCATCCCTCCAGGTATGATGCCTTTTAAAACATCGGCAGGTTTTCAGCATTGTTTCTTACTGAAGTACCGTAAATAAAGGGGGAGAATTTCAAAGGCACAAAGGGTAGTTCTTCCTTTGAAAGTCGATGGAAATTTTGTGTCTAATTCCCATTTGTGCCTTTGAAAACACACATGTCCCTGCTTTGCCCATGGCTTTAAATCTCATGTGCACACAAACACAAGCCCCACATTCCTATTCAACCTTCCACACACAAGTTAATTTCCTCTTGGTGTCACAGACTTTCTACAGTAGCTGAAATATGTCAGGGATGTTTTCATCAAATTGCTCAGACCAGGTTCTTCAGCTCCCACTCTGCACTTCTGGGGTGATCAGATCGTGATGTTAGTGGAGTCGCATAAGAGCTTATTAGCAGCTGTGGCAGACACTTTCTCTGTGCTCTAAAAACAACAATGATAACAACAACTCAGCTGAGAAGAGCATATGCAATAGCCTTTTAATCATTGCTTTAACTCACCATGTCATGATGTGTAAGCTTTCTCATCAATGAGGCTAGGAATACAAAACCAGAGAACTTCTTAAATATTTCAAACACCTGCATCTTGTGAAACAAATTTATGCTACCAGATTAAAAAAAAAAAAAAGGAAAGGAAGAAAGACTGAAAAAAAAATAAAATCACTTGGATCAAAAGTGTCTCCTTATCAGGGAATGAAGGACAGGGACAAAAATACCCTCCTCCTCCACCTCCTCCTCCTCTTTTCCCACCTCAAACTTGATGATAAATTCTGTAATCTGACAACCCCCTGCAAAAACACAGCCGAGTATTTACAAACGGGGCTCTTCACTGCAAGCCTGCAATTTAAAATCTCCCCAACCCCAGACATTTAAAAGCTAGTGAGGCTCTGTCTTCTCTTTGTCGCTATCTGTGCCGCCCAGCTTTGCTGTCCTCCTTTATCAGCCGTGGTTTGGAAGCCAACATGAGTGGCCATGCAGAGGGGTACATAGGCAGCTGTGGGATGCAAATGCCAAGCTTCAGAGACTGTTTATTCAGCAGTGGCAGGGAAGTCTGTTGCTGGTCACTTGGCTGGAAATGTGCCTACAGGCTTGGTGTGGGATGCTGTTCAGCTGTCCTGCTTCTCTGCAGCCCACTTCTGTGCAGGCACGGTGATGAATTTGTTTCATTTCGTATTAAGTCAGTCGGTGAGGGTGTTGCTAAATCTTTCATGGAGCCCAAAGGCAGGGCTGATGGTTGGTATTTGGTTTGCTCTGCAGTTATAATTTGTATGGCCACCAACCTGCCCCCGTGACTTGGGAAGTCTGGTGTCGCAAACTTGCGTGCTCCGCAGTCGGCGAGTGGAACTGGGCAAGGTAAAAATGGCCAGCAGATGTCTCTCAGGATGCTGCTTTGCAGACACAGCTCTCCCAACTCCCTCTCTTCCCTCAGGTTCCAGAAACTGGGCTTGGTAGGTTGTGAGAAGCGCTGTATCGTACCTCTTTGCCCATCCGTTCCAAGTACTGCAGCCACGAATACATAGCTCTGTGATTAAGGAGTTTTTTAAGCCACAGCATAAATTGAGGGACTGTTTTACAAAGATAAAAAAATGCCAAGGGAAGGCAGCTCCTTTGTGTCTTCAGAACACTTCACGATTATTGTACAGCCTTTGAGAATATGAAACAATGTCGCTCGTGGGGGCAGACGATATTGTAGATCACTTTTGATTGGGAAAACTGTTAACATTGCTGGGATTCTACTTCATTTTGCATGGGAGAATTGGTAGATGGCAGGAAAAATATTCTGTTTGCAGGTGCAGGCTGTGTCGACGTGAGGCAAAGCTGCTAATCAAGCTGTACCTGCTGAGCTATGCTGGCAAATGTTTCCTTGGGTAGACTTGGCCTAAGTCTGAGCTCTTTTCATTAGCTGCCTGTACATTATCCTCTGTATTTTGATGGAGAAACTGCAGCAGTGAGGATAAGTGGTTGCTCATGGCACTGAAGGAATTAGTTTTAGAGGTGGAAGTAGAAGACTGGAGTCCCCTGGTCCCAGTCATGTTCACACCAGACCGCTGCATTTTGGCTTGGATGGGGTTTAAAGCTCACCGCTCAGGTCATACAGAAAATGTGCACGCTATTATCGTTTTGCAGGAGCTCTCCATTGGCATGATCCATGTCTTTGAGAATACAATAGTCCATCACCAATCCAATCATCTTTCTGCGACTGAGGGGTTTATGCAATTATAAAAAAGTGGATGATTTGAATGTTCTATCCCTCTTGTGGAATTATGTTTGGAATTTATCCGACGAGGCAGGGAAGGGATTTTGTTTGTTTTGTTTGATCATTTCTTATCACAGAACTTTGTTTGACTCAAACCACAATGATACAAGCATTCAAACACCACCTTCAGATGTAATATTGATTTATAAAACAGCAGTGCACAGCTGCTATGCTTCACTGTTGCATACAGAAGGTCTTCAATTCCCAACAAATTACTGGCATTTCTACCTATTTACAAATTAATGTTTCCTCTGAACCTTGTGCATTTCTTATTATTCCAGGCTGCTTTCTTCAGCTTCTGCTTAGAAACCTTGTGTGTGTATTATGCAGCGACAGGGCAGCTTTAGAGCATCAGTTAAATTGGAGTTAAATAAAAAAAATCTAGATCAACTTTTATCCTTAGGCAAGTTATGCACTGAGTGAAATTAAACCACTATATGTACTTGTAGATTGAAGAATCAGAGGTGGAGGATGGGTCAGAAACACTAAGATCAAAGTTTTTCTTCTTTGAAAAAAATCTCTTTGAAAAGCCCCCATGCCACCTATTCCGCTTGTTAATGTTTTGACTGGAAGTGTCTGGCAGTGTCATCAGCAGCCGAATATTTTTAAAGGCTGTTTTTTTGCCTTTTTTTTTTTTTTGAGCTGACTCTAATAGCAAAGCAATGGATCCTTAGCAGCCTCTGTTATATGTCTCTTAAGGGAATATTTTTGTTAATTGCAAATATTTGATTGACAAACATGGGATGCAATTAGTAGGCAGGCACAGTAGGAATGTGCAGTGAACTGGATCTCTGAACCAACAGATCTCAACTCTCTCAGCTTGATCTGAAATAGGCTAGAGCATTTAAACCATATGTTTCCCTCAAACTTTTTCTTTCCTCTGAAAATTCCTTATTTCCCTCAACTAACCTTCTTTCACTCTCTGCACCAAGGGAGCTAATTCATCTACTATGATCACGTCAAATAAAGACAGAAAATTCTACACAAGCTTTAGACTTATGCTGCTTTTTGACCATGGCAGTAAAAATTAATGTGGACAAGACTATACATGCCAGTTGTGACTTACAAAAGCCCTAGGTGAAAGAGAATACAATCTAATTTAACTTTAGACATTTTGAGCTTAATGGTCTATTTAAACAACCTGCTACCATCTGACTACATTTATCAATTATATTTCTTTTTATTTATACAGAGTGCTGTCTTTCTGGAAAGGCTATAATTAAAACTTATCTAGATAATTTGTGCTCAGATTCTGTGCCACAAGAAGGAATTCAAAGGATCTCAGTGTTTTTATGTGTTCTTTTTCATAAAAAACAATGTTGGTCTTAAATCTTTGAAAGGAAATAGATTTTCATAATTAGAATAATCTAATTGCAATACTTTCCATAATTACAGCTAAGAATTACCAACAGGAAATGCAGTGTGGCCTTGAGATAAAGTCTTGTCACCCCAGAAAATAAACCTTTCTGGGTAAGCAAGACCTTTTCCCTCAGGGAAAGGGGAGTCGTTCCCCCACTTCTTATGACAAGGCTCATTGGCAGGCAAACCGCCTCCAAGGAATTCATTGATTCTTTGGGTTTTCAGGTGGTTTCTGCTCACTCTTTGGTGTCAGAGCCCCATTGACATCACATGCGGAGCGTTCTTCACATTCTCGCTGAAGAACAAGTGGCAGGAGCTCCAAGCATCTCCCCATCTTCTGCAGGCAGAGCTCTGCTGCACTTTGTGCTCCAGTGCTGAGGCACCCGCGGGAGCTCTGATGACAAAGGCAGCCCAGTGTGGTGGCCCAGAGCCTGGGGAAAGTCAGTTACACACCCGATGTCCCGGATATGTCCACAATCAACTCACGGTGCACTGTCAGGAAAATACTTCTTACACCTAAACCGCAATAGTGTTTTTCTTAGATGCTGAGGAGCACAGACCCCATTTGGCAACTTCCCCCAGCTGAACAGGGACTTGGCATGGGCAAAGCAGCAGAAGCTACCCCTGCCCATCTGCACTGATGCTTGCAGCGTGGTTTACTGTATCATCGGGGAGCAACTGAGGAAAGTGGAGAAGCCATTCTCTCCTCTCTTTTGATTTTTGTATGGCATCAACCAATCTTACCACAACGCAGTTTCCTCTGTGGAAGTCCCAAATCCCTTTGAGATCTCTGGTGGTACTCATATGAGTAAGGCGAGTTTGTACGTACCTACATCATCGCACTCCGTTAGAGCATGCATATTTATAAAATCACATGAAGGGGCTAATGAAGCTTTGCTCATTTCGGAAGGGACCGATCCCACAACATTTACTCCTGCTGGGGACTACTCATGTGATTAAGGCTGACTCACATAAGTGTGGCAAGATCCAGCCTTTAATTTGCAAATCCCAGTAACGGTATGTGTTAATCAGACACTTCATCAGTGAAGAGAGTGCTGGATGGGTTGTAGCTGCATGGTAAGGCTATAAATGCAAGCTAGGTTCCCTACAAACTTCTTTGCAGAATTTTGTCCCTAGAAGGGAAAACGTTGCTGCTGTCTGCATCCTGAATGTAAAATTTCAGACCAAACAAAATTTAATTTCCATCCACCATGTTTCGTGCCACCTATTTATTTATATAAACCCTCTTGCCGAAGCAGTACTTAGCTGGGCCATCTAAAAAAACACTCTTTATAGTAGGTTTCATACTATTTACTCATAAGAGAAGTTAATGAAGGTCTGTTGAGAACCCGCAATAATTTAGAGCTTCCTGACTAACAACTTTGGTATGGCGGAATTATTTTAAATGCTGGCCCAGGTGCATGCAGGACTTGTCAAGGTTGCCCTTATCAAGGACCGGTCTCCTACAGATAACTCTTTTTTTCCATGCTGGAGCTGTTGTTGTGTCTCTCTGTTTAAGTGCTTGACAGAAAATGCCCACAGTTAGGCTGTGCATAATGTATACTGTCAATTTGCAAAATCTTTCTGTGTGACTGTGTTGAAAGAGGGACTTTGTCACAGGTTTTCTGTTCACAGCTCCACAATTTAAATTTTACTGTTTTGTCATGTTAATGTAATTCACTTAAAATATTTAAATTGTCCTTAATTAATTGAGGGGGGAGATTATCATCGTGGTGAACTTGTAGGCAGCGTGTGGAATGGTACTGACACCATTTTGGTGAATACAGGTGATGAATGGTGTTGACATGAACGGCTGCAGTTACACAGTGTGCGTATACACAAATTATACCACCATGTGTGTTCCTCTGTGTTATGAAAGCCTTTTGTTTATATATACCCAGCTATACATTTACACATTATGTAAATAAACACACATATGCCCATGCAATTTAATTGAATATATGGCTATGGGTTAAGAGGCATGTTACTCTGATGAAAAACATCTTATGGTACTGAGTAAAAATATTTCCGACGTGCTTTTGAGCCTCCTGTAGAATTTAAGAAGGAACTGCAGAGATTTCTTTAAGGTAGTGGTTCAAATAATTTAATAGGAAGGCACAGTGTTCTTCCCAAACCCCAAGGCTGTTGAATGGCAGCCTTAGAAACCCATGGAGCTTCATCTTTATCCCACTCCTTTTATTCTTACTCAGTTATGAGCTTTTTTGTCCATCATTGGTAAATGCAAAATGGAACATTACCCTGTGAGTCTTGTTTCAAATTAAGTACAGACTTTTAAGGCAACATGCAAAAAATTACGCATGAGGATTAGACTTTCCAACCACAAATCCCAGGGGGAATGACAAGTCGCCCCAGGTGCACTGGGTCAGCCTTGGGGCTGTAGTGTGGCTCTTTGATGTGCTGAGAGAGGCACCGGGTGATGGGTTAGTGCTGCCTCCTACACACACTTCCTGGTGGTGATGCCACTGTGGCATGCCCTCGCCTGGAGGGGCTGGACGAGGTGGTCTCCCATTGGAAAAATGGCTTTGGGAGCTGCTGGAAGTGGTGAACATGCTGCTGAGTCCCACCAGGAGGGAGCTCTTGCTGGACCTCTGTCTGGGGTTGCATTGCATGGTGGTGCACCTTCTCCCTGCTCCTAATTGGGGAACGAGGAGGGGGCCTGTGGGGCACTAATATCTGTTTGTCTTGGTTAAGGGTGCCACAAGCCATGCCACAAGGTGACACGTCTCGCTCTGGCAGAGCCCAGATGCATGTGTCTGCCTCACAAAGAAATCTCTTTGGCTTTTTGTTTGTTGCGGGTTTTTTTCTCCTCCATCTCATGCGCTCAGCCGGGGCGCTTCTCCTCCAGCTGTTCTGTGACACTGCGCAGCCATCAAATGTTGGAAACCCGGATCAGAGAGCAGCAGTGACAGACTCCCCGATGCAGGCAGGCCAGATCCCACATCTATTGTTCATACAAGAAGGCTCAGCAGAGTGACTTGACAGGTTTTGAAAGCACTGGAGAACTTCACCAGGAAGTTTTCTTCCTTTTCCCTCACTCGGCCTCAAGCCAGATGCAAAACATGTGTCGCTTTAGCAATTAATGAACAGGGGAATATTGCTGCTTCTGAACACACATCCACATGGACGCTCAGGTGTGTGAGAATCAGCAATCCCACTGCATGTGGGGGCTTACGCTGCAATGCTTGTACCACTGCATTCAGACGCCGTGTTCCCAGTGTCTTTGTTACCATTGCCTGATAAATAAACAGCCCTAAAATTACAGAACTTATTATGGTAATTGAGTGAAGAAAAGGAAATGCAAACCCTGCCTCGCTATCTATTACGCTGCCACTGCTAAAGTTGCCTAAACCTGTGCTACTGAAATGATATTGTAATATTAGCCTTCTTTCTTTTTTCACAATGATTGTTTTCTGTCCATCTCAAGCTGGATGTCAGTTCATTTAGATTTACATCAAGTAGTAAATTAAAATAATCACTCAGCAAACACTCTCAGCTCAGTTTTCTCTTTCAGTCAGGAGTTGCGAGAGATGCTTGAAGCATTCAAGCAGAAAATATTGCTGTCTAGATATTTGTCCTCTGGGTGATAAAGGAGGCATTGTCTTGGGACCCACTCAGGCCTCGGAGCTGATAGTAGCTGTGCATCACAGCTGTGAAGTGCGCTTTGTTATGTGTCTGAGGATTAGGGTTCAGGACCTTGTTTTTCTTGAAATACCAGACTGATCAGAGCTGCATATGTTCGGGGGAAAGCAGAGGTCGATGGTTCTCTGTCCACATTTTTACTAGATTATTCTTGGACAGAACTCTGGGAGAATACCCTGCAGCTTAAACCATCCCAAGAGTTTTTCATATTCTGCATTATAACCATCATGGAAAAAAGGCTGAAGTTTATCTATCTGCATTTGAAACAAAAGACTACAGCATCACAGACTCTCTGGGCTTTGGACCCACACTGGAACAGGCTGGATTTGACTCCTTTGTGTTCCAGTTACAGCACAGCTGCCCATTCAGTGCACAAATGCACCTTGATATGATAACTGAATCCAGAGAATGTCTGACCGTAAGGGTAGCACAGTCAATCTTCAGACCCACAGCTAATCTTAAAGCAAGGGTGGAACTGGGGTGGTGTAAAGAACAAGGAGCGGGGGATGATGCACACCAAAAAAGGCTATGCTTTGCCTCTTACGTTGTCTGTTTAAGAAAAAGAGGATGTGGATTTTGTTTCTTCCTATTTTAAAAAAATTTTGTTTCTCACCCCTAGAAGAAGAAAAAAAGCATGTTCATTTGGGCAGGCAGGATGCAGGAAGCACTCCTGGTGTAGGTGCTGTTGTGAATTCAGGTAACACTGCCATTACAGTCGGTGAGTCGACGTCTGCGCAATGGCTGCAGGATGGGATCTGGGCACAAACTGCTCAGCCTCTGAAGCAGCCTGGTCTTTGTAGCAGCACAGCATGGGACTTTGCAGAAGCGGGGATTTGGGGCCAGACTGTCTGTTGGTGCAATGCCACAGAAGCTAACTGGAGTGTACTGAGAAAGGAAGGACCATCTTGGCTCAACTTTCAGTGTCAGTCTGAATCCATCCCTTACAGAATGACGCCCTCGTCAATAGGTGGAATATTGCCTTTGAAATGATTAATGTTAATCCTATAACCCCACTGATGGAAGTAAGAACAGCATTTTGGCCTTACATAGTGTAATGCTTAAGGATTCATTTTCGGTATTTCTCCATTTGAAAACACATCGGTGGGCACAACTTTTAACCCCATCAAACTTTGCATAAATTCTGAGGACCGCCCGTATATATATCTTTACTTTTAGAACTAGGCAAGCATGGCAAATAGATCCTTCTGTCATTCAAAATACGGAGTTACATACCAAAATTGTCTTGGCTTTAGCCTCAGGTCTGGAATTACTTTTCTCCCACAGAGTAGGGCATCTGCTGCACCCATCTGATTCTGGGGAAAAGGCTTGAGTGACGTCTGCAAAATGAAGCCCAGCTTTGGTCTTTGCTCAGTTCTTCCCATCCAGCCTTCCATCACAGAGCCAGCCCCACTCAGTGTCGGGCCTGCACATCCCTACTGCAGTTCCTCTTTGAGGTTTCAAGTTGGTGGGTGGCTCAGGTGCTTCCTTACCATGGAACGGTGATGGGGATGTGTGCACCAAGGCACCCAGGAGACGACTGCAACATTAACTTGACTTCACTAGGCTTAATGAATGGTGCAAGGTTTCTGTCATGACGGGGCACCAGCTCAGGCTTGGCTGTAGACCAAACAGCTCCTGAACGTGTTCTTACCCATCCAGTCTTTTTATGGATGTCATTCCCATTCCGAGGAGACTTGGCAGTTTTCAGTGTTGGTGGTCTTGGCAAGAATGATCCAGAAGTGCTTTTTCTGCCTAGACCAACTGGTGATAAAAACAGTGACTGGAGCAGATAGGTGATAGGACAAGGGGGAATGGCATGAAGCTGTGCCAGGGCAGGTTTAGATTGGATGTTAGGAAAAAATTTTTTACTGAAAGAGTTGTCAGGGCCTGGAACAGGCTGCCCAGGGAGGTGGTCGAGTCACCTTCCCTGGATGTGTTCAAAAAAAGGGTAGATGAGGTACTTAAGGATATGGTTTAGTTTAGTATGTGAATGGTTGGACTTGATGATCTTAAAGGTCTTTTCCAACCTTATTATTCTGTGATTCTGTGATATGGACCTGTAAGATTAGTGTTTGAATCTAACTCTGGGCTTCCAGTTTATGTTCCCATCCTCTGTATTGCTAAACATCCTCCTCCTCTGCTGTCCTGCTGTTGCACCTCTTCCAGGGGTGAGAGGATGTGCATGGACCCAAGCGGTGCCATGTGGCACCAGAGGAATTATTTCTTGTTACTTCACCGTCTGCTCAGCAGAACTGATTTGCTGCATTTGTGTATTTCTGCCTATGGAAAGCTGGCATAGTATTAAGGCATTTATCATTGGAGATATGCTAATAGCAAGCTTTCAAAAAATCATAGAGTAGTCAATGTCTCATTTGTTTATAAGTAGTCTTTTATATTTAGGTATTTTCCTTCACTTCTACTTTCTCCTTTCTTAGGAAATGACCACGAGGTACTGACCTCTGCTTCTGTGCTCACGGAAATCCTCTCTCTCTGTTTTATTTGTCCTCTGGCTTTTATTTTCTCACCAGTTTGTTGGGGTTTTTTTAAATGCATTTTGGTTTTCTTTTTGAATGCTTTGAAAAGGTTTGGTTTATCTTTCCTCATCCATGCTAGCACGGTGAACTCTCAGCCCTCTTTTCCATTTGAGTTGGTGCAACTTATGGGGTTCCTTTATTAAAATATTTTCCGTGCATTTTCCACAATTTTTCCTCAGATATTTTTACCTCTTGTTTGTCTTGTCTCATACTTCTTTTTTTCTTCCTATATCCTAGCAAAACATATTAGAGGTGGCGCTTAATTTTCCTCTCTTAATTCCCATCCACAGCTCTCTGCTCTGCCTCCCTCTGCCCTGGAGAGACCGATACCTCTGGTGATGCTTTCCCAATGCTGCTGGGCCTGGCCCTGTTCCCTTCCTACTGTACCTCTGCTTTCCTCTGGCCTGTCACACTCAGTAAACAGCATGACACGAGCGCTGTGCGCAGAGTGACAGAGCTGTGCTGGGAGGCAGAGCGCTGTGGCACGATGGCCCAAGCTGCTCACGCTGCCCGAACGCCAGCAGCAATACAGCGCTGGGCAAGGGAGGATGCTGGTGAACAGCAGGAACATCCCTTTTCAGCTGGGTCTGCCCCGCTAAAGTCAGGGAGCCCTCTGATGACTTTGGGGGGATTTTTAGCTAAAAGGGAGAAGCAGGCTTCTCTCTCCAAGCTGGACAGCAGAAGGAGGAATTCCCTTGTTGATTATATTAAAAAAAAAACCAAACCAAAAGAAACCAGAGAAAACCAGTTTCCTGAAGAAAGGAAGGAAAAAGAAAAGCTGCTGGGGCAGAAGGCGGCTGCAGCCTCCAGCTCCTTGTGTGAGCTCACATCACTAAGGAGAGGTGGTACCCGCTCCCTCTGCTTGAATGGAGACAGACACAGGGCCAAGGTATTGCAGGGTAAGGATTTTCCAGGTGTAAAACTGACATGCCAGCGACTACATTGTCTTTGTGGCTATTTACCAGCTGAAAATAAGCTCTCAGAGTTTGTTCTGATTTGAGTTTTTCATGGAAAAAATGTACAGATATCCACACAGACATACTGTGACTCCAAAGTCATTAAGCCTACATTGTATTCTAGGTATCTCAAAATGAATGTGGAATTGCTAGAATTACCAAAATATTGACATAAACCTCTATGCGAAACGAGACACTTTTGTTTGTGAGTGGTGCAGCTGGCTTGTTTGCTTTTTTTCCTGCTGTTTACCAATCACGGCTGTCAGGGCCCAGCATAAAGCCAGCACTGGCAGGGGGAATTCCCCTCATTCTTTGCAATAAAGAAAAAAGAAAACAAAAAAAAAAATGAGAGAGAATTTCCTGACTGCAGGAAAAGAACTAGTGGGGTAGAAGGTTACCAAGGCCTCCAGCTTCTTGTGTGTAGCTGAAGAGAGTATTCAGAGAGTTCAAACACAAGTAGGAGATCTCCAAGTGCAAGAAACAAGCAACTTAGAATGAGGTGAGAAAATTAAGCACAGAACAGGAGGGCAGTTACCCCATGTACATCCATCCCCAGCAAGAGAGGTATCCAACAAATCCTTGAGAGAGACATCTTACGGAAGCTTCATTATATGCTCTTGCTAATTTGAGAAATGTCAGGAGTGGCAATATTATTTCCCACTCAGCGATCGGGATCTCTGTGTATCTGATTAGATAATACCTTCTGAGCAGCCCACGGTAAAGTCTGTGTATGGCAGAGCAGTATCACCGTGGTATAAATAAATGACACGTGCAACGTCTGTATTACATAGCACAGCAGCAGTGTTGTGGCTGCTGCTGAGAACATAAAGAACTACGCTCATTTTCTGCCATAATGGTCATGGATTCACATCAGGATAACCCATTCCTGGTGCCTTGCTGCTGGAGGTGTGCTGAGATCCACAAGGGATCTGTGAAGCATTTCTTCTAGTTCGGTATCAGGAAATACTGGAAAAAAACATGTCCAAAATGTGGGCAGAGCCAAGTGCGTTGCACTTGAACTTTTCCTCCTCCTTGTCTTGATGTGTTTCTAGAGCTGGCTTGGCGATGGCGGGGACCACACGGCGGGTCCCCCCCGTGCATCCAAAGCCAGCCCCTTTCTGAGCAGTGCTATGTGTGTTCCAGACTAAAAGGGCAGCTGAAAAGGCAGGCTTGGCTGCAGCTGCTACCTGGAAATCGAGAGGCTGTTGTCTTCCTTATTTCATCTGTCACTAGTCATCTGGAAAGTACAGTGACCTATGAGTAATGTGGTCATCCCAAACTCATGCTGATAAAACCTTTACACTACTTCCTCTTGCCATCTCTCCCCTTCTATCTCTCCGACATGTTCTGATCCAATCTTGACTTCCTTTGAGGTAGGGCATTCTGTCTTAATGCCCTGCGCCCCTTGGAGAGTCAGAGAGAAATGGGTTTGAGTTGGTTTGTTTGTTGTTTTTTTGTCTGATAAACTTCACTGCCGAGCTTTTATACTAGCAAGCAAGGATATTATAGCCCTTTTGGACAGTGCTCCTCTCAATTAGTAGCTGCTGTTGGAGGCATAGCACAAAAATTGCCAAATCCCACAATAGCAGTTTGGTCTTCTGGGCAGTAAACCACCAAGTTCACTAGAGCAGCCTAGAGCTGGGAGAGAGCACAGTTCAGTTGTTCTTTGCTCTCTCCACCTTCTCGGCAGTATTACATGTATCCTGGCTGCCACTGGGCAGTCAATCCACTTGGCATCTTTGGTCATCCTCTGTGTTTGTTTGCACCACTAATGAATGTTTCTTGCTTGTTCCTTACAGATCAGCATGGTGGATTTTATGGCAGATTTCTCAGCTGAGGGACAACTGTCAGTGAATTTCCAGGTAACTGCCATTTCTTCTGCTTCTTTCATGAGTTGCTCTAGATGTTCTTTGATTTTAGGCTGCAGTCTTCTTTCCTTACCCCCTACATTTCTCACCTCAGGATCAGACTGTTGTTCTGAGTTGCATCTCAGCAAAGAGCTGCGTTGAAATGTAAAGTGAAGGATGCTCTGACTACCCATTCACTATCCAGCTCTTCTGGCCCACCAGTAGCATTTGACCAGGAACCTGCAAACTGCCCATTCATATCTGAGGGGGTTTTGCTTGCATTTTATAAAGGCATAAATGGTTGAATACTCACAGGATAAAGAATTGTCTTTCTGTCTGTCTGATCTTACCATAACTGCAGTTAATGGAGGAACTCAGTCTCAAGGGAATTTTCTTGTTCCCAGAGGAACACTCTTGCTGTTTGACTGGACAGACCCCTCATCTATTTCTCATCTTTTTAATGGGCTAACATTTACTTTGGTTATTTGTAGTAGATTTTAAAATGCTCCATGCTCACATCAGCTTCATCCCTTCCCTTGAGAAACTCAAAATTAAAGTAAGTACATGCTACACTTGGGACCTACTAAAGAGCAGTGGGTGCAGTAGTGTGAGGACCACCGTATCACTAAGCCCTAGCCCCCCTGTGATGCCAAGCCCACAGCAGTAGGTTTGTGCATTGCCTGATGAGGTTGATCAAGGTACAGCTTTTGTGAGTGGGATGAAAGCAGCTGGTTTTCACTTTGGCACTCGGGCAGCCCTTGATAAGATAGTATCAGTGGTGTAAGCACCTTGGGGCAGGGACTGGGGCTTTCCATATGTCTTGAGTCAGTACAGGATTGTGGCTAGCATTCTGTGAACCAAAGCTAATAAATCAAAGCCAGTTTTTTCTCGTGTGCTTCAAAACCTACTCCATTTTGGAACGAGAAAACTACGTACGGCTCACTGCAGGCTTTGTCAAATTATTCCTCCCCTTCACACTTGGACTCTTCTTCATTTTCCACACACTTAATACTCACCCAGCTCCTTTCTGTAACTGGCAGCTGATCCAATTACACACTAGAGGTAGAAATACTGAAGTCTTACGGTTCAAATGTGGAATGATATGCATAGTCACTTTGTCACTCAAATCCTTTTTAAAAAAAAAAAAAAAAGAAAGAAAAATCAGACTAGCTGGCCATAATTAAGGGCAGAAAATAGAGCACACAGTTAACATCTCTGTGGTTTGCCAATACTGGGATGTCACAAGTACCAATCAGGAAACCAGAGCCATGTGGCTTCCCAGATAAAAACACTGGCTTTTTACTTCTGGGGGTCCAGTTCAAATCCAGCTTAAGGTTCTAAATTAAATGAGACCTGTAACCAGTGCCAGAACACATGGTCCCTCCAGGACAGAACTGAGGTTATTGGCAGGTCAGGGTGATGAAGCTTGTCTGCTGTTGCCTTCAACCCACTTAATGACATAAACAAAGGAATTAAGGTCCAAACCCTGCCACAATGCCAAGAAGCCAGAAGCATGTGGGCACCGACACCCAGACACAGAGGCGTGGAAAAAGGAAAACCTGGATTATCAGAGGGCGTGAGTGTAGGGAGCAGCGGGTCAGTGGGCTGTAGGCCTCACATGCTTTCTCCAGAGAGGCACTTCATGGTAATGGACTCCTCTGCAGCTCACAGGCAGTAGCATCTCAAAGGAAGGCTAAATTTGGGGTCAGATGGATGGTGCTGCGTTCTGCCTGAGCTGTTTACTGGGCTCCCTGAGTCACTTTCCATTACATTAACAGTACAAAACTATAGCCACAGTCAGATGTGGGATCCCAATGGCACCATCAGCATGTGCAGCTCTTGGACTGTGCAAGTCGCCTGTGCAAAGTTGTGCCAAGAGAGAACTTGTTCATTATTGGAAAGGATCCCAGTCACTTACTAGAGATCGTAATGAATGCCCAAGAATAATGACCCACTTTGAGATGTAAAGTCAGGATGTAGGCATCAGGTAGCTAACGGATACTCTTCGCTTGCACTGTTGGCACTTGACTGCTGGGTGCATAGCAGGCTTATTTGTGAGCCTGCTTCCAGAATTAGATTTTTGGAGAATTCTGGTTCAAATTCACAGCTGGATTTATGTTCAGGGTTTTGTTCAGAGAGCAGCTTGCATTCAGCAGGGTGAGCTTGTAAAACTGCATAGCAGTAGCAAAGGATCTACCACATTACCAAAAATGTGGGGACCTTTAAAGCCTCCAAGCCCCCCCATCTCCCACCAGAGAGCCAGAGCTGAGAATCCCATATGACAAAAAAATAAAGGTATAATTAAAAAACTCTATTTTGCCCAAAGAATTCCTTTGTTCAAGGTATGTAAATGTCTTTGCCTGCTTGCAAGTTATTTCATTTTGGGTAGTTCCTTAGCTGAGTAATCTGAGTTTGGGAATAGAGGAGTCTGAAAGGAGTGTTACTCTGAAACAAAACACCTGTCTTTCAGTCAAGACTGAATTGACAAGCAACAATTTAGTTGTCTAAACTCAGAGCTTTCAGGATTTCAGACTACATAAATGTCAAGATGCCTAGGCAGGGCTCAAAGGTGAGCGACAGTGTAGGCAAATATACATTGGAACTTCAATTATCCAAACCCTGATAACTCTCAGTTACCTGAAGTTTAAACATTGTCTTCCCTCACTCTTAGTTTCTACATTTTTCTGTAAAATCCCTTTGTACTGAATCGCCTCTGCCTTTGCCCAGCATAGTCTGTAAACTTTTAAGAGCTCGTCTCCTGGGGAGCTTAGTCTGTCTGCCAGATCACAGCACCAGCAGCCCCCTTCTGACAGAGCCTGTAATTATCCCTTCATGTTACCTGTTCCATTTGGATGGAAGTATTAAAATAAATAAATCATCATTTTCGTCTTTGCTTTCTCCAGCTACATTCTATTTCTCCTCCGTAGGCATGGTGTCGCTGAGGCGCTCTTCATCCCAATACAGAGCATGTACATGCCTTGAAATGCCATTCTTTAACAATTCCTTGGTAGGGAGGCTGTGCCTTCTAATTAGCAGATGGAAGATAGGATGGACTTTGATAATTCACAGAATTCACCACTGGTAGGTTGGATTCCATGGACCGAATTCTGGTCTTCATTGCTCTCCTGTAACATCTGGGACATTAACTGACACCCAAGAGCCAAACCTGCCTCATTTTCCATAGTTTTGGAGCTTAAAAGCTGCTGAGATCCAAATCAAGGCCACAGACAAATGTTTAAATGTTCTTGACTTCAACACTTTTTTCCAATGCATCTGAGTTCCTTTTCAGGAGGTTTGTTGCAATATGATTTGATTTGATTTGATTTTAGAGAGGTAGCAGTTCACATTTACAGGTCCCTGCACAAGCTATGGAACTAAATCAAAAGGTTTTGAGTGGCAGAAGAAAATGTTTGGCAGGAAAGGCCTCTTCAGTGGTGCCTTTTGCACCTTTCTATTCTCCACCCCATCCCTGACTTACATTTGCCACTTTAAGTTTCTCCCAGCACTTTCTAACATCTTCCATTCTCCTGTCTATGGGAATCGAGTGGCAGATGGACAGAGTCACTCTCCTTTTCCCTTCGCTCTCCAGCAAGCATTTTCTTCTTTGTCCTTCAGGGGAGGAATCTGGAACAGAGTAAGGATAGGAGATTTTTGTTTCATCTCCAAGAGCGAGGAATCCAGGGAAAATAACATCTGAATAAGCCGGTATGATGAGAGCATTCTGCAAAGGAGAGGCGGCATGCGCTGCTCTGTGCCATGGTCCCTTTTCAGATAAACGTTCATTAGTGGCACGGGGGGATAAAAGCTGCTGTCCAAGCGTTGCCCGCCCTGCAAGTGGGGGATTTGGGGTTAGAATAAGGCCCCTGAACAATAAACTGGCCCCCATGAGGAAGGATAAGGAGGTTTCTTACCAGGTCAGGTGACGTCTGCCTTCCCTTTAGCTGAAGGCGAAGAGCTTGATCCTACCAGAACAAATGGCATAAGACATGGAGGATCCAGTATTGCACGGGAAAATAAAATCCCTTTTCTCCATTGAAAGCAGAGTTGCACACATGAACTAGAAGGCAAAATGTGATCCAGTTTCATCTGTTGCTTTGACTGGGAATGGGAAGAAAAAAAACCTAAATGGGGTTATTAAATTTTAAGCTTTGTGGGTGCAAAGAAATGTCATTCCACTGGAAGCAAACTGATATATAGCAAAGGAAGACAGGCCAGACACTTCCCATTTCAGTATTTCGGAAATTCTAGTGTCTTAGGTGTTCCATGGTGATCAAAAATTGAAATAAATTCAAGTTGCCTTTTAATTGAATTACACAATGACATCAATTTAAACATTAGTAAACAGATGCAATTTTGTGCAATGCTTTAAATTACTTTTCTCACATATGCATTTAATTTAAATTTATTGAGATGGTTATTTATGTTAATAAAATAATTAAAAGCAGTTATTTAAGAGTAACTATGAAATAGCTGTGTAACTACCTATATTAATAAGACAGTTAGTTAAGGGATAATGTCTATTGCTTTATAGTGTAATTGCAATAAACAGCTGCTAAGTTTGATTAAGAGCTGAAGTGGAGCTAAAGTGTTTGAGCAATCTCAAAAGCTATTTGTTGTAAGTGTACTACAAAGCAATAGCGATTATTCATATTATACAAAAAGCCATAGCATAAACATTAAAATATAACTCCTTAGTAGGATGCTTTTTTTCTGGGCTTATTCCAGCACCTCCCCGTGAATGGTGGGACTAGAGAAGTATGGCTGGGGCTTTAGGGGGGAGAAGAGGCTGGGGCGGGGAGGCAATAATTTTGCTGAGCACAGTTTTGTTTGTCCACAGAGTCATCCCTGTGTGAGAGTACACCTAAGTGCCAGGAGGGACACAGGCTGTGCTTGGGAGCTATGTTTTTCTCAGGAGTGGCATCAGCCAAAAATCTCTAGCAAGTTCCCTTTCAAATTTTATAGAAGAATTTCAGCCTTGGCCCCAGGTCTGACCTAGGAATTTCTTCAGCTTCTTGTTGGAGTATAAAAAGGGAGAGTTGAGTGTATCATACAAATCCTTCTGCAACTTTCTCTAGGAAATGGCTGCTGCCACTTCATAACTCCATCATTAACACGTGAAGCAGACACTTCCCGGTCCCCAAGCGTGTCCTGCTTTATGGCACTGACACATACCTAAACCACAGACCATTAATTTCAGTGGGATCAAGGAAGCAAATAGGCATTACTTGTAGTGCAGTTGTTATTTACAAACTCTGTCTTCTCCTGCTTCTGGGCAGTGGGCTCATGCAGAAGACATTTACCTTTAAAATTTCTGTTACATTAGAGTCCTGCAAGTTCCTGCAAGTCCAGTAAGTCCAGAAAGAGTTGGTTAATTACTTAAAAGCTGTTTTGTTTCACCTTTTATTTGAGAGCAACTTTGCACGGTGAACCCTGACATGTTAATAGAGGCACAAATGGACATGAGTAGTCAAGTGCCTTTTGCTGCTCCTACTTCATGCACCTCTGTGGCTCTGTTAACAGTGAAAATCTCACAGAGACCAAAAGTGCTGTGAAATGCCACTGAGCAAAATTTTACCAATAGAGATTTCTTGTGAACTTGGTTGGCCCAGTTCTAGATTAAGATTTTTCAGGGAGTGGAGAGTAAGAACGTCCCCTGGGTATCCTGCCACAGGTCCTGAGCTCCTTCACATGTTATTGGCACTTGGGGATCACCCAAGGAAGTTCTTGCATTCAGTCTGGGGGTAAAGTGGGTGAATCCGTCCTTGCTGTGAACCCAGCTAAGGGAATAGGTACCGAAACCCATTTGACCAAACCCCACCCATTCATTTGCATGGAGGTTGTAGGGATTGTGCATAGAAATGTAAAAAGTTCAAAAAGCAGAAGGAAAGGTGTTAGCAGCAGCACAGTTGCAGGAGTTCCCTCCTTGTATACAACCCATCCTGAAAGAGATAAGGCATCTTCAGCTGACCAGCCATGGATACTGTTTTTAAAATGCCAACAGGAAAGGCGGCTTGGTGAAGCTCAGTGATTGGTCTGGGTGCCAGTTCACTACCAACCTGTGGCATGGCTTCGATGCCGGGTTATTAGGAAGCAGAAGTATGGGTGGCTGGCAGTGAGGGGCTGTGCATACACTCATTGGGTTTTTTGGGCAGGCGGGCCAGATGCCCCTCCAGGAGAGTGCTGCTGCTGCTGGGATCTTCCCAAATAAACTCTGTTGGTGGCTGAAGTGGAGCGCAGGACCTGCTCTGCTCTGACGGCTCCTACCTCAGGAGGAGCTTAGGGAATGGCAGAAAAGCCCACCCAGTGTACTCGCCTTGTTAAGCTTCTGGGGCCTGTAGCCATTCCTAACTTTGCCCTGGGGAAAAACTGTGTAACAATGGATAAAAGACTTGGGCCTCCCAGCTTAGTTACAAAGGATTCTCTTCACTCATCCTCTTAGTGAGAAATCCAGTTGAATGCTTTTTGAAATCTTTCAAATATTAAAAATAAAATAAATCTTCTTATTCTGTTCCCCGGCGAGATTCTTGACTGCAGTGCCATGTTGTCACACACCTCAGGTCCTTTCAGATGTCGAAAGGGCCCCCTTCAGTGATGTGGCCGCAGCTGGGTACATGGAGAAAAGGTTGTTCAGTTCTTTGTACGCCATCAGAAAGTTAAAGGAAAAAAATCCAAAGAGCCCAGAGAGGGGAAGACATAGCAGATATTAAAATAATTTGGTGTCAAGCTGCGGAAGGCTCGCTGTGACTACCTGGTTTGATTGGGATCTGTTTTGGAAAAGAGCTGGAGTGAGTTTGTTTCAGCCAGAGAGGGAGCTCCAACGGTCTCACCTGGGCCTGTGAATCATTGTGGTTTGTTGCTCAGAACAGTTACTGCAGAAAATACTTGGCAAACCTGCCATGGCAAGATCCAAACCCTGTCTCAGCTGCCTTAGAGACTGGTTTGCTTTCCATTTCCGTCTCGCCTGAAATGTTATCTGTTCTCTTCCCATAGTGCCAAATTCAGCCTAGAGATGTTCTTCTACTTCTTCTTTGCTGCTCCTGCATTTCAGCCTGGTTGGGACAAGATGCTTCGTGACCCTGTGAGGTCACTTATTATCTGAAAGAGTTGGAAAATTGAAATCTGGCTGTATGTGCCATCATCAAAGGAATTGTCAAGTGACTCAGTTGCTCCTGGTCTTAGAAGTCCATTTTCTTTGTATAGAAATCTTTGACCAAACAGATTGATGTTGCTTTGTAAAGAAAATTTCATGGGAAGCTTTTGCAAGCAGCAAAGTGGTTCTTTCTGCCTTGCAGTCTCCCTCACTTTCTCTCTCCTCCCAATGAGCTGTTGAATATTCAGCATCACCTGATTTTAACCCCTTATTTAAAGTCTTTGGTGCTTTTCACTTCTATCAGAGATCATGATGGTGTGTTCCTGTACCACCTTGTGTTAGAACACATGTGAGAACCTGAATTTCTTAACAACAGGGTATTTTGTCACTAAAGTGTATAGTTTGGGTTCACGTTAAAAACATCCACTTGCCTCGTTGGGTTTTTTGTTGTTGTTTTGGTTTGGGGTTTGGTTTTCTTTGACATTTTGCTATCTCTGAATTTAGTTTTGGTTCATTAGTCAAGGAAATAAACAGCCACATTTCTTATTATTCACACTATCACCGTGTGTATTCCAAGCCCATACATATCCCACAGCTTGTTAAATAATTCTTTATCCTTTAAGAAATTCCCATTAATCTCTGACCAAGAAGAGCAATAATAGGTTAGTTAGTCATCATATATAAAAATCTGAATCATTTTTACAAGTATCTTTAATGGCTTCCATTAATTATGTGTCTTCATAAAAAAGCTACCCCTCTCAAACACAGCATCCTTTCATTCTTCAAGAGGATCTAATTTCTGAAATAACTGAAATTAAGGCACTGATGCTTTGTTTGGGCAAATTAAGCAGCAAAAAATACTCGCACAGCTCAAGCAGAAGGTACAGGAATCATGTGTTCTATTAACTTGTCAGCTACCTTTGTATCATTAGCAAAATTTTTCAAGTCAACTCAGTGGACTACTGTGATTAGTGTTACACTGACAACAAAATGTTCCATGTGGACTGGGCTGTGATTTTAACTGCAGCCCGGGTAAAGATGAGATGTCTCCCCTGCTGCTCTTGGCTTGGCCCTGTGTGCCATTGGCTCAGGTTCTGTGGTGGTTGCATGGTCAGCATGAACAGGGCTCTTACCCAATGGCATGGTGCACCCTTCCCATCCCAGCCCTACCTCTGCATGCCTGCCTGCCCTGCTCCAAGGAGTGTTGTGTTTCCCTGTGCTCAGCACCATCGAGGGCCTCTTTTAGGGTGATGATTTTAGCCTATTCCTTCTCTGATCAAATGCATATCCTCGAGTGGGCAAAAATGGTCCCATCAGGGCTTGGGTGAGCAGACAAGACCAGCCCTTTCAAGGGCAGCTCAGACTTGTGATGTGTTGATGTGACTGCAAAACCACAGCCAGGATAATTACATCATTTGTGCCTTTTTTCTTGCTCTTTGTTAATTTAAGTATTAGTTTGCTACCTTACACCCACAATAAAAGGCAGCCCTGCCATCAGAGCTGCACTGGACAACCATTTCAAAAGTCTTTTGAAAACACATCTCCTCCATGTTCATCTCTCTTCCTCTGAAGGCACCAGAGGCCCTGAGTAACAGATAAAAATTTTCAAGGTCAGATGTAAAACAGAGGCTGCCTCTAACCCATCGTGATCTCTTTAAACCCTTCCACAGTCCATAGGTTGAGAAAGGAGGGATAGTACTGAAGCGTCTTCCTCTCCTGTTTTATTTCAGTTTGTGTAACTTTGCTCACTGTTGTGGAAAGCCTGAGGAGCTCCAGGAGGGGTTTAAAGAAGAGATCTTCCACTCCTCTTCAGGTGGACAGATGGGAATTAGACCCTTGAGAGACTAAGTTAATATAAATACATAAGGAAATCTTTTGATTACATATAGTGTTAAAAGATGCTAAAAATACTTCTACTACAGGTAGTGCTGGATTTTTATGTATTTACTTATTTATCTTAATTTATGGTATTTTTTCCCTTCCCTGGGAAGTGAAGACGATCAATAGGTAAGGGAGAGAATTCTGTGGTTTTGTATGCAGGATGAGTCCAGTACTTGGCCAAGACCCAGATCTATTGTGGCAAGAAAGTAATAGATGAACTAACTGGGAACCCAGACTCTCTGGCTAGCATCCAAGAAACATTAAAAAATGTAGTACTGCACATAACAAGTAGGAAGATGCATGCAAATGTTGATGTCTTATTGAAAACTGTTAACTTACTAATATGTTGGGTTTCTAGACATGCATTTGGATTTTAAACACTGCTGTCGAAGTTCGTGACCTGAAATTACCTGCTGAACTATATGCCTGAAATAATATTTAAAGTAGTGCCACATTGGAGAGGTAGTTCTGAAGAAAATGACATTCCTGGATCCTGAGGGCTGGACTGTTCCTTCTGGGACCATCAGCTCTGTGGCAGTGGTCCAGTTCAGCTTTCAGGAAGGTTTCTAAGTAACAGTCCTATTTTATTTCTCCACCATGTCTTCCCTACCTGCAAAGAAGCAAGTCATGTGTGCAACCCTTAGGACCTTGTCATGGGAAAGGTGTGGGTCAGGAGCTTTGTGTGGGACCCAGCAGTCTCCTCCTTTTAGAAGGGAGATCCTAAGAGCACTAGCAAGCCCGTTGGCTGGTATAAGATTTAAGGTGACGCTGATGCCAGTGCCTAGAATGAATCTTGTTCCTCTGGGGTAGTCTAATGGGTGCAAGGTTTGGCTCATATTATCACATCCATGTTGCTTATGACCTCCAAGCCTGGAGAGCAGTATAATTTGTGTAGGTCTGCTTTGTCATCCAGCCCTGGTAAAACACAAAAGGTGGTTCAGTGAGTTTGCAAAAAGTTAATCCACTGAGCAAAGCGGCTGTGATTACACATAGCTACTGCCTGGCAGAAAGGGTGAGGAGAGATGCTCAAGTTGCTGCTTCTGTGTGTATTTATATGTGAGCCAGCTGCAATCTGGTTCTCAGTCAATGTCATGCAACTGGTAATGTTTTTATTTTCATTGCCAAAGGTGCCCTTGCCATCTGAACACTTGTAAGGGTCTTTTGTTGCACGCTCAGCAGCGTGTGCAAAGTAGTCGCGACCACAAAAGTGCAAAGAAGGATATATGAAAAGTAGGTAAGCTCCAGTTGAGACCGTTCATGTGGAGCAGACAGTGCTGTCCTGTGGAACTCTACAGGAATCTGAAATGGTAATTTCTTCCTACCACAGCAATCAGCAAACAGGTTCAGTGATTGCACTTTATTCACAACCATAACTATCATCACTGACATTCACTAGAGGTGTCAAATCCCTGTTTTTTATGCTTTTATGGTAGTATTTTATCTCTTTCCCTAGAATTACTACTTTTTTAGTAAGGAATAGCTTAATGTTAGAGCTCACAGGTGAATGGTGGGACGTGTGGGTGTTTTTTTTTTTTTACCTGACCTTACGTCCTTCCTCTTCCCATCTCACTGATGCTCAGAGCTTTGTTTGAGCTGGCAGACCAGTTTCATGGTTGTTGTTGTACTAAGTGAGCTCGCTCACACGGTGGGTTTTTTCTAATCTCTCAACTCTAATTGTTGCATGCAAATTGTTTAATAAATAATGTTGGACAGAAAAAAAAAGAATAGATATTAATTAAGAAAAGGATTTAGGCTGACTCAGTCTCATACATGAGACGAAAGGTTAAGTAAATGCCAAGGCCGCTATGCCTCTTCAAACAATGAATATTAGTTTTAGAATCATTAATGTCTGCTTAGAAAACAGAGTCATACTGGAGACTTGTATGCCAAAATAACCAAGGCCAGGACTGTTTCTTTTCAATCTGAAGCTAAATTATTCTCCAATAGAGGGCTAAATGTATGCAATTAACAGTGCTAGGTAGGACAACAGGGAATGGCACTTTTAATATGTAGCCAAACTGAGATCAAGTTTTTCTTTGAATCTGGTAGCTTGGACATTTAATATGCACAGCCGAGCTCTGCAACAGAATTAGTGAAAAGCAGCAGATAATTAACTCCTTCACTGCTCGTCAATGGAGACAGAATGATTAGCCCACTGTTTACTAATTCCCCGTCTTCTAAAGTTGCTGGATCTACAAAACCAAAGTTTTTTTCAAGTGCCTTCCATATGTGGGCAAAGATTAAGGCAGTTGTGTAGTCTTTATTAGAAAGAGGATTACCGCGTCGTGTTCTTAAAGAAAACTTCCTCCTGGGAAAGAACAGTTTCTCAGGTTGGGGGGAGTTGAGGTTGGGTCAAATGTGGCCGTATGAGCTTACCTGAAAGTGCATACTCTGCTTCTGTGCTGAAACACTTAAGACTAGGCTGAAAGGCTCAATCATATAGTTTAAAAGTTAAATAGCCAAAGGTTTTATTAAACAAGTGGGTGACTCTCACTGGTATGAAGGCAAAAGACAAGGAAGGTGCTTGTTAAAACTTCCCACCACCCTCATGTGCCAAAAAATGCTCTGTACCAGACAGGACATGTTAGCACATTAGCATCACCCATTTAGTATGAGTGTACCTGATAACAATACTAAATTCTCATCCAGTCATCTTCAAGAGGATGAATATAATTATTCCCAATTTGCTGAAGGGAAGTGAGGTAAAAGATGGTGAAGCGATTTGTGTAAGGCAACCAAGTTGAGCAGTGGCCAAATGGGTCTGAAGCTCAACTCCTGACTCCTAGATAGTGCTAAACTGTAAATAGCTTGGAGTTTGATTGGGATGTCTCTAATGTACACTTTTTCACTGGGCAGGATGCCAAATCAAATTGTCTCTGTGTTTCTAGGGCTAGTTTGACTCAGGAAAGTTGAAAATTGCAAAGTTAAAATGTATTTCTACTTCTGTGTGCATCTAAACTGAGCCTGCTCCTTCTTGCTCTGGGTTCAGCTTGAGCTTAAAGCGAAAGGGCATCATTCTCCATTATACATGGCACAGCCTTTTCATCCACTGAGAAGGCTTTCAGAGCAGCACATCTGGTTGCAGCAGTGACTCCTATTGAAGTCAACAGCCATGTGCAAATAAATCCTCGAGTTTGAAAATGGTACACTGAAATAGTTCAAGTTTTGTTTCTGAGGCTGAAGTGCATTACAGCTCTCATTTAACTGAGTAAATACTATTATGCTGAAGTCCTTTGCATTGTCATCAACAGGAAGAGATAGCTTTGCTCTAGGGCTTGTTTCAGTGTAGGGTCTGAACTGAAATGTGTTGCATTTTCATTTAGTATTTGTGCTGCCTTTAGATCTCACTTTCCAATTTCTGGCGATTGCTGCTTTTGAGAGTGAAAAAAACCCTGTCTGGAGAATGGGCCCATGCAAAGACACGAGCTCAAGCCCAGTGCTGAGCCTCAGACTTTCAGGCTCTTTACCCCTTACTACTAAAGAGCAAAGGTATGGCCAAACACGATTCCTGCTTTCTGATACTGAGCTCCTCTCTTGGTGAGGGGCTTGTTAGTTTGTGCTCGGGCTTCACCCTGTGTGAAGAGATGCAACCTGGACCTGGCTGCAGGACACTAACGTAGGGGATTACTTAACTGTCCATATTTAAGTCATTTGGAAAAGAACCTGCATTTTATACTTGTGAATCCTTATATTTTCCTTTTGAGAATTTTACTTCTGGAAATCAGGGCGCTCTCCTGCCCTGTTCCCTGACTGTGAGAGCACAAGTGAGCTCCAGCAATCTGAAGGTCTCTTACTGGTCCTGGCTGCATGCAGGGTCTGAACTGCCCGAGACCACCTAGGAAGAGCTTCCCTCTGCCTGCAGTGGCCTGTTTCACCACTTTGCAAATATTTGATTTTGAAAATATTTAGCATTCAATTATTTCACCATGAGCTCATGCCAAAGGCCAGGTAAAGCCTCAGTGTATTTGCTAAAGGTCTGGCTCTGCTACTGTGATGTGGGAGGATCACCTGTCAACAAGGCCTGACGTTAAACTGTCCCCTTGCATTCTTCATATGGGCAGTGCTGCCTTTGCAGCTGGCTCTGGGGTGATGTGGCTAATGCCATCAGTGTTAGGACGTAGTCATAGCCTTTTTTTATCCTTTACAGATACACCTCAGCACTCTGTCTATCCTGACAGGCACCATCCATTTACTCCTCCCTCCATCCCTGGCAGTGTAAACCCTGTATCCACCAGCTTGGGGCAGGCAAAATGGGCCTTCCTCCTGATCTCACTAACCACAAATGCAGATAGGATTAAAGCCCAGATTGCTGTACAGCAGGTGAGATTGCTGAGTCTTGGGAGCAGCCTGGACATTTCCTTCTGCAAAGCACCTCTTCACACAGCGACACAAAGCGTCCTTGTCTTTTGCTTCGTCACTGCAGTGACCCACAGCAGCGACCAGCTAGTGGCTGTGCTGGCTGTGTGTGGGTATCTGTAGCCATCCCTGGTCCACTGCTGCAGTGATAGGGGCACGTGGGATAGATATACACACATGTGAAAAGGTGTGCCTCGTACCTGCAAAGGAATCCCGAAAATAGTAAAGGAGAAGGGAACTAAAGCTGTGTTTGTGCAAGACTGCTCAGAGAGGTATTGCTATCAAGGCAGCTTCAGTTGTGCTTTTGATACTCACATGCTTAACGTGGCGGTGGCCGTAAGTGCAGGGCAAGCTCAGCAAGTGCGGGGAGCCCCAGCGGCCGTAAGCCACTGCTGCCCAGCTAGAGGTGATCCCTCACTGATCTTACCAGCTGCTCCAGTCCTCTCTTCCCTCCCTCCAGGCTGCTCCAGGCCTTTCTCTCAGCGCCTTCGCAGCCAGCTCTGATCTTTGTTCCCTCAGCTGCTCTCTGCTTCTCCAAGTCCCTGCCTTGCTGCCCCACATGGCCACCAGCACTGCTGCCGATTGTCTCTCCCTCACTGCTGTCTCAACTCTCCTGCCTCCCTGTCAGGTGCTACCTCTAACCTCACCTGCACCCTCAGGGCCCCTTCTCTCATCTTTTACCTTTTCTTTCTTCATGTTCCTGGTTCCCTAGATGACCCCTGTCCTGCTTGCCCAGGTGTGACAACCACAACTGGCATCTCTTTCAACACCACTGCTGCTCTACCCCAGCTCCCGGTCAGGCAGGATTCAGACCATGCATTTCTCTGGGGTGCAGAGGTGCTTCTGTTGAGCTTGGTCTTTCTTCAAGAGTCCTCACCCAGTTCTGTAGTGTAACCCATCCCATCAATCATCCTGTCTCTGAGTGCTGACAGTCTGGACAAGGGCTTGGCTCTACTCCTCACAACGTTTAATCCCCAGCGCCAAGTCACCAGGACACCATAGACTATTGGGTTCCGCTCAGGCATAATTCCATCATTACCATTGATTTGCTCGCTCATGCTCTCCACGGTGCTTTTAATCAACTCTCCATCTTTGTGCCTTCACACCTTTACGCTTTTCATGATTGGTGCTGCTACCTTCTGCCTCTGCAATGAAATAGTACCATAGAAATCCTCCTGCCTCTTACATACATTAACAATTCCATTTCTTCTCTCTCTGGTCCAGTGAAGGGATCTCCCTCTCCCACAAAGACACTACTGTGTCTGCAAAGCACTCTGGTGAGCGCACGGGGAATAGCTTCTATTCATTATTCCTCAAAGTCCAGTACAATGGGTTATAATTAGTTACTGGCCTCTTTGGTTTACTCTACCTTCAAAAGCTCTTTTATAGTTTAAAAGTGAAGGGAGATGCTGACATTAATTTTGACTGTCTTTCCCTAGCATTATGCAGGGAAGACAAAGCTAGCATGCAGGTACAGGGATAAGTAACTCACAAGCCAAAAAATATAAAATAAAATAAACCAGCGAATAGGGTCATCATCACGTTCATTTCATGAAAGTAGTGCAGTGGTGGAGAGAACTCATTAGCCTTTTTGTTCTGCATTATCACCATCATTTATCAGCAGCTGTATTACATGTCACAGCTACTATCCTTTCTGGCATCCAGCGTGGGACCAAAGGACTCCCAGAGAACGCTGAGCTTCGACGCCAGGGTTGTGCCGCATGATGCACTAGGCGCTCTATTAATTGTGGCAGATAGAATTTTTTCCAATATACTCCTAAAGGGACACTCAATAAAGCAATGCAGGGTGATTTACCGACTCAAAGCAGCATGGACAAATAAAGCCACATCACGGGCCTGTCCTTCTTTCCCCTAAGTTTGTTAGCACTTACTGCAAGTTGTTTGAAAACAAATAGACCCAAACCCACAAGTGGGCAAACCAAACGTTAGGCTAGGCAGTCCATACAAATGTGCAGGCTGCTTTTAGTGAAACATTTTTGGGTTTGTCTCAAGCAATGGTGAACTGTGAGGTCCTTAAAGAAGCCTGTTGCTTCTTTGAGCTGTAACTCTCTGATCACTTTTGGGCACACATACACGATTCTCCACTGCAAAGCAGAGTTTGGGGAGAAGTTTTAGAAATCAGCTAGGAGCTCCTCCATGAACCGAGTCCTTTAATTATTAGGTGATAATTGTCTACGTCTTGCCTCAGCGCAGAAATATGTGGAAGGGAGAAACCTGCAGCCTGTTCAAGCAGCTGAAGTTGCAGTTATCAGTTGAAGCCAGCACTTTAAGAGAATATCTCATGCATAAAAGCAGCACACATCCGCCACCCCATCTCAGAGAAGGGGAAGCACTGTGTTTAAGTGGCTTGAGCATCAGAGCAGGATGCGCAGAGGCTGATCCCAACCCTCTAGACTTGGGCGAGTCAGTTAACCCTGTGACTCAGCTGCTGGGAGCAACAGCATTTGCTTACCCCACAGGCAGATTTTGAGGATTAATTAATATTTGCAAAGTGCTTTGAAGATGAAAAGTAGCATGTTAAGTACTATAAAATATTATTAATGGTGATAATAAATGGATAATTTTGGAGTATATGAGTCTTTTCTCAACCTCTTCTAGCTAGACTTTCATCACAAACAGCTGAACGAGTGATGCCACTACAGCCAGAGTACCTCATCCCCTGTTTTCCAAAGCACAGGGGTTGTGGTGATCGAACAAGGCACTAAATTAAGTACACAGCACATTCCATTTCACCTTTCAAATAAACTATGCTGTGTTTTCAAGCATGGTGCGGCACAGTATACTCTTAATGTCCTGAGCTAGCGTGCCTGGGATGATTCTAACCATTAAATGTGTTACAGTGGAGCAAAACAGCTCTGGAGAGATTCCAGCCCATTGGGTTTGGGGCACATGCTTTGCTCTCTATCAGCTCCTGAATGAATTACAGGAATGAGTCCCCAAATTTTCCCCATTTCCCATGTGCCATGTTGATGGTTGCTAGCTTCCTGCCTGCTCCTGCTTCGCTGGCCTGGCCATGCCGCGATGGCTTGCAGAGTCACAGCACTGCACAAACACTTGCTGTAAGAGGTTCACCAGACTTGAAGCCTCTTGTTGAACTGTACGTTGTCTGCACTGAACAGGGAGAAGTGCTTTGATTCGTAGCAGTCTCCCCCTGCGTGCAACCACATGGAGAAAAGGTCGAGGGCAAGAAGTAGTGATGTGTAGAGCGTAGGACTGGATGGATGCTGCCAGTAATGGCTCCTACCATTACCCATTTGGATTTTATGCCAAGAAAATCAGGCTCTGGTGTCAGCTGCAGTCAAGAGGAAGTCTGTCAACGTATTTAATTTGAAACAAGAAACAGTTTCAGGCTTGTATGGCCCAGGTCTTTAAGGCCAGTTTTCTGGCATTATGAAAAATGTTTTTCCTCTGCAAACTTTAAGATCTAAGAATTTTGTCTGGAGTGTAAACAGTAGGACTCTCATGAAGAGTAAAATTTATTTCTTAGCTTGATAGGGTCAAGTAACTCATAACTGGGATTAGCTAATGTTTCACAGAACCTGATGTTACTGTGGCTAGGGAATCCCTTGAGGAAGGAAGATATCCATTTTTGATGAAAAGCTCCTAATAAAATTAGATACTGCTTCTGAGCTTATCAAAGGAAAATGGAAAGTAATGAAAATTAAAAGTGCAGCTCTGGAATCTTGTAAAATCCTGACAAGACAGCGATCTGGAATTCACCGTCCGTGATTTTTCCCCTTTTTCTACCCCATCTCCCCATGCGCACATAATCCTGCACACACAATCCCTGCTTCTCCAGTCAGATGCCCTTGGTCACATCTCTCCCATTTTCTCCTTTGTCAACCCCAGCTATAAACCCCCCCACCAAAACAAAAAAAAAGAAATAAAACAAGAACAGGAATCAGGCAGGGGTTCATGCCATATTCCAAATTTTCTCTGATGAGTTGTTGCTGAAGACCAAGTCATGGGCAAAACAAAGGATAAGCTCCAAGATACCAAATAAAGCTGTCCTATTCCCTCCCCAAATTATTAAACGAAGACATGGGACATTTCCAAAAAAGCAGGACTTCTTTTATGAAAGGCAAAAAGGCTTGTGGTTTGTTTGTGGTCAGGAGGCAAACTTAGGGGCCATTGTTCATGACTTTCACATGAGCAAAATAGGAAACAGTAAAAAGAAAAGTAGAAACAAGAAAGGGTGTGTTGAAGAAGGGGAAAGCAATTTCATCACTGCTAAAAATATATGCTTTAACTGTTTGCCTCCCCCTTTGTGAGCAGTTAAAACTTTTCACTCTATGAAAACACTTGGAAATGGGAAAGGTTTTCCGATCGTTTGTACAGTGTCCGTTTTCTGTGGTTCCTGTGCAACCTTTATCAGGACACTTGCTTGTCAGAAGCACCAAAAGAAAGGCTCTCTGTTATCCTTCTCTTTTTTGTGGAGCTGTCCCAAGATAACCTCTATCACACTTGATATCAGTTTCTAAAAGCAAACTGGCTAGCAGAACGAATGGGGAGGAATACATAATGTCAAAATGCAGGTGAGAGCAGAGGGTTTATTATTGTCTGGTGTACAGCAGCAGTACAAAAATCTAGCTGTCCAAAACCTGGAATTTGATGGCTCTTTTTGGTTCATTGCTGATGCACCCTGATACCTGAAGCTCTAGCAAGGACACTGCTCAGATTTTCTTTTTTCTTTTCCCTCTCCTTTTTTTTTTTCCCCCAGGTTGCTTTAATCTGTAATATCAGCAATAATCACTGTGGTATTGTTGCTTAGGCATTCTTGAAGAGTCAGAAGTGGACTGTAATTGAAGAGTTCATTACTAAGATCAGTTGGCTCCTTGATTACAGTGGCAAGGTGAAATATATATCCTCGCCAAAAAGCAACTGCTAAACCTTTAGAGAAGTCACCCACTTTTCACTCTTTTTCATTAGGACCCCGACAAGCTTGTCAGCAAAATTAAAGGTATGTCATTCACATCGTGCATGCATTGCAAAGGACTATAAACCTGCCAACCCCTTTGATGAAATAAAAGGGTTTTATTTATGATTCATGTAGGAATATGAGGTTATTTTTATTCTGTCAGTACACTAATAATCAGACAAGAGCTCAGGAAATGAGAAGGCAAACTGACAGGGAAGGTTCTGATAAAGGGGAACCCTCTAGGGTATTTTGCCCCCTTTGTAATCTCCTTTTTAGTGCGAGGTTATAAGCATGGCATAGCATGATCTTGGAACTAGCTTGGCTCGCAGGAACAAAGAAAGTAACTACCTAGCAGGACTTGGGGTGTAATTCCACAAGAAAAAGAAAATACTTCCACTGGAGAGGTCTGCATCACTGTGGCGATGTCAACAGGAACATCCAGTCCAGTCTTCCAGGAGCATAGTGAGTTGTGAAGATACCCTTCCTTTCTACTTGCTTTCCTACTGGGCACCATAATCAATCTTAACAACAAAAAAAAGACACCCTAAACCTTACACATTGCAAATTTGTTACATTTTTTTTTTTATACTCATTTTACAGGACCCAAAGCAGGGCATTTTTCCAAGTGCTCCCAGTCTAGCTCAACGTGAGATACAGCAAAGGGAGGATGGGGAGTAACTCTCTTTGCCGTCCTGAGTCAACATTTCTGCTTGCAGCATATCTAGGTAGCAGGCTGCCTTTCAAAACATATCTTCCCCTAAACACTTCACATCTCTTGGCAGTTTGAAGCTGCTTTAGCTTGGTCCCAGCTCAGCAAAGCTTCTGGAAGTGCATTTTGTGCTTCTTGGTGTAAGCTGTCATTCATACCACAAGCACAACCGTGATTACAGAAACACTCCTCGTGAGTAAAAAGGTATCACTATATTAGCTGGCTGGCCTTAAGTACGGTAGTTTGCTGAACAGTGGGGTGCTGGCAGGAAAACACAGGCTAGCAAAATATATACAGGATGAAGTGAAACAAAGTTCACTGGAGGAAGGAAAATAATACTAATCCTTCATTCAATAAGCAGTGAGTTAAGTACATTTTGCATATTGAAGAAGCGTAAAAGCAAAGGGAAGAAAGCACACACAAAAGTGGCATGACTGCCTTCCTCTCTAAAGGCAACATATGGGGCATTTAGGTATTAAAACTACTAGGAGTTAGACCCAAGCTGCTAATATGAAATGCAGCCCCTGGTTTAAGGTTCCACGGAGTTTCAGGGTGTTTGAATTCCCTCTAACCATAGAATCCCCTTGAAGTGAGGGATGATGCTAACATTTTCATGGGTTGTTTAAACTGTTGAATAGACCTGCAGAAGATTAGAACTGGTGTTTGAGATGGCATTATGTTCACTCTTCAGCATTGCGATCTCCGCGATAATTTTCCATACTCAGATTTGTGCCTCGCAGAGGTTTGAGAAGTTTGGATTTGGTTACATGGGGCTGGCTCTGCAAAGATGAGTCATGATCCAGGCATCGGAGAGGTGCTGAACAGATACAGTCTGGCTGTTAGAACTAAAGCTGGTCTCTGTGATCATTTCAGGAAACTCCAGAATGACACCTTCCAGAGTTTTGTTACATGTCTTATACCATCCTACTGATGCTAAGATTACAGGTTATTCATAAGGCATGTGTTCCTTTTAATGGAAAACATAAATCACAGAGGGCCTCAGATAAATATAGAGACTGATTGCGCCGCTGCCTGCAATGTTTTACCTGGTCCTTTTCTTAGCCTCACGATGCTTTCTGGGTACTCACTTGCTTTCTTTTCCCATGGGCAGACATGGAATCAGTCTTTTTTTTCTTCTAAGTGTGGGGTTTTTGTTTGTTAGTTTGTTTCCAAACAGCTACAGCACAAAGGTTTATAATGACTGAAACTCTTGATGACAAAATCTGCTACCATTAGCAAAGGAGCTTCAGGACAGAGGCAGTACTTGAAAATATTTTCAGTGCTTTCTTGAAATTTGATTAGATGTCAGGGGCTGGGAGCAGCAGGATTATGCTGTTTGCAGAACATTTGGTGCTCGTCCTTTCTGAAGAGCTAGCCAACTGGCAAGAGCTCACTGGGCGTTTGGCTACTGGGTGATGTCGAAACAACAGAGTAGCCTCAAGGTGTTGGTGTCCCTTTAAAAACCTCCTTTCTTCTGTTGACTCAATGATTTACAGTAAAGCGTGATTTCATTTTTCTCGGCTAATTACAAACTGCTCCCTTCCAAACTCTTGATCTTTTCACACAGCCAAAGGCATCGCTAGCAAATCAGACCCGCGATTTAGGAGGTTGCAATACTGCACCGCTATTCCCATAGCAGATGAGTACTTCTCCTTGTACCTCTCAAGCCTGCCATTGTGCTGGAAAGTAGAGCAGGTAACTACTTCATCAGTCGGAGATTTCATTCTTGTGGAGCACGGAGGTTCATTATACTTACTTTATCAGCAGTAAGGTTTATTGCCGAATCCATGAGAGATATTCATGTGAAACATGAGCAGAGAGAGAGGCATTGCATCTTTTCATTAATAAGCCCTCTTCTGGGATCCGGCATTAGTGAGATTCAGCGGATCATAGAGCACAGGGGTATCATTTTTACATGATTACTCTAAATTCTTAAACCAGAGGCTTAAGAGAGAGGCTTCTCACAAAGGCAGCTGTGGGAATTGTTAAATGATTGGCACAGCACTCGCGATGGGCTGAACCACTCTGGGTACCTCCAGCCATTGGGGTACCAGCAGGCATTTTATTACCTGCCGTCGAGGGAAAAGTGGAAAAGAGAGTGTGTATCAGGCAGAGGAAGATATGCTAACCCTGTGAAAGATCTCTGGCTCTGCCTCTCCTCCTGAACAAAACTCTTGCCGTAATACTGATGCACGGCTTCATTGCACCACACAGGCTAAGCCATTCTCTTCCCTCACTGTATCTGCTTTGTGTCTAGGCTTATTTTTAACCTGCCTGATCCTGCCTTCTTTAGCATGGCTACTGAAATAATCCCCCTGCAATGTCTACCCCCAAATAATTAATTTTTAACTGAGCAGAGGGTCAGTTAACCACAGAATCATAGGGGTTGGAAGGGACCTTGAGAGATCATCAGGTCCAAAATGGGTCCAAAATTCCACCAAATGGGCCGCTTCTGGGGTACGTTGTCTCCACACAAGAAAATTCGGGTGGCTTGGAGGATTGGTACACAACTGGCAAATCTTCACTAGATTGGGAGGTTGGTGACATTAACAACAGAGAAAGGCATCTGGATTCTGGAGCTCTGCACTGTCTTCTTGATGTCACTGTGTGTCTCTTCCGTGATTTCATGCAATTCCATCCAAAAACCCTTCCTGAACTATTTCCCGAACATGTTGAAGTCCAGTTGCAAAAAAACTACAGCTTCCCTTTCAGCCTGATCCTGATGGCTAATAGCTAGAGTTGGTTTTAAGCTCTGAAGTTTAAAAGCGAGAAGAAGAAGAAGGAGGAGGAAGAGATGAAGGCAATGACTGCAACAGAGCTATGAAACCCAAGAGCCATATTGGAGACTTCTGAGGTATCCTGCCATAAACCACATGTGAATCCATCACTTTTCAGGTTTTACTTACAACTAATTTTAGGCAGAGATGCTTCTCTTTGAGAAGACTTCTTTCAATCTAGCAATTTCTACAAGTCCAAAAAGAAAAACAAGACCCAAGAAGGCGAGGTCATGTGGGGGGCTGAATAATCCAGATCAAATGGCAAAGAACACTGATTAGAAGCCAGCACATTTCTCTTTTCAGCATCTCTGAAATTGTTTGGCAGACTTAATTAGAAACAGGTGCAAGCTATAATATTTATTGCAACAATGCATCATTTTTGTCTGTTTCCAAGGTCATCCTTCTAGCCAATAGGAAGCCAGCAACCCACAGGGAGTATAACTTAGTCTATATGGGTAAAACGTGAATTACTTAACCCTTTATCTAATGGAACATTGCACAAAGCACGAAGCTAACAAAATAGAAAATCCTGTGAGAAATCTTTCATGATAACAGGTTCCAGTGAAGTAAGTGACATCACCAGCTGAGCTAATAGCCAGCCTTAGGTAAAATGGAGTAGGTACAGATAAGGAATGAGAAAAACACATTTTTTTTTACTACTTCTCTTTCAAAGGCCTGGGTTTATGTAGAATTTGCTGCAGTAGGAGGCCATGATTGCATGTTATCTGGTGCCTGCTGTACAGTTGGGTCTCATACACTGTGTTCAGCTAAGCTTTAGCAATATATTTCTTTGGCTACATGTGTCTCCAGAGGAACCAGGCTGCAGATGCACCTGTACAGACATACCTATTTGCTGCCTCTCGAACTGCCAGTTCAGCGTGCTGGGGTTGTCAAGCTAGAGGAGCCTGAGAGAGAGAGGTGTTGATCCTTCTTGCCTTATTAAGAGAGAAAATTTAGAGGGACAAGGTCCACATGCTTCTCTCCATCTGAGGGCAAGTGTCCCAAACCTGGTTTCACCTGGTCCCACAATGATTCTGTTGGTTAACAGCCACAGTGCACTTTGTTTCATAGAAGCCCCATTTTCAAAGCCAGCACTTAATTCCCTCTTGTGAGTTTTTCTCACAATCTTTGCATGACTTCTTTGTGCTTTTGTGATCATTTGGGAGTGAGGATCTTCTTTTAAATGCTCTTGTGTTCCTTTCAAATATGACAAATATAAATACAGAAACAAAGCAGCGTGTGTTAATAAGAGAGACGTGTGAAATTGTGGGATTTTTGCCTTTTTGCAAAAGCCACAAGAAGTTGCCAATATTTCTGCAGACAGAAACTATTTTTCCACCTTTAAGTCATCACACAGCATAAAATCTGGGGGTATTGGTGTGTCTTTGGATAGATGCTAAAGGTATCAAGGAAATACAGGCTCTGTCTTGACAATTTACACACCCTGGGTCCTAGCTTATTCTTTCGGCATCCACGACACCCCAAAAGGCACCTCAGCACCTAGTGATTGCTGTTGTCCTACGTCTGCAACAAGTTCGTTCTGTGTGATCTCAGGAACCATTCTTAAAAGGGTATCATTTGCCCATTAAATTCAGAGGTAACGTAATCCAAGGACATGATGTGATACTGCTGGATCTGGGATCAAGTTCTGAGTGAGAGACAGATCCTGCAGTTGGTTTGAGAGAGTTCAACAGCATAAAAAATCATGTTCAGAGAGGACCCCTTCTCCCCCATGCCTCGAGCACTATCTCAGCACTAAATCCTTGAGAAGTTCAGACTGAGTTCAAAACTTTGCAGCTCCGCATCCTTGCGAATTTGTTCCCTTCAGTGAATTTCATATCCCACACTTTTTAACTAAGCCTGGCTCATGGCTTGCAAATTCTTTTAGCAGTAGGCTGGGGAGTTGGTACATCGTCCTGTGCATCACAGGTTTGCTTACATAATCTGTTTCTTGAAGTATTTGTGAAATCCCCTCACTGTAATTCCCCACCCCCGCTGCTGTGTGTCCTCCTCCCCAAAAGTACAGGACTCACACAGGGCTAGCCCTGCACCCAGGGATCTGTCGCATTGTCATAGCTGAGGCTCTCGCCAGCGTGTCACAGGTTTGCACAGTGAGGAGTGCAGAGAAAAAGGGAGGTTGCAATTGTCCAAAGCCTGCTGCAGTGGCAGCTACCATCCCACCAAGCTGGGGAGCTGGAAAAATTAGGGCAGGGCAGAGGAGGAGAGCTGCCCTGCACTTGTAAAGGTGTTTCAGGGCAGTATTTACACAGTCCTTCAGAAGGTGCCCAACACAAGTGCATGTGTAGAGATGTGAACCAGCAAGCCAGGCTTCTTTCTATGGAGGTAACAAATGCTCCTGGGAAATGCACTCAGGAGGCTTGGAACTTTTTGGGGTGGATGGTGATTCTGTGAGGCTCTGCTCAGTTGAGGTGTTTTGGTTGCATCCTGTGTGCCCAGCCGTACCTGAATGGCATTTTAGTGGGAATCAGGCAGTGCAGTTACAGGTGAATGGCTGGGTTAGCTGCTTCAGTCCCGGGTCACTTCTGCATCGTACTTCATGGAATAATACCTTCCCTTCTTTTTCATTTTTTTTAATTCCCCTCATTGATCAAGCTGCTTTTGAGAAAAGTGATACTTTGCATATCTGGCTAAGTGCTGTTAACAGCCTCTGCCTGCGGTTTGTTAAAATTAAAAAAAAAGAAAGAAAAAAGAAAAAAAAAAAGAAGTGTGATCTTGCTGGAGAAGTAATTTGCTTCTCTCCAACCAATGATGGCTTGCACTTTATGCAAATTGGTATCTAGGGACAACAAATCCCATTTAATACATATGCATAGTTCATAAAAAAAACGACGTGAGAGAAAGAGAAAAAAGATAAAGCAACGAGTCAGCAAAAGAACAGGTTCCGAGGAAATTTATTGTCCCAAATTGGACATTTGTAACAGATGATGTGAACAAGTGTTAACTTTGTTTTCAGCAGCTCTTCACGTACATTCACTAGACATCACACAGATTATGTTTTAAGGATCTGAACTGTAATAAAAAAAAGTGTCTGTGGGCTTTGGAGTGTTGTGTTCCATATGGTTGGGGAAGTGCGGAGTTATTGCGACAAGCATCTTGTGAAGCTCATTACGCACGGCGGTGTTAGATGCGAATTGCTGCGCATCGCTATAGGGTACGTACATGACATCCCACAGTCAGCAGATAGCAACTGGAAATGAAAGATATGAAGGCACAGAGTACAGCTTCAGGGAACATGTTAGACAAAACATCTGCTGGTATCAGAAAGCTGCATTATCAGATCATTGTGGCCATGAATTTTTTATAAAGACTTTTTTTTTTAAAGCTGCAACTTTGAAAGTGACATTTTGCGAGAAAGTTTTTGATTGAAGTGTGATGTCAGGAGAAAGGCCAGTCTAGTTTATTATCTGTGTAAGAGCCAATATTGGCAGCCTGAATCAACTCCTTTCTCCAAGCAGTTGAGTTGGCCATTTGCGTACTACGAGTGCCTTTTCCCTTCTGATCTTGGTGGCTGATAAAACCTCGACCCAGGTTACAGGTTGGAGCTTTAGTACCAGGCTCCTCATCAAGGAGTTTTCAAAGTTTTGTCCCTGAAGGGCTGCTTAGTGACATGGTTGGGGGGGAGGGGGGTTGTTACTGAGCGCAAATCCACCTGAAATGCAGAACCTTCTGTACAGGAGATGGAAAGCTCTGGGCACGGAGAGCTGAGAGCCCTCATGCCCACTGGAGAGGAACCTGCACCACCACCGGGTACCTGTCACCACTATGACACTGAGGATGGGTCACTCTGTTAGGGGTGGCCACAATTAAAAAGGCTGTCACATCTTGCTTCCAAAAGCTTCTCGGGCCCATGGGGAGCATTGCTGTAAGCTGTGGACATCTCAGGGCTTAGAGGGCCTCTTGCCTAACGCACATTCCTGACATTCATTAAGGGCGGTGAGATGGCACAGTGTATGTGTGTATTGTAACTATTTATGTTAAAAGAGCCAGGCATTTCCCAGTCTCTTGTCTTTCCTGCTTCAACTATGTATTCCCCTTCCTATCACTTGCGTTAGAGGTAAGACAATGGGCAACAGGTACCAGTGAAAAACCCGGATCTGGTTAATTTGCGGATGGTCTCTCACCCTCTCCAGTGAACTGTCTCAAAACTGCACAGCCCAAAGAGAGGACCTGATGTCCCATGCCGATTCGCAAATGGTTGTCTCAAAGACAAGACCAAAACTTCCCTGACTTTTTGGCCTTCCTCCTAAGCGTTCTCTCCAGCGTGTGTAAGGGAGGGTGGGAGAATGGTGGGACATATCTAGAACTGTCATGATTTACGAATGGATTTAGTTGTTGGGCAGTGATTTTTTATGTAACGTCGTTCATTACTGTAATGGGGGCTGCAGAGAAAGCCGGAGGCGATTTGCGCTCTGTTGCTGATGCTTGGGGAGCCTGAAAGCAAGGAGGGATTTCTGCTGACCTGACCTGTTGCTGAGTGAGGCAATTGTCAGGTGAGGGATATAGCTGCTGAGAGCAGCTGTCGGCAGAAACGGCGCTCCCTGAGATGACAGCCCACGTAGGCCGTGGCTGTAGCATCATCTTCCCAACTGCTGCCTTTGAGTAGCATTTAAAAACAGCAGGGCTGGCACATAGGACATGCAGATCAAGGCTTGGCTGCATCGCTGCATCGGGAAGGTAATTCAGTGTCCTCACCATTGTATAAAGATAACCTTAATGGGGTTTGTTCCAATCGCTTCTATGGGCTGAGATTTTAGAAAATACTTTGAGATAAATTTAATGAGACAGAAGCAGCCCAAAGCCGAGTAGTGTTTTTAAACAGCAGCAACAACAAAAATCCCGTTTAATTAAAGTTTGGAGGTTTATTATAAACTGAAATTTTGATTTTAAGCTTGCTTGTGATTGGGGAGAGAAAAAGCTGCATGTGGATCTGCATCTCCCAGGGAGCCTCTCGCTGGCCTGGCTCCTGTCTGTGCACCCAGGCGCCAAGTTTCCAAACCTGGGTCATTCTGGTTTCCAGTGAGACAAGGAGGAGATCTGGCCTTATCTGAATAACCGGCCATCAAGGACATAGCTGTAGTTACAAAAACATAAATCAGGGGCTGCTACTTTAGAAATGGTCTGTAAAAGAGCACACAGCTCTTGAATCCGAAGCTCCTGTATGTGCTGCACACCCACACCTCCGGGGAGATGGAGGAAGAGCTGGGCTCCGGGAGCGTGCCTGGGCAAGTTCATCTCTCCAGACTGGAGAGTTCTTCCTCTGAATCAGTGTCCCGGCATCCTGGCAGGTCACATTGTGTGGTTGGAGTTAGGAGGCTGGCAGTACAGCCCCTCAAAAGGAGACACCATCCAAATTTCTTTGTAACTGTTGTTGTATGCAGTGACACAACACTGAGCAAAATCGAGTCCCGCAGACAGTCCTGTCTGAGCAACTGTGTATGCAAAGCGAGCGGAAACATTTAACTACCGCTTTTGGACATGCAGTCAGACACTGGTTTCTCTGCAAGCCAATATATCAGTGTATACTAATTGATCTGTGCTATTACAGCAACTGTGGCTTGAACAGCAGAGGCTGAAATGTGAATGTACAGTCCACCCTCTCCCTTTTAGTCACCTTGGCTTTTAGTTTGGGTTCGCACCATGCTTCCAAAGATTCCCTCCACTATTCTTCAGCCTCTCTCTGTGTGCACTCTCCATCATAGCAAAAATATTGCTGAATGGGTGTTTCAGTGATGGAAAAGGTAAGATTTCTTCTGAACATACCTGTATGTGCATATACATATATTAGTTCAGTAATGTATATAGAAGCACTGTTGTATCTAGAGATGCTTGTAGTGTGGGAAGCTTGTAAAGAGCACAGGCTAGTCAGCAGAGCAAGCTGAGGGGGCAAAGAGCTGGCGTTACGATGTAGTGAAAGAGGATGGAAGAAAATATGGACATGCAGCTAACAAGAAGGGAAGGGAAGTGGCTGGAGGGTAAAGAGATATAATGGGTCCCAAATGTGGCAAGCACATATGCTGCCATACAGCAAACACAAAGTGCCACCACTAGTGACAAGTGTATTGCACCTAAGGAAAACAGCTGTGCCCAGTGCCCAAATCCACACTCGGCCTCCTGACCCCGTGTGTCTCTGGCCTGACGTGGATTAAAGCGGTCAGGTCTGAGAGCCTATCGCAGTATGCGCTACACAGAAGTAACGGCTCAGGAAATCCCTGAAACAGTTCTTGCGCGGCCACCTGGTTCGCATTTGCAATCTTGCATTTGCGAGATTGTTTGATTTCATTTTATCTCATTTTATTTGTTCTGCTGCGCTCAGTATCGCACGAACACTTTGATTAGCTGTGTAGAGAGCTGCATGGTTTAGTGCAGTTCTGTGTTAAAACCCCTCCCACACAACCCTATTATTTGTTAATACTTTCTCTGGTTTGGAAGAAACGCCCTTTGACACCTGAGCTGGGTCTCCTCTTCTTAGGCATATATTCAATAAAGCTCCTGCGACAAGATTCCCTATAAGTGGTCCTATCTGCTCTGTATATATTTGAATATATAAAAGATTAATACATTATTCCAAATGTTTAATCATGCCCATTTGACTGTATGAGACTCGGTGTCTCAGGCCTTCTGCGTTAACTGCCTCTCTGATAGCTACATACTGCTGATTCGTTGTTGATCTTGAGTTTTTAAAGCAAAATAAAACTGAGAGTTGCAGTTTGATTTGAATTAATCAGGTCTGATTAGACAGGAACAGATCAGGCTGTTCTGGAAATCCCTGAATCTCTTTAATACAATTTCATGTACTACTTGAAAATAAATAGTTCGTATCTTCAGTAAGATTGCTATTTATTTAACACCAGGGCTTTTTTTTTTTCCAGAGTTCCAATTTTAGGGAGAGGGGGTTATGATGAGGTTCAGGGTGTAGGAAAGAAGTAGCATTTTGTTTTATGAAAATACTGGTATTTTAGAATGGAGTCACCTGGTGGTAGATCTCATAAATGTACATAAAGAGATGCTTCCTAATATTATTCGTTTGTTTTCTTCTTCACATCACACTGCCTGTCCACTCAGAAGCTTTGACAGACGGAGTCACAAAAACAAAAGGCTGTATTTAGTTTAATAAGCCAATTTAAAGAGAAAGGTTGGAATTACGTATGACAGAGGACAATTATGCAAACTAAATGATTCTTCAATTAATAATGAGGTCCATGAAAGGCAAAGGAGGGAGGATCCTCCTCTCTGAAGGCAAAAGCTGATGGTTCCCCGTGCATCCTCATCTGCATACTAGGGTGTGTGATGGGTGCAGTGCTGAGGACAGTGCAGGGCACAAAGGGAAGCTTTGTCAACCAAAGCCTTCCCAGGGCTCTGCTCATGGCATGGTTTTGGTGGAAAGTCTCCAATGGAAGACTCCCCAGACGGGCTTCATCTTGCAGGGCTCTGTTAGAAAGCAGCATGTGGAGCTGGGTGGCACAAGCACCTGCCAGGCCCTGAGCTGAGAGCATGATGCCAGTGGGGTTTTAATCACATCCATCTCTTTCCCCGCTCTTCTTTTCCTCACTCTCTGTTCGTGGCCTGGAAAACAGGCCATGGAGCAATGCAAGGCTAACCTGTAGAGCCGTCAAGTTTGGCCTCTTTCATGCAGCTTTTATCCTTCTTTTAAATCCCTGACTGTGTTCCAGGGCAACAAACCATATGTTAAAGATGTTAAAGAGCAAATACTTTGCAGACTGTTCCAGCATGCAGAGTCAGAGGGGAAGCGAGCAATAATGTTGGGAGAAGGGGGAAGAAGTGATTATCTGGTAGTGATTATTCGGGAGGGCAATAGTGGGAGGTGCTGTAAGTGACAGGAATTCACTATGGGACGCAAATCACTTAAGGCAAAGCCATTAGGATCAATTTAAAATACCAAAGAGGGAGGCTAAAGTGACAATAGAGTATTTTAATTGAAATCAAAAATATTGTTGGGTAAGATACGGTTTAAAAGACCAGGCAGGGTTACTTTATCTGAAGGCAGGAGAAAGTTTTCCTTTCTTGCTTTAAAAAATGCCCTTTTTTTACAAAGATCAAAATGGAGCAGAACGTGTTTTTTAAAAATCCTTAAATGCCATATATTTCTCTTTCAATGTTACATGTATTTCTATTTTAATATATATATATATTTCTATTTTAATGTTCTCTTGACGGACATGTTATAAATTGAATTAACTACATAACTAATGCTTTTAATCTGATTTTAATAGAGCCCAGGGCTGAAGCATGGAATCAGCATGTGTCCCATTAAAAGAAGAATTCAGTTAGAGAGACAATAAATAGCATGTCCAGATAAACACGGTTATCTATGTGTTAGTTCTATTTATCAAGCTAAGTAGCCTATGTGCGGACACTGGGGGATTTTTTTAGACACTTTAGTCCATAGGATGGGATCGTTACTGGTTTTGGCAGCAGCAATGTGAACTTGGTAAAAGAGCCTGGCATGGAAAACCACTGAGTTCTGACATATCCCATTTGCTCCCAACTCTTTGATTCCTGCTCACAGAATCTGACATATGTTGGCCATTGACCTTGCTCTTTTAAATAAGCTTATTTTGGAAGACCTTTGCAGAACGCTGTCTGTTTGGCCTCGATGTAAGCTGTTAGGGAAATGTAGTACAAACACAGAAGTTGTATGTTTTGAATGCCAGAGATGTTAAGCTGAAGAGCAGTTGGTATGATCTATACTTCTGACTGCTTTCTGGGCTCTTCACAAGGAAGTGTCCTTAAAGAAAAGAAAAATTCTCTGTCCTGCATTCGTAACAGGATTTTTATTTATTTTTCACAGGAAGTCCAGGACGAGGCTTCTTTTTCAGCATGAAATCTTCTGATGGGGCTCGTAGGCGCTCAGCGGGGTGAAAGCGAACCTTCTGAAAAGTAAGTGATTGTTTGGGATGTCCCAGCTCAGAAACCTCAGGGAGTCAGTGTTCTGTCAGCTCCCCAGACATCTCCGAATACAGGTACTGAAATATGGGAGTAACTTCTCCAAAGCTTGGCCTCTTACTTACAGAACAGCTCACATCACTCAGTGCGGTTCAAGGCAAGCTGGCACCTTTGGTGTGGAGATTTGCTTTCGCTTCATCACAGAGCAGCTTGTATGAAAGTTCCCACTAAAAGTGCTGCTGTCGTGCGCATGGTAGCGTGTATCGCTGGCCAATAAAACACATCGCCAGGTCCCACCATGGCAGATTAGTGAGGGTATGAAAGGGCCTTTGTGAAAAGGGTAGAAAACATGATGTCCTTCATTAAGCCTGTATCTGCTAGAGTTGAGAGGAAGCTCCCATCAACTCCAGTAACTGGAGAAGTAGAAAGAAACTCGGAAGCACATTAATGTTCTCCCACTGCTAGTGGACAGAGTCCTGCACACTTTGCTCAGGCTTTGCGGGTCGGAGCCTGGAAATTCAGTCAGGTGGACAATGTGTCCCTGGAAAGGGTTGCTGAGTTTAGCCATATCTGAGTAAGTGGCAATAAAATTCTACACGTAGGAAAACAGGTATCAAATTGCCAAAATAAATGTAAATTTGAATTCATGGTCGTGTCTAGCTCTTCGGGACCAAACCTGGCTCCATATGTACAAGGACAGGCATCTGAGCTCTGCCAGAACATTAATAATCATCTTGTATGGCCCCTGGATGGCTCTGCACACTGGCTTCTTCTCAAGGAGTTTGGCTCAGCTGGCCTCACAAATGCACAGGAAGGGCAGAAGACCCCTGTCTTTGTGCCACTGCATTAAGCGGCTGTGGGCATTTGATGGGGAATGTTTCTGTGTCTAAAGAAGTCAGGAGTAGATTTCATTACCTCTCTCTGCAAACTTGTCTCCCTGATTCAGTGACGACACAGGGAAGCCCTCCTCTGACAACGAATCTCCGGGGTTTGTAGTCCGACACATAAAGTTTTGGGGGGAACTACATGAGCATCATGCCATTGTTGCTAGTGCTGGTGTCAGCTCTACATAGCATCAGTTGGAGCTGTGCCATCCATCAGTGGGAAGGATGGCAGAGCTGCTGCCACCCCCTGTAAAGGGTGGCTGCCCAAAATTCCCTTAACTGGCACTCACAAGCTCATTTTTTCAGGTAAATGGCTTTTTTTGTTGTGAATTCTTCCTACAGAAAAGCTTCTTACAAAAACTAAATAATGTAAGATATTCCAGGTTCTGGGCAGATAGAAACTGAAATGGCTGCAGTGTTTGTGCAAGTGGAATGATAGGGACAAGCACCACATGAAGTCCCTGAAGATGGTGTCAGGGGGCTCGATCCCCCATAAAATGATGAAAGGCTCCGATGTAATGGTGTTTCATGAAACAGTTTGAGCATAAATGCCACATTCTTTCCCATTAACAACCGTATTCCATTGTACTGGGATTTTTTATTTTTTAATATGTATTTTGAGCACACCGAGAACAAAAATTTCCATTGTGATAGTGCCGCAGGAAGATTTAAAGGTTGTGGTGGACTAAGGATTGAAATGCAAATCACACTTACACACAACCTCCTGCTGAGGCCCAAATTTTTATAGATCAGGTTCTGCAGCCCTCATGAAGAATCAGTGATCTGCCTTTCCTGGGATTCACAAATTCGTTGCGGTCTAAGGTATCATTTCCTACGATATAATTGTAACTTCCCCAGCTGAAAGTTTGTCACTGAAGGCACTCCCCTGCTCTTCCATTATTTTTCCAGCTGCAGGGCCGCTAAGGATCCCTTCACAGACAATGCAAACGCGCACATCACAGCTCCCCAATCTGCAACATGCTCTTGCTGACTATAAACATACTGTATATATTGATTCTCTCCCCTTCACTTTTTTTTTTCTCCCCCAGCATGCAGGTGGTAAAACACTGGCTGCCATGAACTTCAAGTTAAAAAGAAGCAAAAAAAAGAGAGGGGAAGAAGGAAAAGCTGTGGTTTGGAGGCTGCTAGAGCTGCTGGATAACAAACTGCAACCTTGTAATGTTGTGGCTGCGGAAATCGCTACAAGGATAATAGGGCGTACATGCATTTGTGGATAATTCTGTGTGCTAATTGCTCATGAAATTTCAGGTAAGGAACATCCAATTCAATTTGTTATAATAGAGAACAGCCTGGGTTTTGCTTTTCAGGGTGGGGGTTTTTTTTATTATTACTATTTTTATTGCTGTTATTACAAATACATGATGGAGGAGCACAGGCTGGAGCGAAGCTGCACGACAGCCTGGTAAGTTGTTAGCTGTGGCAGGCAGTAAGAACACACATCACCCTGCCCGTACCCCATCACCACTGGTGATCATAAGCTCAGAGCTGAGTCCTCCGATGCCATCCTCCAACCCTAGCTAGGTCTACCACTTACTACTAATTAGCTACCAACTAATACCAATAGCTACCACTGTTTCAGCATTACAGAGCTGCCCGCACATTAATGAGAATTAGCATTTGTTGACAGCCATGGTGGGAGTTACCTGTCTGTTGCATTTCAGGGGTCCCCGTGTCTGTAATGTTTGATTGCCTCTTTCCATAATTGCAATTGACACTGAGCAAGTTCTTCATAGGTCTCGTTTGGCTCTGCGGGGCTGAAAGACATCCGGAGCTCACTCTGTGGTGGAGAAGACGGCAATAACAATATATTTCCCAATAACAACCCCTTCTTCCCTCCACCCCCCTCACACGGGAGTCACGCCATGCAGAGGTACAGAGTCAGGGGCTCTGCTGATGCAGGGGAAGGTGGCACCAGGCTGGTGGCAGTCGGCTGTCCTTGCCAGGATGGGCTCTCGATTCGCCCTCCCGGCAGAGCACTGCCCAGACTGTCCAAAGTGTCCCTTTTCCATGCTCCGTTGTCCTGCACAAAATGCTCTTTTACTACTTTTTTAATATGTGGAGAACAATTCAGTCATTTTAACTTAAAGCCCATTACCACCTTCATTTGGGGATGTGAAGGGAGTGAAAATGCCGCAGATATTCAGCATGCCAGCAGCCAGTAACTCTGGAGGGCCTTTCAGTGCCTATTTAATAAGGATGCATAATCAGAATTAAAGCCGTGGGTTTAAAAAGCGGGGCAAAATACAGGCCCCTCATAACTCTTGAAGGGAATATAAGTACATGGCTGGTGCTTCTCTAGGAATACCTGTTTGGAAAAGGAGGTTCTGTTAATGCCCTGGCCTCCCTGGTCAGCTTCCCGAATGCACTCCAGAGAGCGGTGTGTGTTGCACACCTAGCTCACAGGCGCTGGCTCAGCCCTGCACTGTGGAGTGAGCTTTTTCCATTTGCTACTGTGGAAAGGAAGCTGCTCTCACCCTTACCCTTGAGAAGATGAGCTGTAGGAACGTACGAGGGGCTTTTTTTTTATAGTTAAGGGGCCAGAAGGGGAAGCAGTGGTCACAAGCAGAGGCTGGAAGTTGGCTTGTTAAGTAAATCTCAGGCTGTAGCTGGTTTTAATTTATTTTTTGTTTTATGTGCAGGGGACTGGGCCTTGCAGGCCTGGCTAATATCAAAGCCTGGGGTTTTGTAGATTTTTAATCAAGGTCCACTTTGGGGGGTTCTGCTGTCGGTAGTTGTGGATGTGTAGGGAGTTTTTCGGTGTGTTTTTCTTTCTTTTTTTTTTTCCCTTGCTGCAGTGTCTGGATTTCTTTAGTTAAACTTTTCCATTCTTCAGCCTTGAGCCAACTGACCGATTTCAAATTACCCAACACTTCCCAGAGAGGGCTACTTTGTTATTTGGGTTTTTTTGGTCTGAGAATTTCTTCTTTTATTCTTTTTTCAAGTGTACTTGCAGTCCAGTTCCCCTGAAAATCTCAGGTGGCATCTGCTACCCTATTGCCTCCCACTGATCTGGCATCCCGAGCATCACCTAAAGACTTCATTGTTCATCAAATCTGTATGAAAGGAATTTTATATAATTTTTTGTTTGTTTGTTTTGTCCCTCTGCTGGCAGGAAAAGTAAATCCCAAAGTGTTTCAGCAGGTGCTATTAATATGCAAATAATGGAGAGTACACTAGGTCTAATAGACCTCCCAACTACATGGGAGGTGTCGCTGTTGGAGCAAATTAGCTTTCCGTAATTTGCATGCTTTTCACAGCCTCCCGGGATTACATTTTAGATCAGAGACAATAAAAGCATATGCTGTTAGTTTAAAATGTAACTAATTTTAGACTTTGAAACCATTTTAACCTAACTTCTTAGTGGTGTTAAACTGTTATTTGCAAAGAAACTTTTATACAGCTTGTAATTTTCATGGCCTTTCTCTTCCCCCCATTAACTGCTCCATCTTTCTCTGCAGGATGGAAGTGGAGAAGGGGATCTTCCAGGTGGCTGCATCTTGAAAACCAGGTATTTCTCACAAAAATCGGGCCCCTGTTGTCCTAGCTTGGTTCTGAGTCTGCAGTCAGGGCCTGATGGGGTTGAGATTGGGCTTTTAATGTCAAACTTCTTCCGCCCCCTTTGGCATCTCCATGAGATGCAAATCCATCCAAAAAGAATGCTGTGGCCTCTGCTGAGCACTCACACAGAGAGGGAGCTGCTTGTAGCATCACACGATATTCTGTGCTAACCCACCGGCACAGAGGGCCAGGGAGCTGATGTGGCACAGGCACCCAGGGCACTAGCCTAGAGACAGAATCTATTCAAAAAGTCTTTTTAAAACAAGTGAAGAAAATATCAAGGATTTCAGTGCAGGTTCAGTCTGTAGAGTCAAATGTTATTGAACTGTACTGGCACATTATCAATGGCACTTTCCAAATTGATATTGACAGCAAAAATCATGCTGTTGCCATCTGTGGTTTGTGACAACTCGAATGATGGGGCATCAGCTGTTATGCCTGAGAATCTGTGTCTTTATTTCAGGTGCTGTGGTGATTGCTTCCTATCCGCACCACTCAAAGGGACTGGCCAGGTAGGATACGCACAGGGCAGCCACTCAAAATCTGTCCCTTACCCCCCATGCCCACTTCTGCCCTTCTGTCCTTGGGTATTCGTTGGTGGGAGGTGGTTCCTCTGGCTTGCAGCCCCATCCACAGTCCTGCTTTGAAGGACTGCAGCTAGAGGGTCATCAGAGAAGCAGCAGGTCTAGCTGATGCAGATATACTCAGCAGCAGACTGCGGTGGCGTCGGCCAGGGAGTCTGTGAAAGGTAGGGAGGCAGTCACTTTATTTTGTCTCGCTGCCAGTTGTCCTGTTGCCCAGAGTGTGATTTGTGAGTTTCCTTTGGCATGGCTGCTCCATGGCTCATATATCTCTGTGCATTGTTTCCAGGTCACTCAGTCCGCAGGGTGGTGGCCATCTTTTATTTCAGGAGAGAGAGAGTTCAGGGGTGGGATCAGATGTGTGGAGGAGATGGCAGCCAGGTGGAGATCAAGTTAGCATCGTCAAATTAATTTCTAGCATGGGAAAGGTGAGTGTCAGCAAGAGAGAGTGAGGCTGAAAGATGTCCTTTGAGACAAGGCCAGGGAAAAAGCTCTTGGAATGCAACTTTGGCCATACTGCACTGTGTATTAAGAGTCTTCTGAATTTCTGGGGTCAGAACTTTGCCATCAATGTTTTTATACTTCATACAGACCACACATGGAAATATATAATTTTGCTATTATAAAAAAAAAAAAAAGAGGAAAAAAGTCAGGGCTTCACTGGTGCTTGACTCAACAATATTGTGAGTTGTGATCTTAAAGAACTGTCAGACATGACCAGTGCACTAAACCCTTGGAAGGGAAATCCCTTCCCAGCATGAACCCATTGGAGTTGGTGGAATTGCAGCCGATTGTCATACAGAGAGAATTAAACTATGGAGTTTGTTCCCACTTCCAGAGGTAGCCACACCACTGCACTGTCTGTGATGCAATTATTTTCATTGTCAGCAGTAGGGTCCAGAGATGAAATGAGCGCTCTTTAAAGGCCACTGTGACCACACCAAGCTGGATGTGCCCTGGCGTGGGACACTATCATGTCCCACGTGCTGTCCTTGGAGCCCCGTAGGTCTTGCTGCGAGGGCGACTAAGCCCAGCATCTTTACCATGTGAAGCCAAAGCAGACTCAGTTTTACAATAACCGTTCCTGAGGCTGTAAGTGAAGTGTTAGGAAGGAAGAAAAGCACAAGGAGATACTGTTTGGAAAACAAAAATGCCTTTCGATAATGAACTGCTTGACTTCCCGCAGTAAAAGCTTGGAAGTTTTCAAAAATCAGGAGAGTTTGTTATTAAATTGAAGGACTATGAACCAGTAAACCTCAGAGCACTGTATCTAGTGTCCCTGCAAAATGCAATGTGTGATAGAGTAAAATACTGATAGCAGGCTGTGTCACGGGCTTAGTTAGCATTATAGCAGGATATGCTGCTGCCAATCATCAGTAAGTAAACGCTCTCTCCAGTGACACAGAGAGGCAACAGCTCCGTGCCATGGCTGCAGATGTCCATGGGGAGTTTTCTAGTAACGTTTCAGGTAGTTTGCTCATTGCTTTGCCCACAAGCAATACCCAGGGTGGTCTATGCTCAGAGTTAAAAGTGCTGGACTTGTAATAACAACACTGGCTGTTTCGTACCTCAAAGAGTTTGGACCCAACTGCTTGGCTTGTTGAGAAGCTTTAGTCAACCTCTGATGCCAGGGCAAGGTAGGTGCTGAGCCTAGAAAGGCCAAAAACTTGGGAGGCCTGCGGATAGTGCCTCTTTACCCTGTACAGAAACGATCTGGGCTCCCTTCAGCTTTGCTTCCCTGCTGCAGCTCTTGGCTGTCACATGGGAAAAATTTTGAATAGTTTGTTTGAGCTGAGATCAGGAAGCTGAACTTCATTTTTTTTTTCCATGAGCTTGCCCTACTCACTCTGCTTTGCAGCTCCAGACTTGCTCCTCCTCTACGGACCCTCAGGAGCAGAGGAGACCACTGATATGGGCATGGAGGCAGTCCCTCTGAAAGCTTGGCCTCTGATTCTCTTGGTTATTTCTGGGTTTACAGATTTCATTAATCTGTGTTAATTTCCACCAAAACCATTTCCAGATACAGCTTTCTTACTCCCAAATCACTTCAGTTTTTTGCAGGTACTTTCTAGAATGAGCTTCATCCAACTATAGTTGATGGTAGGTTGTGTTAATAATGATGGGTACAGAGAATGTGGCAGGAACATGTATCTTCCTCTGATTCTCCTTCTGTTGCTACTACAGCTCAAATGAAAAAGTTTCATTCTTTCATTTTTATAAGACCTGAATTTCTTTAATAACTTTGGAGCAAAAGTTTGTTTTCCACTCCAGGAAGATGTTGTGGAGTTTTTTTGGTTACAAACTGCATTGTCTTATTTGGGGAATATGTTCACAATTGAGAAAGAATTGCCTTTATTAACAAATCAAAAGCTTGTGCTGTCAAAACTGAAATCGTTCTACCTTTTTATGTGCAAATTAAAGCTTCTGTCAAACCTTCAGCCATAGTGCATTTAATTTGTGGAAATATAAAAATATCTGGCTTAATATTAAAATATTCACCATGGGGAAGGAAATATTTTCCAGTGATGCATTGCATTCAAGATTCTCACAGAACCAGATTTGAAAGAAATAAAGCAGCGTTTTAGCAGAATTTATTTTTCCCGACTTTGGCCAGAGTTTACTGCAGTGCATGTGTTCAAGTCATACAGGTGTTTGAGTATCTTGCTGGATCGTGGCCTTTGGAAGTGACCCAAGCCAAATGTAAGTGTATCCTGGGCATGGAAGCTGCATCCCCTGTATTTTTCCTTATAAAACGGTCATGGGATTATTTGTTTTAGTGGCAAAGGTACCAAGAAGCTTTTAACTCTAGATTTGGTACAATGTAAGAGGCAACGATTGGGTTCATGGTGATAACTCTTGGTTCTGCAAGGTCTTTGCAGAGAGGTTAAAATTCTGATTAACTAAAGTCGGACACTGGTTCCACCTTTAGGCTTCCAAAATAAAGAGCCATCTGTTTACCCAGCAGCGCCCGGGAGCTCAATGTTTCTGGAAAGCTGGTAATGCGGCCTTGATTCCACAGCGTCCTTCAGCACGTGCTCTACTTTAAGCACATGAATGAGGCCATTGATGGACCCTAATGTTTTGAACTGGGTGTTTTGTTAGATGCTTAAATGTACATGAACCCTACTTTAAACAGCCAAAATTAGAAAGTATTTAGAAAGAAAGCTGCCCTGAACCTGGCTGTCTGTGGCACAGGGACAAGCCACATGGACAGCAGACATGACCTACATTAGTACTGCAAGTTAATCAGCTTCCAGCTGAAAGCAGGCTGGGCTGGACCTTACACCAGTCTGTCCCCTTTGCAGTGGGGATAACAGCAAGATGTCCTTCTACCTTTCGCCTCTTTTTTGTTGGGGAAACCAGGAAAAACCCTGGTCTCTAGCTGCAGCACTGCCAACCCCCTGCATAACCTTCTCTTCTGTTGTGGTCAGTGTCCATAGCTGTGGTTTGGTGTTTTTCTTTGGTTGGTTGGTTGGGTTTTTTCTATCATCTCTGCAGACTACTTCATGTTTAATTCCCAGCTCTCCCTCTGTGACCAGGCTTTTACCACGGCTCTCTGAGAGGAGGGGTCCTGTCAAGGCAGGCTGTGTTTGCCTATCTTTCTTTCCCAATCAAATATTCCAATATCTCATCCTGTCTGTGGTTTTAATGGTGCTGAGTCTGTTTTACCTCATTATTTCCCCATCCTGAACCAGGGACATTTGCCCTTCTGCAGTGCTGAGAAGAGAGTAGGTGGCTGTATCCTGAGGAGCTGTATCTCACTCCCTGAAGTGGCCGGTTCCCAGCTCTCAGGGCAGTGCAGTGCACGCAATTATCCTCCTGAAAAGAGCATTAGCATATGTGTGTCTGGGCAGGAATGTGCCCGTGGTTGTGTGTTTCCAGCTCACCCGGCCAGCTCCACCACACAACACTCAGGTGGAAGAGCCCTTCCAGCCGTACTGGTACCATCTTGACCACACACTTCTCCCCTGCAGAGGGTACGAAAAATGTTTTATGACTTTTGTCAACTGCCAGAAGCTCCTTTTGGGTGGTAAATTGTTGTCTCCAGGGAGCCAGAGCACCTGCTGCTCTGCTGCTGTTATGCCAGTGTTGTCAGCAGTGTATGACTGTAGCATCCTAGTTTTTACATCACTTTGTTCTTCTGGGCCATCTCTGTTTCTACTGTCTGTGTAATGTATTATATTGTGCAATGTATTATATTTGAAGGTGTTCGTTACTGGTATTAGGTCATTAGCCATAATTAGTGGCAAGACAGCTATTGAGTCTGCGGTTTGTCCCAGGTTTTTCCCACGTTCTCTTTTCAGCATGAATTGCAGGATTTTCATATTCTGCCTCTCATCATCAGAAACCAACAAAGTGCTTTGGGTTGGGATCTCCTATTTCAGGCCATAAACATACGATCCAGCCACCCCATAAAGTGCATTCCTCCAGCTTACCGCTTTCCACAAAGCCCCAAGCATTATGTATGGCACGCAGTGGTGGTTGGGTCTGGTTCCCTCCAGCTAGCAAAAGCCCAGCAAAGCTGTAAAGTGCAGTGCCAATTACTCAGGGGATGAAGCCTCACCCAGACCAGAAGTTGAGGCCCCATGCTGCAGTCACGCCTCCCTTGGTTTCTGCCAGGAGCCTGTAAAATGGTGGAGCCTGTGCTGTCCCCACAACCTGTTTCTGTGCAAGGGCTCAGGGAAGAAGGTGTGCAGACGCAAGCGTTTGCTGCCAGGAGGGCTGGTGCGAGGCAAAGGCACAGAGGTGAGCATGGCGCTAAGGCGGACGCCTCCCCGCTGACATCTCCCCAGTCAGAGGGGCTTTAGCTGCATGCACTTGGTATTTAGTTGGGCTGTGTTCAAGCTAGACATTTCCCTCCTTATTATTGTTATTATTACGCAATCAGGCACTACTTACTTAATTAAAGAATGTGCTGGGCATGCTCTATTTATACATACTTATGTACACCGAGATGTATTTTCTCTGTGGCGATCACAGGTAATGTGGTCAGCTCTGCTTCGGTTCATTAGTGAAAGAGCTTCAGAACTCTTTGGTGTGATTCACAGCACTTCAGGATGTGTTTTCATGATACCCAAAATCTGCTGCTTGTGCTTGTGACTTGAGCACATGATGAGTGGTTTGCCATAGCACCGTCATCGTCCAGTTGTGGTTAGAGCCCCCTGGAAGCTTTGTAGCTCAGTACTTGTGCGAGTGGCCACTGCACAATGATGTGGCTGCTGAGCTCACTGAGGATTGCCAGCACGGCAGCAGACCCTGACACCATGGATGCATGAGTGAAAGCCATGGGGACACCCCAGAACTGAGGGATGACTTCTCTGCCACCAAGCAGAGGATGTGTTTTCCAACATGACACTCAGAAAAGGAATCTTTAGGTAGTTTTGTTTCTCGGGTTGAAGAAAGGAACATGTTAATATTAATTAGGTAATTTTAGTTAGGAGAAATTCTTTTTACTATTTCTTGGGATGGCGTGCTGCTTCTACTCTTGTGTTTTTTTCTGGCAAGGTAAGCAAACTCTTAGGATTAGCAATGACTCACCAGTATCTCCCCTCCCATTTCACATTCATTCCCTTCTTGCCTTATCAGGACCATCCTTCTGGCTGCACTGACCTGGGCATGACTTCATCTAATCCAGTCCCGGATGAGCCTTAAGAGATGCACCGCTTACAGCCACGCAAACAGCCAGCACCATCCTGTAAAAACCTCTGGTGCTAAGCAGTGCTTTTCAGATAGACTCTCAGAAACTCTTCCTAGCCAGCGGTTACCTTTGGCAGTGGGAAATCCTTATCATTTCAATGTTCAGGTTGGATTTCTTTTTAAAAATCTCCAGACTGCCATTTCTGACAGCCATTTACAATTTTTTCACACAACCATCACATGCCCATAGATCTCCCCACCACCATCTCACAGCAACACTTATCCGAGCCACCTTTGGAGACAGGATTTAAACACATCGCTCCGTAAGTGATTAAACTTCGCCTTAGACACCTGAGACCATCACGCAAGTTCCTCCCCCCTCCTCATATGCTCTAAGCACTCCTCATCTTCTCCTGACTTCGTTAGGCACTGAAGTGTATTTGCACACCTCTGGAAAGCAGTTGCATAATATAAATATCTCTTAACTTTAGTTGCTTGGTGACCAGGGTTTTCCTTTTAGTATCAGATTAAAATGTTCAAATTGTTATCTGAAAAATCTTTCCTTAGCCTTGCTGGGTCTCTTTGGCCTGTACCTGGCAAATGGAAATGCCATCAGCCAGCCTGTACCCTCTGTTTTTCAGCTGCTTCTGCCTCTAAACCAGAGGTTGCATGCGTAACTGATTTACACAGTTCGATTCCCTCTAATGAGTTAAATATTTTTCAAAAGAATTGTGTGGAAAAGTCTCACAGCATTTATCAAAGAGAACCTGCTTTCCTTGCCGAGATTCTCCTATGTATCTATTTGCTTCTCTGTCTAAACATCTGAAACGTTTGGGGAGAAATCTGAACGCAGCCAACGACTGCATTTAATGCACACGATTTCGCACCTCTGGGCTCTGTATTTATAGCTCTGTCATGTTCCTTTCTTGTACTGACCTGAAGAAGAGGATTTTTTTTTTTTTCTTATCTGATGAAAAGGTTGTCTGTCATAGTGTGGTTATTGCAGCACAAAATACTGCCTAAAACTTGACCCTGAACAAATTTCGTACAAGGACAGTTTACTCCAGAAGTCCAAAGGAGATGAAAACCTCCTCATTCCAGCTGAAGGAATATGCTTGTTTGGGTATATAAAGCCAGGGAGATTGCAAAAATCCTTCACAGAGCTGCAGGTTTAAATACATTCAGGCTCTGATCTCCACTGAACCCTTTTTTTCCCTACTGTTACTCCACTGAACTCAATCACATTACACAGATTTTCATTGATGTGCAATTCAGAAATTTTTTTAAAATACATGTCTTAATCATTGTGGTGCTTGAAAAAAAACCCCTTACAGGTACTCCCAGCCTTCTCAAACTGCCCTGTTCTAGATCTGTCCATACGCTTGGTGTTCAGAGAAGGGGCTTGTACCGATTTCAGCGGGCATTGCACTCAGCACTGCCCAGCTGCGGGTTTTCCACTCCTGCCCCATTTACATGATGCTAATTCTTTCCATCCCGCCCCTGCCAGCTGCAGAGATGACCCACCTCCTGTGCATTCAACAGCAGCGCAGGAAACTTGGGACAGGCGTTCAGCTTCAGTGGTTTGAGGAGAGGAGGGGAACAGTGAGAGTCAGAGCTCTGAAATAGTATGGGTTCTTTTCTTTAAGAAGCCAGTGAGTACAAGAAGTAAATAAGCATTTATGGTGCTCTTTTCACCAGTGCTGAATAGATGGCAGCACGCTCAGTACCCTCTGTAGTTGTCTCTCCAAAAATCTGACTGCCTTCTATCTGGTCTGGAGTCTTACTGCCCTTGATGCACTCGTATTTGTATTCAGTGACAGCTGCCCACCAAAACCAGGAATCATTTCTAACAAATTAGTACCTTCACAAATGTCACATCCTCTTCCATTCACATTGTCCCCGAACAGAATGTGGGGTTTCCGTTGGGGTTTTTTTCCCTATTAGACACAATTATTCCCAAAATAATTTGTGGAGGGAGGATAATTTTTCCCTCCATACATAGCTGCTTCAAAGGCAACTGCAGCTAGTTGTGCTGTAGACAAACAGTGTGCTGCACACATCTGCTGGTTACACAGCACTGTTTCTTTTCCCTGATGGAATGAATGGGACTTAGGGAAGTTTCTTCATTTTAAGACACGTTACCTGGCAGTTATCTCTGTTACTCATTCAGAGTTTCTTTCTACAAATATTTTAAACTGTTCTGGTTCACTCACCATATCAAGCATTCTGCTGGAGAAAGTGAATGCAGCCCCTTGCCCCCTGAAATGCACAGGTAATATTTCATATGGGAGCCACAGGATTAATTTTTTTTTAAAATACAGAATCCTTAAAGGCTTAATTATAAAGTATTTACTCACTCTGCTGAGTACTTCACCAGCCAACACTCTCAGGTCCTTCAGGAGGAGTTACCTGAGTAGATGTTCACCATTGCAGCCAGGACCCTTCATGCCGGTACCTGCAGAAAAGCTGTAATAAAAAACTGAACCCAAATGAATCCTGCTCAAATGCCTTCAAAGTGGAGCCTGTGGGGCAGCTGTTCCCAACTGGCCAAAGGAGATGACTGGCAGACCAGCCCTGAGGGTTGGCTTTTCAGACACAAAGCCAAGAGGGGTCTGTTTTCTCATGCTAATGAAGCCCAAAGTGACAGAAATTTGGTAGAAGAGGATGCCACACAGTTACAGGCCAGGGTGGAGCAAGGCTGGGGCATTACATTTAAGCATCATTGAACATGAACCTACAGCCTAGTGCAGTCCTAAAACTTCCTCTGATATTAATCCAGAGCCAAATGCCCTCTTGAGCAGCCAGCTCTTTGTGACAACGTGTTTTTCAGAGTAAGCTGTACATATTCTGCTAATTCAAAAACTCAGCTGCCAGACCCTGAACCATTTACTTGCTTTCCAAAAATACTTTGCAGATGCTAAAAGTCTCCAAAACATTCCCAGTGAGCTTCCAAGCTGAACCAGGAATACAGGGTAGCAGTCACATACAGTAGATGGATTTCAGAGCATATGTGCTGCACATCATTAGGACAGCCTTCCAGCTTTAGCAATGCTGGAGCACTGTGCTTCAGTTAAATAGAAAAGAAATAAAATCAGAGCAAACTATAAACGAAAAAGGCTTTCTTTGGCTCATGTACTCAGCTAGCTCTACATTGACAGTCCCACAACAGGATTTACATACGTTTTTCATGCCAGGCACAAGTGTCCTCTGAATCCTGAAGCTATCACAGTAGTTGATTCAACAGAAGGAAGGAAGCGGTGCCGCCAAGTAATGTCAAGTCTGTATTCATATCTGGACATGAAGAGGAAAAGTCAATTTTAGTGTTACCATGTCAGTAAAAAGTAACTTTTTTTTCCCCCACACAGTCTTTTTAAAGTTCAGCTCTTGAGTTTCGACCCCCAAACCCTCCCACATCTGCACGTGTGTGGTTGCTCTGAATCAGTTTGGGGATGCTCTGACCTCTTGGGTGTTACAGGAGCGATGCCTCAGTTGCGTTGACCTTGTCCCAGGTAATGCAGCTCTACTGTGCTGGGCGTAGGGAGCAGTCATGGCAAGATGTGTGCACAGAAGCCTCCTCCACAGGGAAACCAAACAGTGGCCACAAACCTCCACCTCTGCCACGCCGCCTGATTTACCTTCAGCTCAGCAAGTGCTGTTCTTCACCACTTCTTTCCGAACAAGTGCTCAGCTCTGCATTCAAACAGAAAATTTCCACGTGAGGAGGGGAGGGAGCAATTTGAAATTCCTTAAGGTTACTATGAAATCAATAAAAAAAAATGCTGGGTGGGGCATTCAGTTACCTCCCTTTCATTTTTTTTCCCCCCAGAAAGCAGTTTCCAGATGGATTTTCCCCAAGTTGTTAATATTGTGCTGGTTTTAGCAGTGACTGAAGCAAGGTAGCAAGTGGTTATTACAGGCCTGACATGCCTGTTCTGCCAAGAAACAGCATGAGCTTTCAACTCAGAAAACAAGGTGAACTTTGTTGTTTAATCAATCATCTGCTTTTGCCTGCCTTGGCCAGGTATGTGCGTGCATGCTCACAACAGGGGATAACTGTTAATTTATGATCAGCTTATTTGTATTGTTCTTAGTCAAGGCCTGATCTAATAAAAGTGGAAACAAGCTGCAACACAAAGCCCTTTTATTCTTCCCCCCTTTCCTAGTTCTTTTGAAGAACTAGCCTGCTGGCCGTGTCCCACCAAGTCATCCCCTTTTCCCCTAAAGTGCCTTGTGAAGGTGGCCAAACACCTCCTGGCTCCCTGTGGTCAGTACCTCACTAAGACTATGGACTCCCTACCTGAGGCTCTGTTTCCTACTGCCAACCAGTAGCTCTGCTCTGTGCTTAAATTTGTCCCTACACCACCAAAAAAATCTGTCATGATGACTTACTCTTTAGCAGAGGACAGCCTCTCTTGGATATAGGCAGCTTGTCTGTTCACAGAGCTGATGTTCCTGATCGCAAAACAAGGAGTTGAAGCGTTTTAGCTATAGCCAGACCAAGGCAATGTTCCCGTTTCTGCTTCTTGGAGTGCAAACGAGAAGCAGTCTTCAAATACTGCTCTTCTGCATCAATCCACTTTCATTGCCTTGCTCCTAGCCCATCAGGTCTGAGGCAAGAAAAGAGGTCCATGTCAGTATAACATGTTAAACATTGTGTTAAACCCCATTTTTAGTGCTGGTCCTGTATCACCTATATAACCCTAATACGGAGCATGTTAATTCAGTTGGATTTTTGCAGGAGAGATGATGTAAATGTAAAGCCTTACTCAGAAAAGTGCGCAGAATGCTTGAAAATGAACCTTAACACTCAGTGTCCAAGAATTCCTGTATTCTAGGTCACATGTTTAATTTGTTGCACTTTCTTTTGGTATTCTATCTTTAAAACCGTTGTGATCTGTTCAGTGAGAAATTATGCTGTTAGGGTGTGTGCAATGGTATCTGTGTGCATGTGTAGGCCCCTGGTTGTTCCTACTGCTTTCAGACTCGGGTTACTATTTTGGCAAAGCATTCGTATTTACAGATGTGAAAACCGCTCAGCAGCCTTAAGGAAAGAATTGTTTCCAGTTTTACACTCAGTTACAGGCCTGTGTTGAAAAACATTTTCCAGTGTCAGGCCTTCTGAAGAGAAACCCCTTGGACTTGGTAGCAAGCCCACTCCCCCCGAGCAGATGCTCAGGACTAGCTGCTAGCACAGGCGTCCATGGGAACACTCACACTAAGGGCACCAAAGGCTACCTACCCTTCAGAATCACTTTCTGCTTCCAAATCCTCATCATTTAAGCCGCATGGCAGCACCAGCTATTTTCACATATTGAAGCCTGAGAAAACAGTTCCGAAGGGCCAGAGGAAGCAAGTAAACTGTATTTGTTATTATGACTGACCTTAGGCGTGCGGTACGTGAAGCTGCGGGAATCACACACTGCATCTCTGATGATAAGTACGGTGATAACTGGTAAGACTGTGCTGAACTACTGTGAAACATTTCAGGTAGTCAGCAAACAGGGCTAATTGCTAGTTTGGGGGATATTATGGGTAATTTACTGCCCACTGAGGGCTTCTACCTAAAAAAAAAAAAAAAAAAAAAAAGGGAAAAAGAAGCTTTTTGAATTTTTTTTCTCCTTTGGACAGGACTTGCATGTTAATGTAGAATTCCTGATGCAATTACATGCGAAGAGGACACTCAGATGCAGTCATAAATGCCCTTCTGCTTCTCAATTACATTAACTGTCTTCATAGCCCCTTTGACAGAAACCATATTCTTCCCTTTTTTTCCAAACTAGCACATAAGCTTTAAGCTAGATGTTGCTGTTCTCCAAGATGTCTTGATCAAAGGTCTGAGAGTAACACAATAAACACAAGAAAAGAAACTACTGGTGGTTTCCAATACAAACTTAACAGGAAAGTGTCAAGTGAGCAGATCCTGACAATCCAGCCCTGAAACCAAATGTTCCTGTGCGAAACTCCACCTTGGAGAAGGAAGGATAAATATCCACAGACTGTTTTGGCTATAATTACTTCATTTAAGTAGGGGAAAGAAGGAAAAAAGAGTGTTGAATTCAGTTTGCTAAAGTTGAGACATTAATATTTTTGGCATGTAAAGATGTAAACCAAATGTTTGACTGAAATGTCATCCCCTGGGCTCACATTTGCCCATTGAACTACAGTACAAACCCTCCACAGACCTTCATACAATACACATTTTTCAGTTCATTGAAGAAGGCCCCTGCTGCTTCTCAAGGAAAACTAACTTGCAGAAGCAAAATAAATACTGGCGTCGCAGTGTAATAGCGGAGCCTCGCAAGCACAGATGTGTAGCATTGTCGGCTTTTAAATCAGATAAGGAGTATTCAGACATAATCACTCCAGTGTCTGGGACACGTTGCATGCTGCAGAGCTGCCCAAGTATGGCCTGACAGACACATGCAGTGTGTGTTCAGGCTAAATGGCAACAAGCTGACAGTATTTCATAACAGTCCTGTTATGTCTAGATAGGCAAATGTTTGTGTAATTTAGCTGTGGCTTTGAAATAGCTTAAGAAATTGGGACACAAATGGACCTTTGTGATTAGTTGTCAGTGATGTACCTGCTGGATGATGGTATTGGCCAAAGGGGCATGCTTGGGCTGCCGAGGCTGTGCTGTGCTGCAAGAGGCATCGCCGCAAAGCTTCTGTCTGTCCATCTGACAAAGGGAGCTGCTATAGGGCTGCTCCTGAAAGAAAAAAAAAAAAAAAAAAAAGATATATCTTTGTCTCACTACATGTTTAGTGGTGGGTCCTGAGCCCAGCTGAAGCATGGTGATGGTGTACGCATCTCTGCTTGTAGACAAGATACCTCTAAAACAGCGCCGAGAGCACAGTTAACCCCACAGAAATACGGCTCGCTGGGTCTGTGGTTGTCCTATTAAGACATACAAAGTATCTCAGCAAGGGAAAATTTAACTTACATACAACACATGATTTTTAAGTAAAGAAATATTGATGGGGCAGGGGGAACAAGTATTTTTTTAGCTCTAATTTATGGCTGAGCAGCTTCATTTTAGTTACTTCACGAGAATATTTTAAACCAAGCCTGCATAATATTAAAATAAGTTAAAATGTATGTAAAATTTATGAGAGCATGTCAGGTGCAATGCTTGATAAAGTAAGTTTAATGCTTCAGAATTTTTTTTCTTCAGGCAGAGAAAGCTGAATCCTGCAATTCTAGGTTACAGTATAATTTTAGAAACTCTTTTCCGTTATACCATTCTTTTATTAATGAGATCCAACCCAATTTAACGAAAAGAGGTAAATTCCTAAAGAGTTTGTGGAAAGTCCTCAGCAGGTTGGAAGCCGGGAGCTTGTGATAAAGAGGGGTATTTTCCTACTGCTCGTACGATATGGCAAATTTTATAAAAACACAGAGGAAATCAATTTACAACAAACTTTCTAAGTGTGCCTCTTCAGCATGTTTTTTTTTTTTCTCCTGGTGATGCTGCTTCACCCTGTGAACAAACAAAAGCTTTGGTTGTTGACAGGGGCTGTGCATCACTTTGAAAACTCTTCATTTACTGGGGGTGTGTCATGTTGCTGCATTGTGTGGCGGTCCCAATTATCGTGACAGAGCTAAATGACAAAGTACTGTCACCCCCACTGAAAATGCAGAGCAGGTCCTCTCCATTTTTCTGCCTGGTCACGGGAACGTCGCTGAACCGGTACAAAGGAACGGCAGGAGCAGCAAACGGGGAATAGCTGCATACTGCTCTAGTGTATTAAAAATTCAGCTCCTTGGCAATATTAAATCTGAATTTACTTCCATCAAACAGAAACTTAGCATATCTCATTCTTCCATTATAAAATATTGACATCAGAAATAGTGAATCCTGAAATGAAGATTATAGATGAAAACTATGTGCTTGGTAATTATCATTTTTTTCTTTGTTATTATTCCTTTCCTCTGAGGACTGCACAGGCTGTCGCAAACAGTAATGAAGTTAGCATGCAATGCCAATGTAAAGTATGCTGCGAAGTTATTCTCGCCCTCATTATAGATGAGGGAAGCGAGACAGCGGGAGGAGGGTGATTTCCCCAGCCAAACTCGTACACAAGTGGGACAGCCCTCTGTCTCACGTCTTAATCATCATCCCCAGCGATGAGACCCTCAGAGCCATCTTGTTTCTGTCGTCTTTTGTTCTGTTATTTCCCTAGGTTTTCTTTAGGTCTTTACCGGGGCTCAGAGCTATTAATATCAATGACACTTTTTGTCACAAACTAAACAGACAGGCCACAAATGCTTTCACTCCTGACAAATCCACTGCCCCAGCTCATAACGTTCTCGAATAACCACAGCACTTAAAAAAAATGAGTTACAGGTGTGGAAATGTCCCACCATTCCTTTCAACAGCCCCTTCATGAGGCTTGACACCTAGGAACAGATCGACGGGTGGGGAGGCTGCAGAACCCTTTGGGCTCCTGTGTGTGGAGATAGCACCTAGCTGGGGGTGGCTTCCCAGCACAAACGCCATCACGTCACATCCCTGAAATTCGGACTTGGCCAATTAAGTAACTGCTGATTGGTGTGTCTCTTGGGTAATTACTCAGGGAGGTTCCAGGCAGCAGGACGGCTGCCTTTGCAGGCACACGCTGACCATTTCCTCCACATACTCTTGAACCCTGTCTCATCCCCTGTGGATGTTTTCCAGGTGTGTAAAATATACAGTGTGTGACACCTACCACCATATCTGACTCACATGCTTCTTTCAAAAATCCATCTAAATCAATAAATTGTCCACCCTCCTCATTCACACAGTCTTTGCAGAGGTTCAAAGACCGGACCAATTACTCTTAAGGTTGAATTGTCAGGTGTCAGATGAGAATATAGAAGTTGAAGCGTGATATTTAGGAACAGATTTATTCAGAGGACCTGGAGAATTTGCTTTGCTATCAACAGGTCTATAAACTGAGCTTCTATAGTACAGTCTGGTAGAAACTGATACCTTGGAATATGATTAGGGTTGTGTTAGTTTTGGGTTGTTGTTTTTGTTTTTGGGGTTGGGTTTTGGTGGGGAGGAAGGGGGGTGTGTCCCAATTTTTGCACACCTCAAATCATACAGCTGCCTGAGACAGTAGGTAAACAGACACCTGAGCACACTGAAGTTATGGCAGTAAAGCTCCTGACCTTGAAGGGCTTCTGGGCCTGACCCTTCTTACTAAGCATGTTGCCTTTTTATAACTTAATTGTCTTAGATACAGATGTAATTCCCCATGCTTCATCTATGTATGCTATATACATATATGTATGGATCTTTATCTCGCATTCTTGCATTGGGTTCCAACAATGAGACCCAGGCTGGTCTCACAGGTCTGAAGATTACATGCAAACATTCTTGTCCCTGCCAGAACCACAGCGCACAGGTACGCAGCATATTATAATCCCACAGGATGTTCCCAAGTTTAGCAGTCCTCATCCCAGAATCCCAAACCCCGCTCTGTTAGCACCCCCGACAAATCAATATGTATCATTATTATTACGTGCTCAGATACTACCGTGATAGTTATCAGATTTCTGCTCATGCCAAAGTTTCAGCTAGCTGTTCCCTTGAGTATTTATGCTTGTGTACCGTATTTAACAACAGCCCATTCAAAATGCTCACAGCTCCTAGGAATGAAATGCACATAATTTAGGAATATCTGCCTGGCTATTCAGGCATCATGCTGTTTCAAGGGAAAATTAAATCTCTGACTCCCCCCCTCTTTTAAAACAAACCTGTACTTTGCATCATATTTTGGGGAGCTCTATGGAAGTTTCATAAAGAGAATGTGAGCAGGCCTCTTTTTCCTGTTTAATGGCAGTGCCTCCCCATTAATGTTCCAAAATGATACAGTAGTTTTTAAAAAAAAAAGGTCTCAGCATGCATGCATTGTATCACATTAAGAAATCAGGATTTTCTAGGCACTGCACAGCATTAATTACACTGAGCATGCTGCAAATTTAAATTAAATGATATGCCATGTTCTGTTGTAAATATCAAAATGGATTGCATGATACAGCCCCATATTTGCTTCTGATTGGCATTTGTGCACTGAACAGGATCAGAATGATGTATCTTTTTTTTGCTTGTTGTTTTAGGGGCACCTGATGCAAATGCACTTCTTTTTGTTTTCAGGAGTACCTAACAGCACAGTTACAGGTCAGAACTCTGTGCTAAAAGAAAAACCCTCCCTCAGAAATAATAATAATACTAAAAAAACAAAAAAGCTCTCTGCCTTCATTCCCCCTCCTAACAAAACAAAAGAGAATAACAATATTTTTCTCTTCCCCCTCCTGCCCAAGGATTTACAATCCAGGGAATGTAGGGGCACCAAGAGGAAAACAGAGCTATGTGGGACTGCAGCAGGTCAGCATGGCGGCAGTAGACCTGATTTCATCATGTGGGTCAAGTACCCAGGGTCCTATGTAAGCAAATGCTGTGTGGGCTTCCAATCATCTCAGCAGAGAAGGGCTGCTGCTACAGTCCCAGTTTAAGGCAGGAAGGGAGTGAGGGGTGAGCGGGGCTTAGGACTGGCTCATCTGCAGTGATGAGGGAGCTTGATTTGGTGATTCGATGAGAAAAAGACAATGGCTGAAAAGAACATAAGCGATAAACAGGAGCTCTGTTAGCGTCTGTATTCTTCTCCCTGGCATAGGTATTTTACATTCCCTCGTGATTTTATGATATCAGATTGAATTGTCAAGATCTCAGCAGCCCTTAAGCAAGCAGATGAGGTGTATTTTAGCCTGTATTTCTATGTGATTAAATACTAAACAAGTATCTGAAACTCTACATGTCAGACAAAGGATGGTGTTTAGTTAATTGTGTAGAGAAGGCATTTAAAAAAGTAATTTCCAGAGCTTATTTAAGGTCTTTGTGAAACGATTAGCACTGAGCTGAGAAGGCCAGGTGAGTGCCAGCCTGAATTGGCCCAACAACGTGAGCCATAAAGGAGGCATATCTGGGACATGCAGAGACACTGACATGTCTTCAAGCCCGGGATCACCATATTGTCTTACTTTTCCCTGTGTCTTTTCTTGTAGGCCTGAACTCCACTTTCCCCAGCAGCCCTCTGTGCATGAATACAGCCATCAAAGAAACCAACCAAACCATCAAAACCTAATGAGGAGGCCTGACCTACCCCAGAACAATGGACAGACATTCAAACCAAGCTCAGCATACCTCAGCTTTGTAAAAAGTCTTTCTGGGCGCTTCTGAAGAAGAAATTCCTCAGGTAATCTGGGTTAGGCTGTGAACAGTATTCTTATGCGAGTGCCTAGTAAAGCCAGGCCATCCAGCTGGGCCTGCTGCAGGTCAGTTACAATAGTATTTGTCCCAAACCCAGCTTTTACTGGACCTCTTCAGGGTCTCATTTTGGTATGACGCTGGATAGCGTTCAGGAAGTGGCTGGTGACAGCAAAAAAACTGATGGGTGACTATAGGATGGTTCTTCGCTCTTACACCAGGGTGCATATGCATCTTTCAAAGACACGCTTTTCCCTGGGAGCTTCTTCCTACATCCAGAATGAATCAGGGAATGGTCAGCCAGGTGAGATGGACACCACGAGACAACCCCTTTCCCTAAGGAGCACCTGCCTGACAGAAGTAGGTGGGAGAACAACTGGCCTTCAGCTCTCACTGTCTTTCAGCACTTGCCCCAGAAAATTTTTGAAAAAAAGCAAAACAAACCCAGCCAAAGATAGTTCCTGCACAGCTCAGGAAGCTCTCAGAAATGAATGTGTCTGTGATTTAGTAACACATCTACACAAAATGACACTTCTCCTAATACTCAGTGAGAGAAAGAAGGCAGAGCAGTATGGGGCCATAACCAGCACACAATGCATTACTATTGCAACAACAAACAGCTAAACTACCTGGTATTTATTTTTCAGTATGCACAACCATTGGAGGAGAATGTAAATTATTCTTTGACACTCTGACAGAGATGTAGAAAGCCCTGTGCTTCCCCTAGCTCCCATGGTCCTCACGAGAAACCGCTCACAAATTCTAATAAATAGAAAATGGAAATAAATACTTTAACTATATGGCATAGGGTTTTGAATGGCTTTCTGAATCGGAAAGTGCTGCTTGTACGTCTTCGTTATTTCTACACTCTGTAATGTTGGCTCTCCAAAAGTCAGAGACAAAGTGAGATAGATACTACGAGGATCACAGACACTACACCAGGAAACCAAGTATCAATGGTACATCCAGATTTATGGTAGGTGATGTCAGTAAAGTGAAAGCAAAAACTGTTTGCACAGTCTGTATTGTTGCCCATTACCGTGTATTTGCCCTTTTTTCTTGCTTAGCTACAGCTGAAAGAATGGAAAATTGTACCTTATATACAGTATTAGGACACACTTTTTGATCGTGAGGTCAATCAGACTAGTTTACCTGCTTGAGGTATTTATGGCACAATCACTCAGTGTCTTTAAGGAAAGGTTAGATACATTTATGGGGAAGGTATTTTGCAGAAGCCTTCCTGTTTCATAGAGGTCTTGGACAAAATGACCCAGGAGGCCCCTTCCAAGTCTATCAAATGTGTTGCCCTGATTGATGCTGTTTCCCCCCCAAGTCTTTTCAAAACACAAAGCACTGTTATAAAATTTAATATGATACACTATATAACTTTAACACAATGCCTGATAGGAAATGGTGAGCTGCTAGCACAGGAAGAAAAGAAGTAAAAAGGAATTGCAGTATGGTTTCCCTGCCCAGGGATATCGACTAGAACATTCCCACTGTTTCTTAGTATGGCCCCTCCTCTGCACAGGGGACACCACTCACAGGGGCACATAAGTAACCCAGCCTGGAGTACGTATTTTTTCTACAACAAAACCTGACAAGGCCCAAGGTAATTTTCTACACTGTGCAATAAGCATTCCCTCAGTGCTGGAAAGCAAACGGACACCCAGCTTCTGTGGGTTGAAATGCCGTGGCTGGCCTCCACTGCTCTGCAGTAAGTTTTAGGTTCTCACAGGAAAGAAACTACAAAATACCCAGAATAATCCTAATTTGGGGTTCAATGTCACAAACATATTTTACATTAACCTTTTTATTTTCACTCCAGATTATTTCCTCAAAGGCCAAACCTCCTCTTCCAAAATCAGCCCCTCACCCAGTCTTCTTGGGCCAGCTCTGGCAGGAAATAATGCCCACCATACACACACACTCCAGAGGTTTTGAAGTCTCACAAACATGAGCTGTTACTGTTTGCAGGGCAGGCTGGGGTTAACTCCTTTATTAACCTTCTAACCTCACTTAAGAGAAAGAAAAATAGCCTAAACCATTTTTTATTATTATTTGGAAGTTAGCAGCCTTCTTTACCCAAACACTGTGAGCTCAAACACCCTGGGGTAAGAGCAAAATGAGGACCATTAATGTCGCTTTCTGTGAGGAGTTCCCTGAAGCCCTTTTGGACCCTCTCTTTACATGGTACTCAGTGTCAATGGCTACCCCTAAAAGCTTGAGTTTTCCCTGGAAAATACTCTCCCATTAGGATGATTCTTGGGTCTCTGTATTTGAATTGTATTTGTGGCAGCAAATACTAACTTTGTGGTCCTGTTCAACATGTTGCATCAATGTAGTTTCCCAATTCCTATGTCAAAAGGGCGACTTTAAGGAAAATTAAAACATTCACAGGGCTTTAATCCTGACAATGCTACAATTGCTCATCCTTAGGTCTCGCTTCATCCCCACATCACAGTGTGGCATAAGACACTTCAGAATAGCTCTTCTCACTGGAGTCCAAATGGTAAAAGTTAGCCTCAGTGAGTGACACCAGCAGAAATTTCAAAGCCAGGAAAATTTATCTCCTGCTCTTTGTCTTACAGTATGGGGCATTTTAGCGGTGGGAAGATTTAGTTTCACAGCATTCAATATATATAAATCCTAGTGGACAACAGCTCTCCAGCTTCTTTTTTTTAGGGCAGTTGAGCTCAGCAGCTGGAATCTGCCAGGGAATGAGGGTCAAGATAAGGACGCAGAAAAATTTTCCTGTAGCCTTCAGGTGTGGGTCCAGGGTCAGGATTAGGAAACAGCCAAAGCTCAGCTACATCTCCTCACTCTGTTGCATGAGGGTGTGACTATTTGGCATAAGGACCAGGATCTTAGCCCTGTCTCTCTTCTGCTGCAGTTTAGACCATTAACTGCTTTGATGATACAATCCCTCTTGGGGTTTCTCCTTTTAAAAGATGTATACTTGTTTTAAATCTAATACAAATACTTCACTCTAGCTTTTAGAGGCTAAGAAAGTTTAAAAATCTCAGATGGGCAGGGTAAGTGAGGAAGGCAAAATACCTCTCCTCGGGTCCCTTGAAAGGCATGGAGGCACCACTTTGATGAGAACTTTCCAGCTGCTTTGCTGGGTAAACAGATGCATCACAGCTCTAATGTGCAGGGACACCCTTCCCACCAACAGGCAGGGGACAAAAAGGTGGTGGGAAGACTACAAGGCACCTAAATAAAGGCAGTGACGGATTTTTTTTTTGCTTTCCTTGATCTTTGGAAATAGGAAAACCCATTCAAGATCACGGATTTCCAGTAGACCTCTTTAATTGTGCCACAAACCTGAGACAGTTTGCCATTGTCACCTCCTCCAAAACCAGATTTAGCCTGAGGTCTTTGGGGCTCAGGCACTCCGATTCCCAGTTTTCAGTTAATACTTCAATGGTTATACATAAACAACAGTAATAATAATCAAACAATATCTGGGTTACCATTATGTTGTACTCAGTCTTTGTGATGCCTCTCTCATAATAAAATCTGTGTATTAAATACTTTAATTGAAACCCTTACTAAAACAGAGCTATTTGCGTTTGTGCCATTATAGTCATGTAATGATCTCAACGCACTTTACAGCATCAAAAAGCAGTAGCCAGCTCGATCGTTGTATAGAAGCAAACACCATTATTGTGCATCTTAGTGGTATAGAATAAAGCTATTACATAGACAATTCAGTGTCAAACATACCATATTTTTGGGTTTATGTTGGTCAAGCAGCATCCAGAAAGCAAGGGTTTGTCCTTAAGCTTCTTCTGAAAATGTCTGATGCCATCGCAGGTGATGTGGCGAGAGGGGACCGGATGGTCTCACCTGCTAGACAAGAAGAACAGGCTGCAGTCGTACCTCATTATCAAGAGCCCTAGTTCAGAAGCAAAAAAAGAAAAAAGGTTACAATTTTCCTGTTTTAGGAAAAAAAAAAAAGCCAGGGAAGGCTTGATGTGCCAGGGTGCAGCCTCCATGGGGTCACTAAGAGAGGACAAGGCAAAATCTGGTAATGCAAGTACTAATGTTAAATGATGCCCCCCCGAGGTCTGGAAGGGGTCTCAAGCTTTGGACCTCGTAATAGGTAGTTCTGGAGCTACGGGACCAGCGAAGAGCTTTGTTCCCTCTTGTATAATTGATAAATTACCATTGTTAGTACTAAACAATACTACTGAGCGCAGAATGGAGACACGCTAATGCTTTATCCATCTTAAGCAATTCTGCTCATGTGCTCATACTGTTCTTAAATGCGCTAGATATTTGTTTGATGAAACAATAAGTTTTAGAAAAGAGAAAAATAAGAACTTTAAAGATAATCAAAACCTTGACTACGTACTTTACCACAGGCAGCTGTGAATAAGCTTCAGTACTCTTTATTTTTAACATTCCAGATATGTAATTTAATGCAGGTCTAATGACAGTCTCGAACATACTGCTTTAATCGAAATTGTTCAAGCTCTGTTCTGTGACAAGGGCTCACAAGCTACCAGCAGGGTTGTCCATTTTCCCCGCTTCTGTAAGGAAAAGAAAAGGGAGGGGAGGGGGACACTCTTGAACTTATGTTGCTATTGATGTGTAATATACAATAAAAAAACAGTTAAATTTCAATTACCCACAGGTAATTATAATTTTATTGTTTGACTGTACTATGGGGATTTTTGTAATTCCCAAGACTAATAATTTTCTATAATTTTACAGGTTGTCAAATAAACTATTAAAGATTATCTTTGAAAAGGATTCTGCAATTGTAAGGACATATCATACTGTTCCTGTACATTATTAGTAATTAGAGATCCCTGGATAGTGAAATATCTGCACTATATGCTAGCTGCTGGATACCATATTTTCTCACAGCCTCCTGTAATCTTGAACCAAAGCTTTCAAACTTCTCATCCATTGTAGCCTGAGTCACGTCCAAACTTTTATTAATATTCACTGAGCACTCATTAAGCAATTCTGGTGCGTTCGATACGTTAAATCTCTGCTTCCTGATGGGGAAAAGCAAAGGCCCGCTGGTCCATCCCAGCAAAGCGGAAACAAACACAAAAGGACTAATTCTGAGCTCTGTCCCCCGATGGGGATATGGAGGAGAAGCAACACTTATGCCAGCACAAAAAGCTGAGTCTGTCCTGACTCTCTCTCTTTGGAGAATGTGGCGTGCACAACAAGATAAAGTTCTGCTTCCTGATTTTTACCCTAAAAGCATGCAAAGATGCAAATGCACCACAGATCAGCACTGTCTGGCAGCAAGGAGGGGGAATGGGATGGGCCCACATGTTGCTCGGGCCCACAGGGAGTAAAATTAGGGGGTAGTCCCTCATGCTCATCAGTGAGTCCCCCCAGATTTACCAGCATCTGCTCAGCTAGGTGAGCAGGCACCAACTTTTCCCAGTTGAGCTGGCAAAATCCAACCACAGCTTACCATTTGGTGGATGATATCCTCCTTCATCTGCGTATCTGGTGAGATACTTAGTCAGACCCTTACAGGGGCCTAAGGAGGACCGGAGGAGGGATGAGCTGAGAAGAAAAGCAGTCCCTGAAACACTGCATATAGCATCCAGGCACAGGCTGAGAGGGCAGCGAGCATAAAACCACATGAGGGGATTAGCAGTTGCAGAGATTGTTGATGCCTTGCTGGAAGAGCCATCAAAGGCACGATTTTTAGCTAGCAGCATTTTTTTTTTATTGCAGCTGCCCCAGGAGATAGTCATTATTTGTTTTATTGGCCTCTTGGATTGTTATGTGGTGAAGGCTCTGTGCAGGAGGAAACTTCAATGCATTAAGATTTCTTTATGGGCTGAAATCTCTCTGAGGAGGGCGATTTCAGGACACGAAGATTTTTATGCAGAAAACTTTATGGGTTATGATGTTTTCCCCCGATGGATGGATGCCTCCACCCTTACAGCTGGGGTTTTGCACACCCCAGCCTGGTGGGACGCTGAGCAAGAGCATCATCTCACAGCCCTGCCCTGCACTGGACACATCTGCAGGGAGGGGTTTGCCTTCCTCCCTGTGCCAAGAAGCCTCTGTGGCAGCTGTGATGCTCAGCGAGGGATCTGGCGAGGGATTTTCCTCACACCAGGGAGCGCTGAGGGTGGATTATGTTGGTTTTACGGCAGCGTTGAGCTGGTGGAGCAGTATAAAGATACGGGAGTACAGGGACGGATTAAGGCCAATGGACTGCAGCTCTCTGCCTTCCTCTAGAGACAACTTCAATCAAATGTATTAAACAAATCTGAGTAGTCGGTATAGATACACACACTGAACTCTCTTGTCCGAGGTCTGCTTCTTGTGCTCATCCTGCACCTATGGGAAGGTGTGGGAAGAAGGATGTTGGCTAATTGGGAGAACTCATTGATAAGTGGCATTTTCTGCTTCTAAGTGCCGCTCTACCTACTAACTCATCTCAACTCAACCCACAACTCCAGATGATTGGCATTATAACAAACAGATAGGAGAAAATGCCAAGCCCATAGGCAAGGCTAAATATCTTTCTGGGTAAGAGGGGATAGGTACCATATACAAACATGCAGTTCCCTTTCCCCTTAATTTGGGTCTGTGTCTCCTGCTTAGCACATTCCTTCTTGCAGGTGGAACGCATTCTGACAACTGAGTAGGGGAAGCAATTAGAAACAGAATTAATTGATAAAATTAAAGCCCTGCTTTCCTTATGTTTGTCATATGACTACAAATTTTGTCACTCCCATTAATATTAATTAATATAATTATCAATGTTTCTAATCCCTACACATTTCGTGGAAAAGTTACTCAGAGCTCAAGAATATAATTGTTAAGTCATGGAAATGTTAAATAGCAGCTAAGCAAGTCCAAAGAATTAACAGCAAACTGTAGTTTATCCAAGGATTAGACTTTTTGCAATACATAATCACCTCTTCATGTGTTCATCCACATAAAATACCTTCCATCCCTCACTACACTTCTGCCTACTTGTCCTTGCAGTGCAGTTTTTCAAGATAATATAATTTTTAAAAAAGCAAAGATAGCAAGTAAATATTCTTCGCAGTTGCACGCTTTTCTTCAAGATAAGTCACTGCGATAAGAGTTATGTGCCCTTAGCTGAAAGCAAAGTCAAGGTCAATTATCTCACGCTGAAAGCCCTAACGCAAGATACTTTTGTGATCAGAATAATACGTGTAACATTGCAAAGCCTTTGTTTTAGCGTTGAAGAAGGCAAATCCACTCTCTCTAGACTTCCCAACGCATTGTCTCTCAGTTTTGAATGTCACGGATTATTCTGATAATAAAAAAGCCTGACTTGCCGTGCTGTTGCCATTTGAGCAGGTTTTCCTGGCGTGGTATGGCTGGCACTGCCGAGTGCAGAGGGACACCGCACAGAGCCTTCCCTGCCACCTGCCCAGTTCCTCAACGGACAGTCAGCAGTTCCTGCCTGGCAATAACACGCCTGCTACACAGAAGTAGTGCTAGGTGGAGTATTAATTAGTTATTTTGGAAAACAGCCAAAGTGCTTTAAAGGGCCTTTGTTGTAAGGTGGAGGGTTTTTTCCTGTTAGAAGAGAATAATGTAATCGTTTCACTATTAATTTTTAATTGTATGTTGCTATGCATTATTACCAACTTACCCTGGTTACCCTAGGAGAAATGCTGATAACTCTGCAAGCAGAACCTGTTAGGAAGGCTATTGGGCCACACCGTAAAAGGAGGGACAGAAAATAACCTGTTCTGTAAAGTTGTTGCAGTCATTGGCTGCTGTCTATTCCTACAAGGTGCCACAACAAATACTTCTAAAGTGTGTAAGCTTAAGAAGACTCTTGGAGAAGCATCACTGTCTTCCCTGTTGTCAAGTGGGGTTTTTTGCTTGTGTGTTTTTTATTTGGGGGGGGCTGGGGTTTTTTAATGGCCACCCTTGGTAATGAAAATTTACTTCCGAGAAATGTTTTGCAAGCAACTTAAACTCAGTGACACGGATGAAATCGGCAGCACCATGCTCACTGCTGGGGAGAGCGCACCTGCTCCCCTGCAGGTTTGGGGTTCATGAGGGCTGGGGTGCTAGGATGCAGCATCAGCACAAGTTTAAATCTCTGTGTGACGATCAGGTTTGCTACTCAAGTGCATCGTTTGTGCAAAGTGCAGTTTGTCTTTTTTTTTTCCCCAGCAGTCTCTTTGTTTCCCGTTCATCTACCTGCCCTTCACATCTGAGGCAACCTGTGCACTGCGAGCTTCAAAAATACCCACCCCCACCAAAAAAAAAATAATATCTAAGGGAATTATTATACTTAGAGAACTGACCCAGCATAGTCCACAGCCCATTCCTAAGGAAACAGCATGTCTGCACCACGTTAAGAAATATGCATGTGTGAATTCTTGCAAGGACCTTGTTATCAAAGACGCTAAGATTCAGACCACTGATACAGTGAGCTTACTGGTAGAGAAACGATTGTATCACCTGCTCGTGTCCGCTCACAAATTCTTCATTTCATCTAAGAGAAAGCTGGCTGTGAGGGGACAGGAAATCTTTAATCTACTTTTCTCCATTTTTCAAGAATCCGGTTCTTATCAACGTGCGCTGCACACAAGCAACACAGAAACTTAATGACGTATCCTCCACTTAATAAAACAACTGGAAACAAAACACACAGTTCTCTAGTGTGGGACAGATTAATCACTACAAAATATTACATGAGAGCAAGTCCACAAAACAGTTCTGAAAAGGCTGTAAATTCAGCGGGAAGAAATCAATTAGAGGGGAAGAAAAATAGTGGAAAAGTCTGCCATTGAGGAACAGGGAATTCATGAGCAAAGTTTTGAGCTGCGTTTTGCCAACAGCTCCAGTGGCAGGAGGAGGGACTAGAAGGGGCCTTCATCTGTTCACACAATATTTGACTATATTGCCCATTGCAAAGAAAAACAATGATGTTTTTCTCCTGAATCTCTACTACCAATGATATATTTGTATGCAATAGTGTAATAGTATTTGTATCATATAGTAATGCTAGGGCATCGCCCTAGAATAAATAGTTTGTGCAATTATCCATTAATAAATCCTATTGATTACTTATTATGCAATATATGTATATACATAAACCAAGCATGTATAAATATATATATTAAAAAGTGATAGTTTGCATAATAATATAATACTATTTGTTAAAAACAATTACCTTTTTGGACAGGTACTCAAGACTACCATAATTTCTTAGACAGGTGAGAAGTTCTCATGGAAAGTTTGCAGCCAATTCTCGTGGTTTTCAGCTGAATTCGTTTCGAAGTCGACTTTTTAATGAAAAAAGAATAAGACACAATTAATTTGCTGTCTAAAAAAAACCCCAACAATTTACCTGATGACTTGTAAAAATGCGTAAGCCCATGATCATCAGTGAAAAAATGTAGCTTTGACTTCTGCTGCGGTGCCTCCAGGACTGGTTCAGAAAAGCACTCAAACATTCACGTTAAGACCAGTAAGCGCTTTTCCAAACAGCGATTCTTTCCTGAACTGGGGCCAACACAGGTCAAGGACAGGGAAAACCAAAAATGCAGACAGTGAAGTAACTTGCCTGTGATTCCCAAGCAAATGACAGCTTTAACCTCTCCTACAGTAGCCAGTCCTGTTGCTCAGTTAACTGTTTGTAGGCTTGTCTAGTTTTGGCTCAGGGAAGGAGAAAGGCACCTTCTCACTCCCAGAGAAAAATAACAGACAGAGAAGAGGAAGAGCACAAATCAGCATCAGAAATCAGCCTTAATAATGGACCGTGTATTTCTACATCTTGGTAAGAAGTCCTGTCACCTGCTGCAGAGGGCCTAAAGTCCTATTGAAACACAGGTTGAAGAAACCTAATTTTTCTCACACTAATTGCAGTTAATGCTAATGCGTTCTTGGAACATGGCCAGGATAAGTGGAATGTAGTCTGACAGCAGATAAATATAAATTATATATAAGAAAAACACTCTGTACCTCTAAGTCCTAACTCATTACAAGCCAGCCATCAATCTTTAATTTCTACGCATGTCACCCGCATGGTCGATAAGCTGTGCTGCATCCTATCAGAGAAATGATTTCCAGGGCACCAGGACCAGAGGCTTTGGCCCGTCCTATTGCCAGGGCACTGGATATGTATTTCCTTTCTGAAGGTCTTGGGAACAGCAGGTGCTGAAAAATCTGAAACTCTGACCACTGGGTACCCACGATACATTGGTGTTTTGTGCAATTTACTTACACTATCCCAATATTACTTTAGCGTGCATCACAAACAGAGAAAATTTAATTCAGTCAGAGGGTGGAGGCGAGGGAAGGTGTTCCCAATGCTAATAACGTGTAAGTAGCCCAAGTTTCATTTTCACAGTGCTGCATATAGCAGGTCCTCTCAACAGAATCAGAGTCTACTAAGTGGCTACATGCCCGAGCTTTACCTATGAGCAATGACAAAAATAGTAACACTATCTGCCCCCTGTTTCTTTGGCAGGGAAGTCTGAAAAGGTCTCCAAGTTGGTCTTGTTTTATGCAGTTCTTATTAATAAAAAAAAACGTTCTCATGTACATTAAGGAGAAAGAAACCACATCATACCACTTCCTGCTTGGGCACAGAGCGATCTTTTCCTTTCTGTTATGGTATATTATTAATTTAGATGATCCTGTTGCTTCACAGCTTTGGGGGAAAAAAAAGAAAAACAAAAAGGAAAAAAAGAAAAAGCTATTGAATTTGCAGTCACCTTTGGTGAAGAGGTTCTGTTCCTCTGCTTATTTGAGATATTTCACTCCATCTGTGGCACCATCATGTCTCAGTTCCTGAGAGCTATAGATATTTATTCAGTGCCCTTCTATCTTGGCCATCGTAAATAGCTCTCTGATAACAAATTGTGCTCTCTGAACATCATTTGCTAGCAGAAAGGATCTTCAAGAAGCACATGCACTGTGATATAGGATATCCCCTGCTTTGTTATGAATGCAATAAAGAGTTTTACAAAATCAGGCTCCTTCCATTTAGAGGATAAGTATATATATCATTTCAGTAGTTTTACCACTCCTTATTGCCTGTCTGTTTATGCTTCAGACTTAGAGAGTCACTGCTCCCTTGCTCTTCAAATGAATACTACTACTTAAATACAGAGAACGGTGTGTGCTTATTGAAAGATTCAAGGATTTCAGCTGTCAATAGAGGCTTAATTATCCTATAACAATGGCTGTTACATAAAGCCAGCAAAGAAGAGGCCACTCACAGCTCATCATACACTCTGATCCAAGAATTCAGGAAAAAAACCCCAGTATGTAACACATAATATTAACTTGCATCTTACTTCCTTATGTCATAACCTATCATGTAGCACGATGTTATTCCATGTCATGTCGTGTGTAACGTGATGCAATGCAATGTAGCACTTCAGAAAATATTACTAAGCAAGAACTGATTCTCGTTACCAGTTCGGAATCTGAGTCTGTGATCCAAACGTACTGTGGCTTCAGCTGATGGGAAGGGATCAAGCCGAGAGCTGCGTCAGGCAATCGCTTTTCTTCTCTGGCTTGGCCAGCAGATGTCCATTTGTCAGTTGTAGGTTCAATTGGAATTTCTTTGTCATGAGCGCTTTTCTCTTGTAAAAGAAATAGCAATTTTATGGCAAGCCAAATACTGAAAAAGAAAAAAAAAAAGAAAAAAGCCCTTAGAAATACATAATAAATGTATATTAGCGAGACAGAAAATTGGAAAATGGCCACCTGCCAGCAGCCACATAAATTTTGGAGGCAATGCATTTTTCTGCCATTATGCGTTATCACAGAAATTGCAAATATTTATTAAAAGTATTAAAATGGTGAGAATGTTAAATGTTTCCTTCAGTAGTGGAAAATTCGCATTGCCACATAGAAGATAGGATATTCTGATACAATGTTTATTAAAATGACTTCATTTTATTAGGCTGTCATACACAATAAATGTGCAGGTAGAGTTAACAAAAGATCTATTGTGGATACGGGAGATTTGTGAGTAACACTTCAAAAAAATAATCTCTTCTGAACTCTATTGATATAAAAAGCATCCTACAAACTTTCATTAACTTCCTCAGAACCAATTATTTTCTGAGCTTATTTTCTTTTTCTGCCACTCTGCTGTATTTTGTTAGTCAATTTGTTTGCTTACGTTTTAATGCTTAATGGGATTAAATGCAGTTTATCTTTCATTTCTATACTACTAAGTTGAGTATATACTTGCATGTAGCAGGCAACAAAATATTACGATTATTTTTGGGTTCATTTACAGGTCTAAACATGATCGGCTGTAATATATTGGGACCCTGGTATCTTTTCAGCCATGAATAAAACATTATTAAAAGATTGTTGGGAGCTCCATAATACCGATTGAGGAGAAAAATCACATTCCAGTTTTTCCCACATTTTCTGCTAGGATTAAATCACAGCTATTTTGTTCATAAGGTTCCTGTTCCAGTAAGACATAGACACAGTGAACATCACTGACGTGCCTCGGATTCATGGGGCAACTTTTCTGGTCGGCTTTGCTTTTTCCAGCCCCTTCCAGGAGGGTCTGAGCACTGACTGAGGAGAGTCCTACAGGGAGATGACAACCCCTCCATGAATGGGTGATTTGAGCAAGTGAAAGGTTTAGGTCCGTGAAAAGCAGCTGAATAATCATCTCACAGGACAGGCTCAGAAAACAGCTGGATTAGAGGGGGATATCTTGAGATAAACAAGATGATCTTAGACAGTCGCAAGATTTGTGATGAGATTGTTGTTGTTGGATGGGAAACAACACTGCTTCTGTTCTCAGCAGTTTCCTGAATCAGCAATGAAAGAAAGGAGGATAGCCATTGCCTACACAACTGAAAGCGTCATCTCGGTACCTTTTAAAGGTCTGGTTTTTGGGGTTTGGTTTTGGGTTTTGTTTTTTTTTTTTAAAGAAATGAACAGAGAAGCAGAAACCAGTACTGCTTTTTTTCTTACAGCAGAGTTCCTCGGTTCCTTTGGAGTATGGGCTATAGGCAGAGGGTGAAGTTATAAGACCCCAGATTTATAGAGAGCCTTATGCAAGAAAAAAGCCTTACTCTGAAAGATAAAACTTCAGAAATAAAGTGGTTTTCTCTCTGCTTTTTTATGGTGCTGTTTTATTCCTTTTTGACAAATACAGAGTGTCTGTGTGCGTGGGAGCAACTTCCATGAAAAATAACGCTTTGTCTTGATCCAGACACTTTATATGAATTTATATGAATTCGTGAGATATTGAAAGTGATACATGAAATGTGTATGTTGGAGAGAGACCTCGGCCACCTCACAGACAGAGGCAAAAACTCTGTTGACTTTGGTGGGGGCAGGCAGAACCCCCCCATGTTGCTGCAGCTGCTCAACCAGAAGTCAAAAACCCGAGCTGGGGTTCGCTCTGCCCAAAGCACTCGCATAACCCACTCAGTGCAGAGACGTGTAGGCAGCATTTCAAGCAATGCAAAACCGTTTCCTTGGCCAACCTTATTTAATATGAAGCATGTTTTATCTTGATTTAGGTTGTTGTTGTTCTTTAATTAAAGAAATTATGGGAGGTCATTCTCATTAGTTTAGAAGAGTCCTCACAGAAGGGGTTTGCACTGATTTAACCTCAGGGTAAGCTGGCACAACTTTTGCATGTAAATAGGATTTAACACTGGACATTTTGTGAATAATCTAGCTCTTCACTTGCGACATTTGAGGAATACTTGGAATACTGACAGGAATAAAAAGATAATGTTGATAAGCTGGGGTCTTACTATAAAATTAGTCAAATGATCTGTGATGACAGCCCAGAGCCACTGCCCCACCAGGGAAGGGACATCATGGGGCTTTTTGCTAGGGGCAGTCCAGGCCATAAGCCCATCCCTGCGTGACGACATGAAGAGATATTGTACCCAAATCCCCTTGGTCACGTCTGGCCAGATGGAGGGTTAGCTAAGGGGTGCAGAAATTGGGCAGTAAGAGCGGAAAGCAAGGCGTTTTTCCCTACTACCCAAGGAAGTGGAGCATGGCACAGGCACACGGCAGCAGAGAGGCCACCACTGCCACGGAACAGATTTGTGGGGAAAAGAAAAAAAGAAAAGAAAAAAAAGCAGCAGCACGGTAAGTGCCAACTCTGAATGACGCTGTCTTTAATTGGTGCCACCAAGGGCTTTGTGCGGTCAGCACACTTTTAGTGTTTATAATAGAATCCCCAAATCCAACTGATCTAAAGGGCATCTGACTGGTTTACATTAATCACAAGCTATACAGCAGAGGCTGAGACCAAGTGGGCAGATACCCTGGTGTAGTAGCGCTAAGGAGCTCTCATTATAATCATCCTGCCAAATCAAAAGAAAATCCCTAAGGCTCCTAATAAAGGAGACCACTGGACTAAACAAATTGATCAAGTAGCTAGACATGCATGAGCTTAAAACTACCAGTGTCAGTCAGATTTTTCTGAGCTACTTACTCTGCTCGCTACTTCAGAATACAGGCAGACTACACGCAGGATGCATGGGCTGCGTGTACGAGTACCTTACTCTAGCGAGGTGCATGCTGACATACAGGTGCTAGCACATACACCCCGTGCCAGGGAAATGAGTACAGATAAAGTTTATAAAGGCACCTTCAAGAAGTCATTATCATACCGCTATCAGAAACTGATAGAGCAGTAAGTGAACAGACAGTGTGTACGGGGACGTCAGCGTGCGCAAGCAGGCAGCTATCTGAGCGGGCTTTTCAGTCTCGGGAAGGTCGGGTGTTTACTTCCCTCAGTTCCAGTTCAGAAAGAAAAAAGAAAGACTTTGGACATCGTAAATTCGAGTGTTTCTAGGTCAGGAAAAAGGTGCAGTACCCTGAAAGCCCTGTGCACTTTTTACCTTCCCGCACCTGCTGACAGAAGCTTTTATGTAAGTTATATTCTCTACGAGAAGGAAAAATAAATTAGTAAAAAGGTGGGTCATTGCTCTCTGAAAAAAAATGCACTTGGCATTAATGAAAGATCTCCAGAAATGGGAGGGAAAAATAAATAAATTTGGAAGCAATATATTACATATTGGTGTTTTTAAGATAAATGATAGCTAGATTCCATTAGCTATCACCCCTTCTCAAAAGCCATCAGGCAGAAAAACAAGATTTTGAGGTACTCTCTGTAAAAGTCAAACAGAATCTATGCGTACCCAGGGAAGGAAAAGAAACAAAAATGATAAGGGTCAGTATTTAGAGCTGAAATTAAGAGAGATGGAAAAGAAGGAAGGTTTCAGTGGGGAACAGATGGACAAAGGACAATGCACCTGAGGAATTAGGTGAAGGCATCAAAGGAGCAGTTTTATGGAAAGAAAATTCACTTTAAATCATTAGTGTATTTATCAATGTGGGAACTGATGGCTAAAACACTGTCAGCTTTTTAAGTTTTGGGAAATTTTACCTACCGGCGTCATTGTCAAGCTGCTAATTGTTGCGAGGGTGCCGGTTGCTGTCCCCATGTAACCATCTGAGTGCTGCACCTCCGTATGGACATCGCAGTGGTGGTGGAGGAGGCAAATATGGGGCTCCCTTTGCCAGCATCCTTGTGCCTTTCAAAACTGGAAGGAAATGTTTTGAGAGATTATTATTATCATCATTATTTTTAAATGTAATTCTTACATTTTTAGTTCATTCCTCTTTTTTCTTCTTCCCCACCTCCCCCCTCCCCCCCTCCCCAGTTGTTTCTCTCTATTTTGTTTTACTCCACACTGTAATAAATCAACATACAAATGTACCGGATTATTTCCACCTGGAATGTTGGAAGACAAATAGTACAAAAGATCGGTTTGGTCATTTACCATATTGGTTTAGCATGGTAATGCTGTTGGGTTTTCTAATTTCTCAGTTGAAAATTGTACATAAACACTGCAAGAACAATCAACTACTCCCTGCATAAGACAGTGCCTTGTTCCATGAAAACACTGAGATTTTGAAGCCCAAACTGCACCTCCTTTATATTTCATAGGAAAACCCCCAAATTTTCAAACTCTTTTTGCCAAGCAGCAAAACCAGATGCACCCTGAGCCACGCTAAATCCCAAACACATACACACACGGAGATGAGGAAAATGCACATTAAATATGAAAAAGCATTCCTTTCAGGCAGAAGATAAACAGCCCTACTACAAATTAGCTCTTGGCCCCGTCAGGTGTGAATCTCTCTTGTCAATACGTACCAAATTCCCTGAGATAGAACCACATGGTCATGAATTTTATTTCTTTCCTGCTTAATTCCTAGTACCGCTCTCCCTTGTGGATTTACTCAGGGATGATTTACAGTGGGAAAGGTGACATTAAACACGTCATTGAGCATGCAAAGATGCTGCACTCAAAGCAGCATATGCTTGACTTTGTTAAAAGATGAATGCTGTCAACTCCACAGTGCCCACCAAGATCTGGCCTCCTTTTTCTTCCCAACAAACTTTGAGGAAGACGCAGACACAAGTCTTGACACTGAGAGAAATAAAAGTTAATGTATTCATGACATGATTTCACTTGCAGCCTGATTTAGCAATGTCTTGTCTAGTTTGGATCTGCTGTTGCTTTTCCTAATTTACTCATTGCACAAAGAAAATAAATAAATAAGTGTACTATAGTCTTATTTATCCTTCTTTGGACATTTCTTTACCAGGCAGATGGTCAATTAAGAGCACTAAACAATGACACTGTTTTCTCTGTAAACATTTTTTTCTAATAGCCTAACAAATGAGAATCTGTGCTGCCATACTGCTGAATACCATCTTGACTTTCTAATTACAAAGAACTGTGTCTTGATAGTAACAATTACAGCTGTAACAATGATGCTGGTACTTGAACAATATAGTTGGAGGCAAAGTGCTTATCGGAATATTCACAAATAAAGGCTTACATTTATGCCAGAGCTGGAGATGGGAGGTTAAACAGTTGGGGGTGGGGAGGTGTGGAAGAAAGGTTGAAAACATTGGTTTAGTAGCTACAGATGTGATTTTGAATCCAATTACATGAAAGGCGGCGGGGGGAGGAAAGCATGAAAAGATGCTGTTTCCTTCTGTTTGGCTAATCAATAGGTTAAAGGGTTAGTAAAATTAACATGTTAATAACATTCATTTTGCTATTTATGTACCGGTCATAGTATTTTCAGGGAATTATGTCTTGTGAGTAATGCACGTAATCTATGCCTGATTTTTCCCTCTTTTGTCTGAAATGGTGAAACAGTCAGGTTGGGGTTGGTTTTTTTTCCCCACTGTGATGGAAATTGGCTTCTCAAGTCTCTAATATACCCTACCTTTCTTATTTAACTTCTTCGATCCAACACTTCCAACCTTTGGGTGGGTTTTTCCTTCTTTTTTTTAAATGAAAAGTTACCTCTGCCTCAAATAAAAGGGGTAACACAGTCCCTGTGCTCAGCACTCATCCCCACCGCTGCCGTCCTGGGGGAACATGTTGGTAAACTGCTGTCCAGTGGGTGCTGTCGCCACCTCCCTCCTGGAGGGAACAGGAACCTTGAAGGAGGCTCAGCTCCTTCCTCCTGCCCCCCCATCCATCATCCATTGTCCCCCTCTGCAGCCCTGGTGCCGCAGTACCCTCCACCCCTTGGCACTGCCCCATCCCCGCAGGCAGGATGGCTCTCGCCTCCTCCGCTCTTTCCCTCACTCCCATTCCCACAGCGCTCCACCCGCTCTCTGAGCCGTAATTTAGCCCACACTTATTAATCAGTGCACATAATTTGTCTCTAATGCTGTCAATTTAAGATGGCAACCTGACTTTTTTTTGGAGGGGGCAGGGTCAACAATTTAATGAATCTCGTCTGCATTTTAATTCAGACCTAATAATCTGCCTCTGGCAGTTTTCTTAGACAAGTGCAACGTTTTCCAGGATTTTCTTTCATCAAATCCAGCACAATGGGATGTTTACCTTCCTGCCTCGTATATGTTCAGCACAGGGTAAGTCACACACAGACCTGCCTTAATCAAACTGGAACACGGACTAAATCTACTGATTTAGCCTTTGAAGGGTTTTCCTGGGGACGTGCACAGCACAAGGAGAGAGAAACTTGGGGCCGGCACAGTCCCTTGTCTGCACAGCTTGGCACACAGTCGTAGGCACGGAACAACAAAGACTTTGTGACTCACCATCCCTGGTGAAATAACCCTTTTTTTCACTAATGACAGGAGCATCCAAGGCACAGCTCCAGAACAACTTACTTTATTTACTCCTGGGCTTTTCTGTTTGTCCTTTCTATGGTAAAGTCCAGCAGGAGGGGAAAAAAAAGTTACTGGAAGGAAAGGGAGGTGCAGAAAATGTGGTCCCACTGATCAAACATCAGGTATGAGTTTGTCTCATTGCTATGGCAGGAGGCTGGAGCCTGATGGAGCAGCTCAGTGGACTTCCCTGGGTCAAAATAAATAAAATTCCCCAACCAAGAGCCTCTCGATCAGCGTGTCAGATGTAAACGGAACAGACTCTGTTATTAGGAGCGATGTGACTTTGCCCAGGCGAGCGCTGTGCTGACAGTAGCTCCTTTCTGGATTTCAGTCAGCCACTGTCACTTGCCTTGACAACACGGGAAGTTAATGTATTCACGGCGTTACTGCACGCGCATCTGCAATTCGCGGCATATTGTATTGTTTACCCCTGCTCTTTTGTACTAGTGTGTGTAGTAATTTGTCTTCTAGCAGCAGCAAATTCTTCAACTTAAAATTTTACCCTCATTTTGTTTGCCCCTAATAGAAAAAAACACCCTTCACACCCCTGCCACCAGCACAGCTACTGCACCTGGCAGCAGTGCAAATAGAAAATTGACATATTTCACATTTTGATCAGAAGCATCTTCAATATATTTTTATGCATATCCTTCATCTTTCTCTGCCACGTGTTACATTTTCCCCTTTAACAGCTGCTTAGCATATTTTAAGCCTTCTGGACAATTTCTAAGCAGTATTGCAAGGTGGGGGGGTGGGCATTCTTGCAATGTACCTGTGTAGCGACAGTAACAGCAGAGGGATTTTCTGTCCTAAATTCTCTTCTAGTGCTGGTGTTCCTGTCTGCCAGCACAACAGGGTGCTTCTGGGGCACCTACTCTTTCACAGACCTATGGCAGCTCCAACCCAGTGACTCTCTGAGGTTTTAGAGAGCAGGTGAATCATGTCATTGAACTGATATATCACTCATATTAATTATTGATTCCTATTGCAAAACTCTGCAGACTGTCTGTCCTTACCACATACTACAAGGCAGCCCCACTTGCCATACCATTCATATCACTACCTGAACAACATTTACAAACCTCAGGGCCAAGTCTGGTAAGGAAAGAAGGCAGAAGACCAAATTTCCATGTCCCGAGGTACTCCAGGTAAAGCATATTGTTTCCTGATAGATAAATGTGTTTCTTCAGGAACTTAAAATTAAAAAAAGGAAAAAAAAAAAGATTGTTCTTAGTCCAGGCATCTCTCATATGCAGAGGTGAGAGCAAGAGAAATGGGAAATTCAGTGAAATTCTCTCATCTGAGTGACAGGTCTACATTTCATAGGGTAGTTTAATGCCCTTTGCTTTAGTTGGTGCAATATCAGAGCAATACAATCCAAGCAGGGTCACCTGTAGGTGGGCTCTGGTTTTGAAAATTAAGGACACTTCTGTTGCAACTTTTGGGAAAATTTTATGCCAAAACATAAAGTACATTAAAGACATGACTTCCTGGTTTACCTGCTGCCCCTTGCAGAATCAACATGTGCATGTCTCTGCTCAAAAGACTTCCACTCCTGTTATGTGGCTTTCTGAATGAGCTCATCAATTTCAAACAACTGTTGTGAACCTTCACTTCGAGTACCTCGGCTCAGCCTCCATTCATTTGGTTTCCAACTTCCTTCCAGACACTGTTTCTCAAAATCAGTCTGGGTCACTCAACCTAACACACTGAGAGCTGAAGCTCCACCTGAAGCTCCAAGTCATGAGCTTCATCACACATGGTTTGAGCTGTGGAAAAGGGAGGCAATCAGTCCAAACCCACTGCTAACAGAGTGTGCTGGGCAAACCCAGAGGCAGACTCATCCGGGCCAAGAACGCCTCAGATAGGTGAGATAAATAGATTTCAACTTTGGTAGATCTCCCTTTGGCAATGTCAAAGTGATTAAAGATTAGGTTTCAGATGGTTAAAGTGGCACAAAGCAGGCCTCACCCTTAGGTTCATGTCAATGGTCAGGAGTGTTTGGCATCAGCACAGCCCCTAATGAATAGTGGAGCCTGACAAGTCCAGAACAAGCTGCTTAGTTTAAATTCCTGTCTGGATGCAATTGTCCAGTTGTAGCTAAAAGCTTGAAAGTGAGACAAACTGTACAATAGACACTTCAGAAGATGAAAATCGCAGAGTGCTCAGGTAGTGCTGTGGAGAAGGGAGTTCCAATTCAGAGGGCTCTCCAGATGAAACAGAAAATTAAGCCCTTATTGAGAAGAGATTCCCCCCTCCCCCTTTTTTTTTTCTTTAAAGCACGGAGAAAATAATACTGGGAATTTAGAAAACATGAATTTTTAAAACCTAATAAGCTACACTAACAATCTGTGCAATTCCCTTCCCTTAAAATATTCATTTGGAAATACATGATTTGTGATGAGGGCAGGCTGGGTAAACAGGTCTGAATACTGTTTGCACAGGGGTCTCAGCAGTACCCCTGAGGCCAGCGCTGTCCTCAGCCATCCTTGGCTTAGCCCTGTCATGCCTCTTCAGCTTGTCTCTATGTGCTGGAAAATATCAGGCAATGAATTGCACAGTGCATTTATGAGACAGGGGCTGTAAACTACTGTTTTGTACCTGTGGGGACCACTGGGCAGAGAGAGAAGGAGCTGCACAAGCAGTCTGGAGGATTGGAGTGACCTGGAAATAGGAAGTCCCAAGCCTGAAGCACCTTTCATGGCCCTGCCAACCAGCCAAGTGGTTCTCTAGAAGTGTTCCTGGGAGGAATTAATTTTCCTGAGACCAATTTGCATTGGACAACACTGAGATTTCGATAAAGAGGCATATTCCTTGGATTGTTTTTTCTAGGCAACTCCAGCCCCATCTTCTGCATCGCTTGCAACAAGACCACATTGTCTGCTTTACCATTAGTATAAAGAGACACTTAGAAACTCTTTGGAAGAAAGGGCATTCACACATTTTAATGAAACCTCCAAGAAAAGGGAAGAGAAGCAACTCTTCAGTAGCTAGATAAATAGTTTTAGGCTCAATTTCTTTCCCTTCCCCTTCATGCCTCCCTCTTGCCCCAATATATGCAAACTGAACAAACACTTTCCTACTACCCTGCTTTATGCTCCATGCTTTTGTCTGGTCTTTTTTTCTTTATTGTATTGGATATTTTAGACTTAGCCCAGTTTTTATCTCACTCTGCCTCCCTTCCCATATATTTTGGTTCTGTGCAGACTACTTCTCTCTCTCTCTCTCTCTCTCACACACACACACACAATGCTATTAAAATTAAATCCTTTTGTGTAACTCTCTATTTCATTATAGGTCTTGAAGCCACTACTGAAATGCCAAGCCAGTCTTTATAAAGTTGTAGTTCACCTGAAGGCAAACTTCAGCACATGTTTTGCTTCAGATAAGACTCCTCCTTATCCCACCCGTACATAGCTCAGCTCAAATACTGCCACGTGAAGCTACAGGCGATCCACAAAATGACCATACAAAAGAAAGGCTCCCATTCCTTTCCTATAACACAAAATGCATACAATATATACACCACCATGCGAAATCCAGGCCTGGCTACTGAACAGGTGGGAAATGACACAAGTGGCTTGTGGTAAATGCGACCTCTGGGAAATATTTTAACAGGGGAGAGCGTTCTATTCAAGCACAGACAGAGCTCAGAGAGGCAGGAGTCAAACAGACCTGGGAAAGCCACTGGAAGTGAGGAGACAAGGAAGTGCTAAAACACAAGTCTTTTGGACAAAGTACCTAATTCTCTGGTCCCCAGTGCTACCAGTGAAATTTTGAGCATCCCGAAGATGTCAAATGCTCCCACAGACCTAAAAAGGACATGTCAGAATAAGAAGAATCAGGTCTGAAAGAAGCTGGTGCTAAACTGCCGCCCTGCACCAGAAATCCTGTTTAACATTTACCAAGGACAAAAAACGCACAGACCTTCCTGCAAACATCATTGACTCCCAAGTACCAACTGAAGGATGCCTTCCACTTCTGAAGGGGGGGAGGTGGCAGTCTAACAGCTAGGTGCTCTTCCATGTACTCTTCATACCTGGGTAAAGCTGTCATAACTCACTGGATGCAGCAGAGAGGTTGAAACCCAGCTCATACTGAGTAGACCTGCTAACTAGTTTGCAGGAGTCAAGCATTTCTCACTAGTCTTCCAAACCATTTCTAAGGCCCGTTTATTTTCAGCACCAAGTCAATGCTGTGATCTTAAAGTCCTCACCAGTATAGAAAGTGGTGACAGAAGTCTCAGTTGATACATACATGACTAACAGATTCAAGGATATCCCTTTGGGACAACAAAGATAACAGTGCCCAGGGCAAAGCTGTCAAAAGAAAGAGGGAAGGTTTGAATGAGCTTCAAGGGAAAAAAAGGCTATACTGAACTCACCAGTCACCATGTATTCATAGACTGCAAGAATTATTTTTATTCTTTTTTCTGAGCCCACTCCCCCTCAACTTTCTTTGGAACTCCTGAAGGTGACATCACCACCATTCGCCTTACCATTATTAGTAAGCACAGGTTAACATAGAGAACGTGAGGAAGTTGTCAAGGGAGAAGACAAAGATAAGGCCATTGACTCATATAGTAAAAGTGGGGTAAACAGGAGAGGAAAAGTAGACAGGAACCATGGTGCTTGGATTCTCCTCACCCTCCTATTTACATTGCCTAGGTATCAGATGACAGAAGCATGAGCAGTAACATATATACCAAAGATAAGTAATAGGATAAAGAACTTCCTCCATATGCTGAAAAATTTAAAGCAAGCCAGAAAAGCCCCTTCTTAGTAAAGAGGTGGGCAAATGCATACCCCAGCACTGAGTCTGAAAGGCCAGTTCTGAGTCAAGCGGTGTTTGATGAAGTGAGGAGGGAGGAAGATTACAAAGACATATGTGTTGCAACAAGAAGTCATGACTACTGCCCTGAAAACAACAATTCTGAGTTGTGGGCTAAGTCCCACTAGGTACTGAAGCACAAGAAGAGTGACCATATGTAGAGGTGTCTTTCCTACACCGTGTATTTATTTGTCAGGGATGCCCTGACTTCCTTTGCCTCTGTGCTGTGGTGCAAGGAAAGCCGTGCACTTTGTAAAATGAAAATGTTGCAGAAGCTCTAGGTGCAAATGCAGAATGTGCAAAAGCTCTTTTATTCAAACTGTGCTACTTAACAAATTGGTTTGTGAAACCATTTTCAAGCCTTCAGCAATTTTCCCTGCTTGAAGAGATCATTTTAGCATCTTCTTCATGGGTTGTTCATAGACTTTAAGCCTCAGAATTCACCCCATGGTGCCACCTGAAAGGGCACTGCAGGCTGTGGATCATGAGTACAGCACAACTGTAAAGTTCATTTCACATATTGTTTCAGCCCCAGTACTTAATTCTGGGAGGAGGTAATTTTGCATCAGAATGAGACATACTAAGTAAAAACCACAGATTACTTTTCAGAGGCGTTAATCTTCCTATCCATTATCTAGAGTAATTCAAAAAGCACACAAAAAAATGGGACTGTTCTTGAAGAAAGAATTCATGTTCAGGTAATTATAAATAACAGACACATCTGGTTATCTTAATTGTTTGGGAATGTCTCAATTATCTAAGAATGTTTTCATAAGGACTCAGAGACAGTAAAACTTTCTCACGGCAGATTGCATCCACTGATGAGAGGAAATTCAGTCGATCTAACACACTGAAGCGTGCTTAGACCCAGAGAGTATTTTCAGTTGCATTGCCAGTGGGCTTTATTTGCCTCTAAAGAACGACAGACTATGAAGTGAGAAATGGGAAGGTCCCACGTAGGAAGCAGCAGACACTCTTCCCTGCTAGCTGCAGTTTTTCCAGCACTCCTGTGAAAACGAAGGGGTTTGTGTACTGATGGTTCAGCCAGAAAAATGACAGCAGTGATTTTTTTAGACATCTGCCCCAAAGAGAGGTGAGTCAAGCACAGGCTCCTGCCCTGCCGGAGGGCAGTACAGGCGTTTGGCGGCTGGTGAGTGGCACCCCTTCCCTCGCAAAAAATTGCCCGAGGGGGGTTCGCTGCAGCGGAGCTCAGAAGTTTCTGCAAAGCTGAATTCACCTGCAGCAGCTGTTCATCAGAGACCCAGAGCCAAACCCCAGAGAGGGGGACCATTTGCACACCCTTGCCCCAGTGTGTACATAAGCCTCCTCGGACAGACTACAGAAATCTGCAATTAGCCATTAGGAATTGCCTCCTCCAGCTCCTAAGTCTCCAAACAATGTGTGTACAGCAGGGTGGCAGGGAAGGGAAAGAGGGGAGTTCTGCACTCATGCCAGGGTGCCTCTACCCCCCCTGAAGACAGAGGGTGAGAGGGTTTCTTACACATGTCTGTCCCATAATTCATCCGGCTCTTCCATCAGGGCCAGAGCCACCTGGCTCTGATCTTTTCTCATAAGGGCTGAAGAACCTCTCAGCTCCCAGCTTGCTTCTGCTTGTAGCCTAACTAGCACCTTTGTGTGGAAGACATGATTGGGGTGAAATCTTGTAACTGTAGCGAATGTACCCCTGTGGCTAATCAAACCATCAAGGAGGGGTGTTGCCAGGGCTCTACACAAATCCCAATCAATATTATTTATCTAGCTGAACGTGCAAGCTGGCCGCGTCCCCTCCACCTAATGCCCACTCCCATCCCCTCCACCCTGTGGGTATCAGCAGGAGGGAACCTGATGTATGCTGGTAATTATCTGCTGCTGAAAAGAAGCGCTATTTCTCTTATTTTTGTAATGCAGATCAATGCACATGTCACTACTGAAAAGCTATGTCATTTAGGATGGAGCATTAACTGCTAGGAATGGATTTTGAAGCTCCCCACTTGTGGGTGGAATATTTTCTGGAGGAGTTGAGCCTTTCGAATGCTGAATTTCATTTATCCCACTGCCTCTTTAAGAGTTGTTGGTGGAGGAGAGGGTGTTTGAGAAAGTGACAGTTTGTCATCTCCTTCCCCAGCGAGCTGGAACTGGGGACCAAGTGGTAGCAGTGAAAGAAATAAACTGGCACGGGCAGGTTAGGAGGGGACACAGCAGGCTTTGCTGGAGGAAAGCAACAGCCCTGCAGTGGGTTGCAAGAAAGCAAGCTCCAAAAGACAGAGGGCAATCCATGGGGGAGAGAAAGAAGGGTGTGCCTGTGAGCGGAAACATGGGAAGGCATCAAGGGAAAGAAAAGAAGGATGGCTGGAAAAAGGGCAAAAGCTGGATGCTTCACTAACAGGCGTGTAAATCTGGAAATCAGCACACACAGAGAGATGCAAACACCCCCACACCCCCCACTCCCCCCACCAGAATTGCTACTCAGGAGCTATGCTAGCACAGATTATTCCAAAGGAAGCCGTCTGGTTTGCAGTGAGAGGGAAAAGTTTTCCTAGTTTCTTTCTATTCTGCATAGAAATGACACAGAAACTTCTCCAGATACTTGCTAAGAATGAGAGGGCAAACTCAGCAGCCACCGAGTGCAAGTAAAGGGGAACACATAATGGTCACAACTGAGTTCACCATGTATACAAAGAAAAAACCTCAAAATCAGTAAAAAGGGAAACTGTCAGCCTACAGTCATGTAAATTATGAATTCCACTCTTCCAACGAACAGTTTTCCTTAGCTCTCCCATACACCTGGGACCTAGTCAACACTGCACTAGAAAGCCATAGAGACCTCCCCCCCGCAAAGTAAAGATTTTGACAAAGCAATTACACTACTGCTGCTACAGTACTGCTGTTCTGCACCCAAAATAATTAACTGTTGCATCGATGAATGTGCATCTACCCACACACACTGCACGCTTCGCTCAGACACACAGATGTACGCAGCCCACATTTAGGATGTTGACAAAAGTGACCAAACCTGAGACACATGAAGCATTAATAAAATGTGATCCCCACCTTTATGTACTTGCTATTTGCCATTGTTAAAACAGGCATTTGCCTTGCTTTACAGCTGATTTTTAGAGCATATATTCACTAGGTAAGGCTCCTCTTTGAAAGTTCTGTTACTCTCTGGAATTGCTCAAAAATTTCAATATTCCTTTGAGTACTTGATATTTACAGTTTGATATTTAAAGCATGCAATTTGTTATCTAAATTGCATAGCACACATTCAGTTTCCCGACTGAATGACCTAACTTTTATGAACCTTTCCAGCTTCCACAGGAAAAGGTTTTGTTTAGACATGAAACACCTTTCCATGATTAGACAAATATCAGCTACCTCTGAAAACCGTTGCAAGAACGGTTATGAACAAAGAGAAATAGAAATTATATTTAGAACTCCACAGACATGCAAATAGTTATTCCTTCGTTCACCTACACCCCATACGTAGTGCCCAGATTGTTTTTCTGGTTTACTGATGTTGATATTTTCTTTCATACTTAGTCAGAAGAGAAGACACATGGCTAGTTTGAAAGCTGATCAGATCCCTCGTTCATTTGAAAAGCTTATTTCTAAATAGTACTTGCAAATAAGCGATGAGCATAAATTTGGAAACCGCTGAAAAACTAATTCTGTATGTCATAACACAGGGTGTTGGGTTTTTGATGCAGTACTGAAGTATGACGAAAAGCCAAAGTCCTACCAAAGATCCACTCGGTGATGACTGACCAAAGGAGGATTGGAGAAGTGGCATTATTTCTGGACACGTTCCACATCCCTTTTCACTTGAGCAGACAAGTACATATGACCTCTTTGCAAGGATTCGGGGTTTCAAAACTGTCTCCTTAAGCCTCTCAATCACCACTCATCCCTCCCCATTGACAAGCTGAGCACTTACAAGTTTTGAAGCCTCCTTGGCTTACTTTTAAATTTTCTTTTCCACATCTTATGCCAGCAGTTACCCAGAGGGAGGAAAAAAACCCCCACCATATCCATCCTTCAAAAAGTCTAACTTTCACTCTGCTAGTTCTAATCCATTATCTAGGCCCACTAATGTGTACTACATCATCAGAGGAGCAATGCTCTGATGATGTAGTACAGCCCGTGTACATGTACATCATCAGAGTTATATCCTTCTGATCTGCCTGTGGGTTTAATAAGCATTCCAGATGGCTTGCTATGCCTGAAGCAAGAATGGATAATCACACAGCTCTACCCTCAAAACAATAATAAAATAAGGACACAGTAGCACAGGGGCTCATGCCTGCCAAAAACATTCAATAGACTGTATAATACAATAGTCCAATGTGATTGGTGAGGCACATTTATACCCTAGCTATTTACAGGTGAAAGGGACCTGGTTTTAAATAAAACAGAGGTTACAAATATGTAGTGGTGGTGGTGGTGTTGTTATATATTGTGGTGCAGCTGCAGTGTCTGAGCCAGGCGGAGTGCTGGGCTGCGACTGGCCCACCGGCGGACCCACAGCTGTACCCTCATATCTCACATATGCAAAGACATGGCTCTGGATTGGCAGGAGGAGGACGGTCTGATTTGAATAATGGCGCAGCAGCATTTCTCCAGAGCCGTACAGTACATGCATATCTAATCTGTTATCTATTGGATTTGCAGGGTATCCATCAGCCCAGCTTCCAGCCATCAAGTACAGTAGCAATAAGTGTCACGAAGCCGTTCTTACCCAGGTAAAATTATTCCTTGGTGGCGTTGTTCACAGTGAATAACCTGAGCGGTTCACACCCAGCTGCCGATGCGACCGGTGCTCCGACAGCCAGCGCTGTGATGGCAGGGTTGCTCCAAAAATGGCATTTTCCAATCAGAGGTTATTACTCCTTTCCTTCCACATTGCTGTGCCGCAACCTGGCAAGGCATGGAGTGCTCTGCATTGGTCCCAGTGATTTGTAGACTAAGTATATTTGTGCTATTAAAATACCTGAGAAAAAAGAAAGAAGTTAAGAGATGGAGGCCCCATCCCCTTATTCCTTTGAATGAGTGAGAACTGCAAGCAGAAGAAAGCAGCAAAGCAGCGCTCCAATTCAGTCCCCAGAAGTGCCTGCTCCAGCTATCAGATACGTGGGGTGAGCTATGGGCACAGTGGCATGCACCGCTCCCCCAGGAGGGGAGCAAACACTCCAAGCTGTTGGGAGATGAGTTCAGGGGTACCTAGAAATCAAGAGGAATTCTGACATGAACTTTAGCAGGGCTAGGATTTCCATCTAGGGTTGCAGAGAAAGACCAGATACCCAGATAGGCACAAGTATATCTGTCTCCATAGGAGGAAAAGGTAAATCATCCCAACTCTCAGTGGATTTAATTTGGAGAAGGGTAGCTCATTGACGTCAACCACTTAGTGCGCTGATGGATATTTTTTTCCCCTGGCCAAACAAGTGGGTTCTACTTTAGTTTTAACATTAAACACTATTAAATGAAATGAATACAGCATGTTTCCATAGTACGTGTTGCTGAAGCTGCTGTGACAGCTAAGAAGCTGCTAGGCATGATGTGTCAAGAAAATGTACCAGAAGAAAAGTACATGGAGCTACTGTCAAAAATACAAGCAGGATTGCAAACAGCATCTCAGCTTCATATGCTGTGGAAATTATTTTTTAATTGCATCTGTACACCCGGGCAGATCTTTAAGGGTTAACTGCACACAATGTAATGAATTCAATAATGATGAGTTAAAAAAGGTCTAATTAGCAAGTAACCACTTTATTATGAAAGGAAATGGTAATGAATTTAATAGCTCAAAATCATTAACAATATTTAGTTTGCTGGTACTTGTTCTCTATTATCCTCATTAATATGAACATTTAATATGTTTTAAAATGGATTTGTAATACTTTCTGTACCATGAGGTTACACTGACAAAAAGAGTGTAATTATTCTGTTAATTGTAATCTCTGTCTGTTTGTGCTCCAAATAGTAGCATATTTAGGTGTTAATAAAAAAATAAAAGTAATTAAGAGAGGGAAGTTTAGAAATGTAATTAAACAAAAACTCTTCAATTACTGGCTGAACCACTCTGAGGAAAAAGTTTCCGAAGTGAGATCCCTGAAAAACAAGTATCTTCTACTGAGATCTTTTCTCATTAAAAAGAAAACAGCAAAGGAAAAGGAAATAGAGGCATTACTATTGTTTATCAACAACAAATATTATTGAAGGAGTAATTTCTTGAGTTGGAAACAAGGCTCAGGACTGTATCTTCTGCTACTTACAAGCAGTGTCTGGCAAGTGAAGGTGGTCTCTAACACTGCTCCACAAGTAACAGTCCCTGTGTGAGATCCTGTCAGAGCCCAGTGACCTGGTTCTCCACTAGACACCCAAGAAACATAATTTCTTTTTGCAAAACAGCATGTGAATCCTCACAGATCACCTAATCTTCCCCAGATGTCCTGTCCCTCTTCTTCAAATTGTGAACATCTTTCTTCAATTGTCCCAAACCTGCTCCTACTGTTGGCAGCATCTCCAGTGCCATGGAGGCACCAAATCTGCTGCTGGCTCTCTCGCCCAGGAAGCTCCAGATCCTTTTCCCTCCAAGATCCTTCCTTCCCAACAAAAAGAAAAATGAAAAGCCAGACCCCAACCTGCTCTGCTACACTCTCCTTAGCCTGTCACACTCACAGTGGCCATAGTGTGGTGGAGCACGGTGGACCCAGAGGCACAGACCTATGCAAGGTGCTGCTTCTACAGCAGGCAGCAGAGGCAAGTGCTCATAGCCAACAGTACCAACCTGCCACCCCTAGGCTGTGCCCAAAGCACCAGAGACAGCAGGGAGTGGGGCAGACTGGACAGCCTCAGGGTACTGAGCAGGCTCAGCTGGTGCTGGGCTCAGGTACAAATGTAAAGGCTCACAAAGTGACAAGCGGGAAGCATTCATGGTTCCTCGGAAGCACCTGACAGTACCAAGGACGCCCATGCTGACTTCCCTTCCCCCTCTGGTACACGCTGTCAGAGCTGGCCATGCAAGAAGGTATGGCACAGCAAGGCAACGCGCTCCGTGGTACAGCCCTTCCACTCAGCCATAAAGAAGAAACTCCTGCGCCTGTTTTCATTTGCTAGACCTGTCTCTAGTGAGCTGTATTCCTGTTTGTAAAGCCTGCATTAGGCAAAGCGAAGCCTGACAAATTCTCTTTTGTGCTATCTTGGATATCGGCTTCTCCTTAATCCATGTGGTATTATTGTCCCACCATTACCCTTTTCTTTATCCACCTCTTCCCTACCGCATTAGTTTTTAGTGGCTGATTATTACCAATCAGGACCCTCTTCAAAATCTTTCCCATAAAAATGAAATCAGCACTCAACCTTCCTTAATACCAGAAACTTTCAGAGCTGTTTGCTCTGTTTACAGCACCATCTCCTCATCGAAAACAGCTGTTCCCATGACTTATCCACACATCAATGGGCACAGCACGAGGAAAGAGTGAAGGCAGCATACTGGCATGGGGTGCTCCATCAACAGGTGATCCACCAGCTCCCCAGGGGATGGTGGATCTCCCCCGCCACAGCTCACCACAGCACTAGCACCTTCCCATCCCTGGCAATTGACTTAATAGGCTAATTTAAGAAATGGTGCTGAGCATAATGCTGGAGATCACAGGAGATGTCAGCGTTATTCCTCTGAAATATTCCAGGTCATTCAATTCCTTTGTTTAATTTTGCACAGCTTGTGGTGCTCGGCAGAGGTGGGAGCAAAGTCCGTAGACTCGCAGAAACGCGATTACCTGTGTCCACAGTGGATCAGCCAACTACAGAAACGTTTAGCTGTGCGTGTAGCTGTCACTATTCAGGCTCAGGGACACATGTCCTGACCAAGGACCCCCATCCAGTCCACATGGGCAGCCAGCCCACAATAGACCATCCCACGTTTCGGGGTTGGGTTTTTTTTTCCTAAGAAAAGGCATTTTTAAAAATGGCTGAAATTAAAGTGAAGCATCTTATTTGCCCACAAATGACATATTTCAACTTTCCATTTTATAGAAAAAAAAGTTGTGAAGGATTCTTTTTTAAAAAAAAAAAACTTATTACAATTTCCAATTTTTTTTTTTGAATTGCCAGTGAAGAGAAAAATATGTGATTTGTAGAGCTCTAAAAATAACGAGTTAAAATAGTCTCTGTCTCTCAAAGGAGGCCTCTTAGTCCTGTAATTTCTGCAGATTTTGCCTTTCAGGATGGATATTTTAAAGAATGATATAATGTCATTTCTATAAGTATCGTCTCATAATCTGCTGCCACTGTTGGAAATATAAGTTTGGAGACAGCTTGAGTAGAAGTACCACCAGCTCACACAGCTATATTAAAAAAATAAAATATTTTAAGAAGAGGAACAGGATATATGTTCCAAAGGTGAGCAAACAGCACCGAACATTTTTAAGAATATTTTTTTGATTTCTATCTTTGGCTCCATGTACAACCCCTTTTGTGTCTGTCTACTGCAAACAGTTCAGCAATGACTATTATAGGGATGTTTACTCCTAGAAAGAAAATTTTAGAAAGAACACTCACATTTGGGCTGGAAGAGTGCATACAGTGTTTCATTCCAGAAATAAACAATACCAAGCGTCCAGTAGGATTGCTCAAATTGCAGATATTTAGCTACAGCCAACTAAGATAAAAACAAGAAAAAAAAACCCCAAAGCTATTAAAAAATTGAGTTACTCTAGTAAAAAATAAGAATAGTCTATCTATCTCCTGTCTAATCCAACCAATACATCACGTTTTTTATTTTGAACTTAATCTAATTGCCTCTGTTCAGAGGGGACCTCTCTGGCCCCCATGGCCAGGACTCATCCCGAGTGCCAAGATGAAGCAGGAGGAGGACAAGGGGAAGATGGGGAGTGGGGCCTTGCATCAGAGGAGACCTCATTGCAGTGCTCAGGAGGGAAACCACCACTTCCTGCTGCTGGGCCAGCAGAGCGGACGTGCTCCTGCGAGATTAGCTGCTGTTTATCAAACAGTGTCCGGGGCCCAAGACAGCGGCTGAGAGGGTGACAAACATTTGTGGGTTGCAGGGAAAGAGGAAGGAGGCAAATGCCAGATGAAGGGGAAAAGGAGGCTAAAAACATGCTGTGATGCTGGGAAATAGAAGAAAAAGGATAGGAAGAAATGGAGAGAAAAAGCACTTTGCATTTCAGGTACCACTTGCAACGGTTCAGATTTGGCCACATGCCCCCCCGTTGTGCATTCCCACGATCCACAGCTGAATCTGTGCAAGGCAGCAGAAGGATTACTGTTTTGGTTTGCAAGTGACCAACAGGTGAGTCTTTCAGGCTTCAGGAGCAGGACAGCATGTAACAGACCAATCATGTAGAGGCACTGTCGTGGTTTTGCCCCAGCCAAGGGCCGCACCCCACACAGTCGCTTGTACTTTTAAAAGGAAGGGGGAGGGAAAGTTGGGGGAGGGGGAAAAGGGAAGGAAGAAGGAGGAAAAGAAACCACAACCTATAAACCAGAACCACGCAGGTTGGGATAAGGATAGTTTACTAAACAATAACAGAAAACTAGATATAACAATAACAGAAGTTTAAAGCACAAAATAGATGAAACTGGTGATACACAATGCAGTTTCTCACCAAACCACAGAACCCAGGCCGCACAGCTTAGAGCCGTCCCCGAACCCGTAAACTGCCCGTCCTGGTGTTGTCTCCCCCTCTTCCCCCCAGTCCCCCCTTATACCGAACATGACGTAACTGGTATGGAATATCCTCTTTGGCCAATTCGGATCACCTGTCCTGGCTGCGTCCCCTCCTTTCTCACTAGTAAGGAAGTATGCAGAGCTGAGAAAGGTCCTTGATTGCCCGGCAACAAATCGGAAAACATCAGGGTGCTATCAGCACTATTCTCATGCTAACACCCAAACATGGCATTCCATCCACTGCTAAAAAAAAAGTTTAACTCCATCATAGCTGAAACCAGGACAGGCATTTAGGACCACAAGCACACTAACCATGTTTTCCCTGCTTCTGTAATTCAACTTTGTAATAAATAGGAAGCTTGCTCCAAATCTGAGAGAACCTCAGGAAAGAGCTTAAGGATTTTGCGTTGGACAGCTGTGCTGCCCTTCCTGGCTTCCTTCTCAGGCTCATCATGAGAAGAGCTGGTCATGTGAGAAATATTCAGAAGTTTTTGAAGGAAACCGATCTGGCCCTTGGACCTTAAGTTCACTTGGAAAATGGAAGTTTTGTTCTTGGTAATAGCAAAAACAGATGCAACCAGAGCCCTTTCCAGAGAGGAAAAACTTCAGTGAAAGCCAAAAAAAGAAAGTTTTCTCTTGGTGCCAATGAGCTTCTGTTCTGTTCTTCAAAACAAACAAGAACGAACCTAATATTTCTTCACTGTGTTTGGGTTTTATTGTCTAAGATATAGGTATATATTACGCTCAACATTTGCCTTACAAACACACACTGAAACGTGGGACTTGTACGAGGAGAAGGGAGTTTCTCCCTAACTGGCAGTGCTGGTTTCCAGAGATGATGGCTAATATCCAGTTTCCTTCATGAGAGCTGTTTCTCTCCCTGCCTTGCAATCACTTTCCTTATCCTACCCAAAAGAAGAATCACATAGCGAGATGAATCTTCCTCCATGGAGACATAAGACTATTTCCTCATGAAGTGGTAAGAAAACTCTTTTTGCAGAATGGGTGTCCCTAACAAAATCTCTCTGCTTTGGGAAAAGCAGTGAAAAAATTGACATTTACAGCAGTTTTCCTAATGGAGGGCTCATTCTTTTAAGTCTGCTCCACAGACCAGAGCTACCTGGAAAACAAACAGACATCCCCCCAGTTTGGGATGTCTCTCAGGCATGCAGATCTGACACCGTTCCAGAAGAAGGGGTGCCCCAAATGGCTGATCTTTGGGGATACCCGAGCATGTTTATCCTTTAAAGAGGGACTTGCACACAAGACAGGTCGGTTTAGTATACCAAAGTTTCTCTGTGTCCAATCAAACAGAAAAAGACCAGAGAACCTTCATCTCCAACATCAGTAGACTTATATTCAGCACCTATATAAGGTCTAAATATTATGGTCACTTTATGGCTCACAAACTTGGGTTAGTCCCTGTTCTCTGACTGCTTGTAGAAAAACCTAGGATTTTCTGTCTCGTACTCTAGCTCCTACTCTAACCTTCACTAAAGCAGGTTTCCCACTATAAATTCAAGTGATCCATCATCTGAATTCTTACTTAAGCCCTTTTACTTCCTTCTTGTTCTTTAAGTCATAGCTACCTAAGCTCGAAGTAAATGACAAAGATTATTCATAGTTTCTGAAAGAACACTAAAAGACACAGTCCCCCCAATAATTTCTTTTAAACAAAACCCACTCGATCTAGATTTGCTTAAGACTCAGAGGCACATTTAACTCACAACACAGCAGCATGAAACGAAGGCACAATACAACCATGCATTTGGCATTGCACCACTGTAATAATTTCCAGGGTAAATGGACTCGCAATTTTAGCGACATGGATAATATCAAGGCCACGATGCCTGAGTTCAGCCTGGCCTGCCTCTAACTTAAGAAATCTGTCATACGTAAATAGGCACAAAGATGCATCTTCTTCCTGACTCCACCCATGGCATATGCCTCCATCCTTTGTGTTATCAAGACTAATGGTGAGCCACCAAAAATATTGCAACATTGCAGGGTATTTATTTGCATAGTAATATCTTACGAGCTGTGATTTATTTTACTAAAACAGAACCAACAAAAAGCTTCAGGAAGGAAAACAGTTATAAAGTTGTCTTATCAAGTGAATTCCACTACTCATGCCAAATCTTTCTTTGCATGGTGATCATTCCTAACTTTGGCCCCTTCTGGGCATCCAACAGAGTCTTTGCAGCCTTGTTGCCATCTCTCATACAAGCTAGGAGAAGGTGGGAACACCCAGGGAACATTATCCTCCTGCAAAGCCTGTAACACCAGTGTCGCAGCTCTACTCACAGTAAAGCAGACCTTACTTTCCAGATGCATCCTTGGGCTACTGCTCTACCAAAGGAATCTCTCATATCCCTGCTTTTTTTGTTGGGCTAATACAAGAACTGTTGCCTCAAGCAGAATTCCGTTTTGGTCCTTGCACACGAGGCAACGTGCGCAAGGGCTGTGCCTCCCTGAGATAACACAAGGATGGTGGGTCCCCAGACTCACTAGTAACGAGTATTAAAGTTTGTCTCATGTATTAAAAACACCTTTTAAACCCTCCTCTTTACAAGAGGATACCATTAAAACACTGATGCATATCAAAAGGAGTGCTAGTCCAGAGGGAAATTCAGTGCTTCCAGGCTCTCTGGGAGAAGGCAGCTGCCTTCACATCCCTATCTCTCTGCATGTAAAATGTACCTCAAAGGAAGTACAATGTGCATGCCCTTCTGCCGCTAGCTAGTGAAAACACATGGAAATGCCATGGTCCCACCACTCGCCACCAAAGCATGTCCTATCGAATTTAATAGGCCATTACCATCTTCTGACTGGCTCCTACAGTTCCCAGGGGAACCTACCAGTGACTCACAGGGCATTTCCAGAAAGTCTATGGAAAGTCACTCTCACCGTCTTTGTAATTCCAGAGGCTTTTAACGCAATTTCTCCAAAGCCCTAATACATTCCTTTGCCATCCACTGCTTTGATCATGAGCACATTGTGTCGGTCTTCTCCACAAAGCCTAGCAGGCAGGGGTTGTGCTCCTAGCACCTCTATCAGCAACACTGATTGCATCCTCAATCACAGTTTTAAACTCTTTGGGTACACTTGTTATTTGCAGGGTCTGACATGTGAATGGACCTGGCTGGTGGCAATAGCTAGCATTTTTCTTCGACAAAGTCCATATTTACAGATCAAAATGCTGGTTTTAAATATCTTTAAATATGTATTTTTAAAGTAAACATAGGGCATTGGCTCAAGCCTTCCGTAATCAATGAAATGAGGCACTTCTGAAAGATGACTTTGACACCATGACCTGGATTCACTCTCTATACACAGAGTAAAAATTTTGAATCTGTCACGTAATGACTTTTTAAAATAAATTTCCTGTCCATTATTATTTTTATACCGCACTGATGTATATATCTATAAAAAAGCAACTTTAAATATATATATATATGTTTGTGTGTGTGTATATATATATGTGGAATCCAAAAAGGCATTCCAAACACTCTTGAGTGATTTCCATATTCCTATACGCAGAGCAGGAATTTCAGTGCACTCTCGGTGCAATCCACAACAGCCTATACCATAATCTCTTCTTTGTTGGTAGACTTCTAAAATCTCAGTCTGCATTTGTAGCAAAAGGAAACCCAGAGGGGTCACAAACAACACTTTACCTAGGATTTGGGTGGTCTCGGGCCAAGGGTATATAGAAAAGGCTCCAGAAGAACACTGATTAATCACATAAGCAGTGTTTTTCTTGAATCGCAGGTAAGAAACAGTGGGAATTTTGTCTCTGATTACCAGCAGTATAAGCTGAACACACACCAAAACAGATTGAAGAAAGTATTTTGCTGGGGAGACTGCCACACGAGGAGAGACATTTGCCCATTCACCATTTTGATTTTTTAGGACACTCCTGATAATCTCTGGCTGTGTGCTTTTCCACCAGGAAGAATGTGAGACTGGAGAACTCACATGATTTTAACATCTCTTGCATTTCAGTATTCTCCTTTTTCTCTACTCTGCTCTCCACATCTCTTGGGATTTTGGTCCACAGACATCTCCAGGAAGGTTTACTTTTTCTACTTACCGAAGTTTTACCCATCGCCGAGAGACTCATCTAGTGAGTTGACGATGTCATGTTTTTATAATCTAATACTCCCTGAACCATCCCGGTCCTCAACAGGGATTTCCTTGTCTTGATAAAGTTAGTACTTAGATGAATATTCTACCTGTGATAAATTAGCTCCTACATAAGGTTTCTGATTAAGCTTTGGCTAAGCATCAGAATAGGTTTTATATCTGTTACTTTCAAATGTGGAGCAAGAATAACACTCAAAGAGGTGGAAGCATAAATAGACACTATTGTGTTCTTCATCCATACTGTATGTCTTCACCATCCCAGCAAGGGGCAAAGCCTACAGACATCTCTATTTGGATGGCTGGAAACAATCTCTACTAGGGTATATTTTAAAAATCTTCCAGGACAATATCTGTTCTAATGAAGATTAGCTAGACTTTATTTCTTCACATGGTGCACCTTTTGAACAGCTTCAGCATGTCGGGTCCTCTCTGTACACACACTCACAATCCTGACAATCTTGGCCAAGGAACACCCTGTCTTCCACACATGGAAGCTTACACCTAGCAGCAATACAAACAAACCCCATAACAAAACAAACAAAAAAACGCAAATTAAAAAAAAAAACACAACGAAAAATGGTGTAAAAAGACAGTTCCTGAGTGCTAGTTTCAAAAGATTCTGGTGAAAAGCTCAGGGACAGCGCAAACATACGTATCTTAATTCTCTCATTCACCTCTCATTTTAAGCCCAGGCAGAGTATGGGATACTGCCAGTATCCAAAGGTGCAGACCTTGTTGCTCTAAGCCTCCTAAAACTGTATTGCTCTGGGAAAGGACAGGAACCATAAAAAGCCTTAGCTGGGAGGCAGCTTTTATACTCGTGTTCAGGCCCCTAGTAAGTTGTCCCACCAAACGTAATGAGACCTCCTGCTTAGCCAGGGCTCTTATTTCCATAGCTTGTGCCTGCAGCGCTCTTCTATTTTATAAGCCATATTAACTAACCTCTTGCACCGGGAGGTTGGGGCAGTGGCACACTGTCTAATAATGGAACATATTTGTTAATACTAATAGACATTTGTAAAAGTACCACATGCCTTTAGCCTTCGAGTCAAAGCACAGGATGCTTGCTGGGCTTGTGAAACGTATGATGTAAAACTTGGGATGTTTTGGTTACAACATATCTCATTTATTTTTACTGTCATCACCCTCCCTGGTATATAATACCTGCTGCATGCAGAGTGAAATATTGCAGATGTTTTCAAAATAATTCTGGGCTGGTGGAGAAACCAAAAGGTCTCTTGTGCGTAAGGTCTGGTTATTTTCAATTCAAAACAACGAGGCAACAAAGTTTCTGTGTGCTGGTATTTTAAAAGGCCTGGATTCCTCTGCGCTGACTCATACTTGCACTGCCCACCCAAAAACTTACCTCTGAGAACTTTGAGAGAGACTCCAGCCCTTTTAATACCCTCAGGATTCAAGAATGAAGAGTGAAAAGATAAAACTAGTTTTAACTATTCATTAGTTTTTGGTACTTCAGATAATTTGTGCAATGGCTTCAGGGGTTTAATTGAATCACTTTTCCCACCTTGTCTTAATTTTAATTATGCAGCAATCATTTTTACCAACCTGTGCAAAGGAGCCATATGAAAATGTGACATATGACAATATACATTTACCTAAGCTCTAGGACTACTCTGACCTACAGGCAATTAGCTACTGCCTCCAGCACTCAAACGACCAATTAAAGAGTTAACAAAATGCCCTCCAAATCACCTACATGTTCAGGTTTTTGGACTGCCATGAACATTATACTTCAACTGATATAATTTTTGACTGACTGATTTACTAAGTCTGTATCGGCTACAATTCTAGAGCCATGCCTGTAAAACCAAAGAATGAGATTTTATGAGGTGCTTTCATTGTCATTAAAGACGATCCCACCTTAGCCCTTTCCCTAACAAGACAATCTTGCAGCAGTCATTACAAGATGTGATCCCAGCTTGTCATCAGGGGAAAAAATGGCTTGCTAGGTCAATGAGGACTGCACTAAGTTCATCTCAAGGATGTAAGACATCCATCTGAATGGCTAGCAGCCAAGAACAAAAAAAAAATTAAAGAGCCTCAAAGATTGCTTTTTTCCCAAGATACGGTTCCCAAAGTTTTACAGGTAGCAAATTTCAGGAATCCAGGGGGATTAAATCGGTACTCACAAATGGACACCTTTACCTCTGTTCATGATTTACAGTGAGCATTTCACTGCAGACAACAGAACTTTAACAGCCAGAAGCTCACAACAGAAATTACACCAAGACAGACAATTTCAAAGAGAAAAAGGGTTCAGATGTGTTCTTGCATGGGAATGAGAGAGATCCAGGACACTGCTAATTATACCAACTGGGGGAGAAGTGCGGGGTGGTAATCTGTCCAGGAAATCCCCAGTTCCAGTCCTGCCTCCAACAATAACTCAAGATGCAGTTCTGTAATCTCCTTTCATCCCTTCCTCAGCTGGCAATGGGGGAAAACAATATCCCCTGACATATATATTATACATGGTGCTGTGAGGACTGACATTCTTCAAGTGCTTTGAAAATGAGTGAATTGTCTGCGTGTCCCATCAATCTCTTACATATTGGGTATCCTACAATAATTTAGGAAGTCCTGCCTTCTGTGAGCGCTGTGGTTTCGTGATGGCATCTCACTGGTAGAGGTTGATTTCCAAACCCACTATCACTTTTGAGCAATGAAAGCATGACTCTACCATGCAAAGTGCTGATATAAGATTGGTACAAACCTGAGACTTATGTCCAGATTCTCAGCCAAGCTGATGCTGTTTCTCTGCGACTGACTGACATCATCCTCTTCATGGTCTTGATGCTTGTAATAAACGTTTCTGGGTTTGAACAGAGAGAGAAGAGTACTAATGGTTTTCCTTCCCTGGCTGCAAAAACCCAAATTCTGCCCTGATTCACACAGGTGAAGTTCTGCTGGCTCTGCAGAGCTCCTGCTGGTCTTCTGAATCTGAAAGCATACCAAAAAGCCAGTCAAAAAGCCGGCCCAATCTTCTGGATGCCATCAGAAACTGAAGACAGAGCTAAACAATCCAGAATGGAATTTCTTTTCCACCCTCTGCACTTTCATTACAAAGACAAGGCCCATAGGGCATGTTGGCCAAACAGCTTCACTACACAAACATGCGGTAAAGTGAAGTGAATGGCATCACAGAGATAAATGAATCAGACAGTCCAGTAACTTAAGGCTACTTGTCTTCCTGCCTACCACACGGGAAACCAATGTCTGGCTGTAGCAACCTTAGCTCTCCTGTTTTCCAAGTCAGCGGCTGCAGGGAGCATCATGGAGGTGACACTCTTGGCCTTCAAGGGGTTGGGGAAATCAATATTGGCAACGTGAGGGACACAATGAGAGTGGGTAAAAAAATGGTGCTTTATCAGGGGAGGAAACAAAAGGGGAAATAGCTAGTTATAACTGGCCAGGTAGGATAAAGGAAAGGAAAAGAAAGAAAAAAGAAGCACCCACAAACCCCCTTGGATGCTTTATTTTGGCTCTATTTCTTGTACTGCCCAGTGGGAGAAAAGAAGAGAGTGAAAAAGTAACTGTTTGACACCCAGAGCTTCTTTGCTTTGAAAACTATGGAGACAAATTTAACAATGAAGAGTCGGGATTCCATAGGGTTGTTTATGTATGGCATACATGCAAATGCATATGATTATGTAGAAGTGTGTCTGTGTGTAATGTAGCATTAACACCAATTCTTACAGCCTTATGAAATGATCTATTAAAAAGAAAGAGAGAAAGAAAGGAAAAGCAAGCTAGAATTTTTTTTCCCTCTTTTACAAATATGATGCAGTTTACAGAACCACAGTCCTTTTTTAGGAAGAATTCTAAATGCATCATTCAAATATTGTTTGAGTTGAATACATGATATACATATCATGAATACATATAATCACAGCACAGTCTTTTGTGGAAGTTCTGAAAATAGCATTGGAAAAAGCTGACCATGAGTTTCCATCTAAGGATTTGCATTTGGTTAACATGTGTGAACCAGCTCCATTCATCTCATCCTCAATGGGAACTATCCTGCTGCTCCAAACGGCCAAGCTGGAAAGTTTGGCCAGAATGACAGGAAGCATTTATGTGGGTCTCATCTCAAGGACATCCACAGCCACCAGATGAAATTGTAGGAATGAATTGGGGAACCCCATTTAGCTGAAAAATCCCTTTAAGTTAATTACCACAACAGCTACTGTTTTGCAAACTGCACTCAAATGGCGAGGAGCCTTGTGGCAAGTTGAGTTTTAAGTTACCTTCTTCCATAAGTTTCCCTTTGGCAGGAAAGGTTATGAATCCTGGGAAGGTTCATACTACTTTCTCTCCAGCTCCAGTCCTGCAGGATGTAGCGCAGTTTCTCTAATGTCTCCCTTTGTACAGTGCTGGGAGCGGGGCAGAAAAATGAGGGAAAGGGATAAATCACAGGAAAAAAAGGGCAATTAGGTGGGTGAGCTTCAAAATCTCCACAACCACTCTCTGCTCAGCTGGGTGCACAGGGCTGCTGGGAAGCATCGTGCTGTAGTGGGGGGTCTGCACCGAGGATGTCTGGAGGTCAGAGGGGACATCACTGCCCTCTGCGAAACCTGTGGGAACGGGTGAAACTGGAGGATGCGGGAAGGGTGGCAGGGAGGGCTGAGTGCTCTAAGTAGCATGTTTCCTAGGAAACCTTCGACAGCAAATATCACATTAGTCCTGCCTTGTGGCCCAGCTCATGTGATGTCAAGAACAATTTCTCACAACTCAGCTCAGAAGGTTAGCAAGACTTGGTGAAATGTTCAGTGATTCTGGCCTGACTTTCCAGCTGGGAGTGAAACAAGAAACTGAATGTGTTTGCAATGTTTTGGAGTTTTGTGACAAATTCCTAACCAAAGCGCTTTTTTTTTTTTAAATATACAGGTGGAATTTCCCTCACAGCCTCACAGGTTTGCAGAGACTCACCCAACTGCCATGTTTACTCTTAAAGTACTCCATTTAACAACAAAAATATATACATATTCCAGAAGTGGAAAGATGGAAAACCAAGCAACCTCATGGAAAGTCTTAGAACAGTTAGATCACCAGTTTAGCTTGCACACTGATTAAAAAGTCTCCATCATAGACTTCTGACATTACAAAACTTCGGTTACAACTATCCTTTCTAATTTCTGTCAGCTGCAGCCTGAAAATATCCATAGCCTAGCAGATTTAACAAAAAAAGATGTAAGATTTGGCAGCACAACTCCGATACAAGATGCATCCACCCTGGGTTGGGTCTGAGCGTTTTGGTTCTCAAGGCCGCACAAGACACTGAGGCTGGATATTTGGCGGGGGCGGGGAGGGGCTCTGTGATACCACTGACCTACTCACAATGTACCTGTAGTAGAGCTTACCTCCTTCTTCCCTGAATTCTTGCAAACTGGCCCCACTGGAAGGTGATCACGCTATTGTAGAGGAAAAGTCCCACTCTGCTGCCATTTCTACCGGCTTCACGTTTGTGACTTCAGTGAAGTTTCTTTGACTTCTAATTGTTTAAGAGAAAAGAGACTAAAACTGAAAAATCTTCCTCTGGTGACACACTTCATCTCATACTCAGTGAAATATAAAGACCTTTTTAATAGAAAGTAATATATTTAAACAAATTAAAAATAGCCCCACTAATTTCTTTTTAATCATAAGCTAACTTAGGTGTGTGACCTCTTTATTTCCTTTTGCTGTCTCTCATCTTTAGTGATTTGAGCCCTCACATCTAGAGGGTTTTTTTTCTTCCTTCCCAGGGAAATGAGAGATGAATACAAAAAGAACAAGGCTGCTTGAGGTACCTGAGAAACACCAGTGTAGAAATAGGTCCGTCACTTCCTTTCATCACATTTTAGATACAGGAGGCCTGATGGATCAGCTTTTCCTTCAGGAAAGCCAGGATTAAAGAGGTCAGGTCAGCAGTGTGAGAATGCCTTTAAGAACAGTGTGGGAACACAAGACTTCCTTATTAGCACGTTAATGTACTGAACCTGAAGCTCATTTAAACAAGATGGAGACAGTTGACTTCTTCCCCCCTCAGCCCAAGTCTGCTATGTCCTTAGAGCTGTTTGATCCACCAAGTGACAAATCTCCCCAGCCATGTGTTACTGGAAATCTCATAAAACAGAACGAGTACAACATTAGGATTTACTGACCACTGTAAAGATTTCTCTTAAGATTCAAAAGCAGGGTTTTACAGGGGGAAAGCATGACAGCAAAGGCTCCAGCGGAGATTACAGAAGGTGAAGATATACCAGACTGTTTAGCAGAAATGCAAGTCCCTGTGACCCACAAGTGTTTTTGCAGGCAAACAGCTGTCACTTACCAACATGGCGACCAGCCTGCAGGCAGCGCCTCAATCCCACAGCCCTGGCTGACACCATCCAGCCAGCAACACACCCCAGACTCTGTCCCCAGCTCTCCTGGGCTCTTCTCTCTGTCCCAGTGTGGCTGCCATGCCCTAATGTTTCCACCACCTCCTCAAGCTGGAGGCCTCTCTGTGAAGAGCTCGATGCCATGAGGCGAGGCAGGAGCTGCCACTGCCAGGCACAGCCAGTTCCAGCCAGCTCCAGCTGTTTCCCGCCTCTCCACCCTGAGGTTTCCCGCCTCTGCACCCTGAGGCACAGCAGCGCCTCAGGGGAGGCGGGTTGAAGAACAGACCTTTAGTAAACATATCTTTTTAAAATAATAATAAAATTATTAACAATAATAATAATAATGGCTTTTCTAATCACACAGACATTTCCCTACTGTAAAATCAGGTACTCTAACCTTTCCTGGCGGACAAAAACAGACTGCCTTTTTCTGGATTCTCTTTCCAAGCCAAGGAACCCGCCCTCACGCACGTGTACCATACAGATGCCGTAGCTCTGAGACATGCAAATGCTATAAAGCCTTGACTGCAGGGATGAAAGAGCTGAGCACACTCACCTGATGTGCCAGCATCTCCAGAGCAGTCAAAGGGAGAAGGCTCTTCTTACATCAAAGTTGTCAGGTGTGGTTGTTTTCTTCATACAGCCACCCTCTACTTTTTTTTTTTTGAAAGTTAATTATATCCCTGAGCAGTAAACAGATCTTTTAACACTTACAGCGATTGCTTCTTGTACTTTAAGGACCTGAACAAATGACAATTTGAACTCTGGTAATGCATAAATAGTGTGGTCCTGGATGAATGTGTCCTCTGTCTTCTCAGTCCCTACCATAAAAGCTAATCCCTCATCCATGGGATCTGCAGACAAAACCTTTAGGGTCCCTAACAGGACATCTTCACCTGTGGGAGGAGTGGGGTGGAAATGCAATGAACCAGATTAATACCAATGCAGGCCTAAATAATATCTCAGTATCTTATAGATAAATGATTTGAAAAGAAATATCTGTTCTTATCACGAGGAAAGATCTATAACTCACTCTTAGCCTTTCATCACTAGGAGGAAATATACTGTGACTTATGCCAATCCATTATCTGTTCCTATTTTCCTCTGTATGTGTATTTATCTCTATGGCTCACTCTTTATCAATCCAGGCACCCATGATCACCCAAGCACCATGTTCATGTGGGGCCCAAGACAGCCCTCCCATTTGGGAGGGAGTCTCTGCTCTTCCCTGACCCACAAGAGTAAGCAGTGCACAGCATGTTTTCATACTCTAAACTGCATTTTTCCCTGCTCAGAGGCAAAATCCCATCCTCACATCATGTCATTTTGTCGGGATGGGGCGCTGCATGGTTAAAATTTGCACAGCATTGGTCTCGGCACTGTAAATCTCAGCGGGAGGGGCTGAAGCTGAGCTTTCACCCAAGTCCGTACACATCTCAGCCTGCAGTTTTAGGTCAGGCATATTTTGAATTCCAGCTCGTTAAAGTTACCAGTTTATGCACCCATCTCCTCTCCAGCTCCCAGGTTGGATCTAGGGCCGCTTCCAGTCCTTGCCTCAATGATTTCCAATCTAGTATGAGGATTAAGATTCGCAGGTACATTTCTTACTTCTCAAACCATGAGGGCAGTAACCCCATCACTACGTATTTCTTCTGCAGCACACTGTGCTTCTTTCCCAGAAGTGTCAAGATCCCTTTTGTATACATACATGCGCCTGGTGAAACCTGAATCTCTAGGATTTTGCCATAAGATCAAATTTCAGCATCAATAGTCATTCATTCACTCATTCATTCATGGACTTCATCCCGCTCGAGTACGAAAGCTATTTTTTTCCAGGGCATACTGCATGCCGCAGACAGCAACTGGCTGCCTCGTTTAGGACATGTGTCCTTCGAAGAAGATTCCCCTATTACATCAGCTCAGGCATCAGCTTTCCAGAAAGCTTCCGAGTGAGAAAGCATACGATTTTTACTTTGGCACTGTGATAATAAAGAGTAAGCATTTTCTATGTTCTGCTATAGGCTAGAAAGAGTTTGCCGAAAGTCTAGGGTTTGTATAAAAATAGTGGCATGTCCACACAGGTTAGTTATTCTCAGAAACTTTACAATAAAAACCCCAAACTATTTTTGATAGCTCTGCAATGCCCAGCCACATTAAGCCACAGTCAGCTACGTTCTTATGGCTGTCATAACGTTTTGCTGTGTGTTGTTTGTGATGTAAATAATCTATTAAGATATATAAGGTGCAAAATGCTGCCTTTATGTGTCCAAGTTCCCACAGTATGCTGTAACAACCCTGTGCAATTGCTACCAGAGTGGTGCAGGAGCCCAAACCGACCGGAGGGTCCAGGCCAGCAACTCTGGGCAGGCTCAACCACAGACATCGGGGCTGCAGGGACCAGCCTTCCTCCCACTGCACTCCCCCTCCTCCTCCCCATCCCAGCCTGTCATCAATCTTACTAAAATGACAGGAGACAGATGTTAGCCTTTGCAAAGATCAAATGAAATCTATGGCTTTAGGGCTGTTCACCAAGGAGCAGAGTCGTCTACACCAGACACGGGCACCAGCAGTCACCTCCTCTGCATCAACCCACCTCGAATCAGTTTGGCAGCCATCGCAGCCATCTCTCCACAGGCAACCCAAGTCCTGAAATAGATTTTGACAAACTTTAATGTTTTAGCCTCTCCATAGAGTTGGGGTGGGTTTTATAGCAAAATTGCTCATTTGAAACTTTTTTGGGCAAGAGTTTTGAGTGCGTTTGGGGCGACGTTGAGAGGGCACTTGCGTTCGCAGCCACATTAGCAAGCGGCTCAGGAGTGCACAGGAGAGGTGATTAATTTGGGCTTAGTACACTTGCCCCTTACACGTTCAGTAACCCGAATGCTGCTAGCAAAGGGAGGGAGAGGAGTAAGGAGAAAAAAAAAAAAAAAAAGAAAGATTACTCCATGGCATAAATATGCTGTATGTGCCCTTGTCTCATGCAATTTCTTTACATCGATGTGCAGGAATATTTATCCCCAGTAGAAATGTTTAACTAATCTGGTAAATGTCAAGCCATATGGTGTACATTGTAAGGATTTCATCAGGTCTTTTTAACTCTTTGTGAAAGTCTCTCCTTTTCCTCCTCTGTGCTTCCCCCCACCCCCAATCTCCTTTTTATTTTTCCTCTTTTCTTTTTCCTCCCCTTTGTTGCTGCCCTGCTAACGCCTGTGAGGAAGGAGATAGTGTGCGTAGCGTTATGAATGTTAGTTAGATCAGGGCTGCGATGTTCACGGTTTATAATAACAAGCCGTATTAGCCAGAAGTGCAACTCCTGAGGTACCGTTACGCTGAGCCAAGAGACGCCTTGAATGTAATTTTTATCAGCAGTGACCTGCAGAAGAAGATCACTAATACTTCTTTAAAAACAAACTGTCCAACCCAACAATGCACAAAATTCCCAGGGGCTACCTCATCCCTTATCGCTTCCTTTGAATAATCAAGTCTTTACAACAAATAAACTGCAGTTCCCTAGTACTTTCAACTAAAGGAAATGTTTCTGTACTGTAACTATCTAGTGTATCTCCAGAAAGATAGAGTGCAATTTACAATAAGGAATATCAAAAAAGAATAAACCGTTATGCTTGTGCCAATCCTTATTCATGGTTTTATAACAAGACATATCTGTTTTCTTCCTATAAATCTTGACTCTATTTTTAGAGTTTGCAAATAATGACTCCAGTCTTTGGCTGCCTGCCACTTCTGTGAAAAACTAGAATAGCCACAGTGCGAGACTACAATATTTAAAAAAAAAACCCAACAAAACAAAACAAAACGAGCGGGATCTCGTTGAACTCTGTGTATTCTCTACCAGGACAGACTGCTCAAACTAGTGATAAGTGATGCAAATGTGCAGAACACATCAGAGAAAGCAGGAGCAGGCTGGAAATTTGGCTGAACTTCTGTATCTATTTAAGAATCCTCCTACCTAAACCAAACTGCGATGTCCCATACCTACACGGGGCTTTTGCTGCATCACCAGTGGGAACTTGCACCCAGCAAGCCATGAGCAAACCTGGACTTCTCTGCTAGGCACTGCTGCTGCCTTTTCATCTTAGGGGCCACCGAACCTGCTTTTAGCATCTGTTGATGGAGACAGCCTCTGAGGGCAAAGGATTATACAGTATTTCTCACTATAGTACGGAACAGGAGTTTTAAAAAAGCCAACAGGAGAAAGTACCACCTTCAGCCGCAGCCTCCGGACATTTTAGAGCGGTGGAAGGCTAGGGAGGGGGAGCTGCAGGTCAAGGAAAGGATAAGATCTGTGTGGCTGGGAATGGGGAGGGAGAAAGAGGAATGTAGTGAAGGAGGTAGAGAAGGAAAAGCACGGAAATGACAGCGTTCAGATAAATTTAGCTCTGAATCCAAACTTTCGGGGGGGGGGGGGGAGGGGGGGAAGGTGGTTCCTGCCCCAAACCTCTGAACTTTCTGAGATTCTCCCATATCACAAGTGATTTACCTGTAAAGAGAACTGAAAAGGGGGGGAGGGAGAAAACTGTAATAAACAATTCTCTCCTGTTTAAAGTCTTTTCCAGCCTACTCCCCCAGGGTCAAATGTTCAGGCACAAGGACACAAAGAAGGAGAGAAAGAAAGAGAGGAGAGCAAAGAAAGAGGGAAAGGAAAGAGGGGAAGGATCACTTTAAAAAGATCTTTACACAAATTCAATAGCCCCGGTTTTCATCAGTGCAACAACAGTATGTCAACTGTTAGCACAAAGTGCCTTCCCCACACACCCGCCAGTTCCCTAACTCCAAAATATTTATTGGTACATTATCCTTAACATTTCATCACTATTAGGGCCATTGGCAGGCAGCAGTACAACAGCTACCAGCATAGTTATCTGAGCTTTGCCATGCACAAGCATTTTGGGAAAGAGAGAGAGGGGAAGGCTGAGTTGTAAACATCCAGGAAAAAAAAAAGGAACAAGACAACAAACATTAATAATTAATCAGAAGCACTTGTCCGAGACTTTTACTGTGAAAGCTATGAGATGAATGTATCTATTAGCCATGTATATTTAAAAAAATTAAAATAATTCTCACACTAATGTGCTTCTAATAATGGTGTTCTCTGGCTGTAGAGACAGCTCATGCCTGAGCAGCCTCTCAGTATTCGGGAAGTTGTTGACAAAGACTTTGGCAATAGCCTATGTGATTTTGTGTTATTTCCTTTAATTGAGCCAGTAAGACCTGCACTGCTGCACTACTGACCTTTGCTCAGAAGGCTAATTCGAGATTAGGGTAGTCAGAAAGAACTAAGGGGTGTATTTGTAAAGCACAGAAACATTTCTCTAGTAATAGAAGATGAAGATCAGTACTAGGATCCTTTCAGCCCCAAACCGCTCTGCTCCTAAAGGGATCTTGGGAAGACAATACAGTATCTTAATTTGAGAAAAGTTGAATTCACTTGCCACTGTCTTTGTGCTGAGAGTTCCAGGGCTTGTCATACAGATGATACCCGTGACTTTTGAGTCCTTCGTGTCTTTGCAGTCACCCAACAGGACATTCAGAAGTCCCTTCGGAAAACTTACACAAAAGCACGAAATATGTCATGCCAGATAAATGGTTCTTTGTGGTTCTCACATTCTTCTGGTCTGGTACTGAAGGTTGCAATACTTAAGCCACATGTAGTAGCCAGGGAATGAATGAGACAGGCTCCTCAGTGAGAGAAAGAGACCCCGAGTGATTTGGGAGAAGATAGGAGAACAAATGTTTTGATTACAGCTGTGAACATGATGCCAATACAGTAGAGAGATCCTGCTGCATGACTCTGTGCCAAAACACAGAAGAATGACTAAGGCCCAAATGAAAAACGGGACCAAACTGTGGGGGGAGCGTGTGTGCTTTTAATACATGTGGATTTACTCCCTGCAGTCTGCGGCACAGCGAGAAACAAGAGAGGCTCTCTGAGGGGCTGACCATGACCCAGGGTACAGCATGTAGTCCTGCTTCTGCCTCCGTAGGTCTGTGGCTCAAGGAGTGCCTGGTTGCCTTCAGCCTCACTAGGTACTAAAGCCAGACTCAGTTTAAAAGAAAACCAAGGAAAGCTAGTACAGAGCTTTCTTCTCAGGCTTCCTTTTCCCCATGCACACCATAAGGCTTCAGCTGATGTTTTCTCATGCAGGGGCTGGAGGTGCAGACGTTTGCTTTTCACAGGGAGCCAGCAAGGAGCTGCTGCTCTGAATCTGTACCCCCTTCCATGCAGAGAGGGGACAGGACAAGAAGGAGGAGACCAGTTAACTGCACTGCCGTGTACAGGAAACATACATCCAGTGCCAGCATTTCCCTCAGCTGCAACATTAGAATAGGGCTGATCATGCTGTCCTACGCAAGGACACTCAAGAAGTAGGGAGGAATACTTCAAGCAGCACAGCTGCAGGTAAAAGACCCAACAGTCGCGGCCACAACGTGGATTTAAAGCCTATTCCCTCTATTTACACATGTAGATACTGTAATGCTGCTATGCAAACAGTCCTCTGTGGACTTTTGCTTGTGGATTTTATTATAACACATTCCGGGCTATGAATGGCACCTTTCCTCTGCAGTATCTGCTGTTGTGCCCTTTGTGTTTTGCCTTCTGACTCTCTTGTGGTTTTGCTACTTCTCTTGCTGGCAGGATTTAAAAAGTAGGAAATTAACTTTCCCTTCGCTTCTCTAAGTGATGCTCCCGGCATGTGAGCTGCAGTTGCGTTGCGTTCCCTGAACTTTGCAGCCACTGGAAACACGAACAGTATGTCAACTTGTTCCTGCCTTTGCAGGAGAATTCAAGGTCAAGCTGACCAGTGAACTCTCATATTTAAACAGAGTAAGTCGATGCTCATCTACAGCACCGAAACTGCCTCTAGGAAAGATGTTAACCCTGTGCAGGGCCTCCAGACAGCACAGGCCGTGTCATGGCTTTTAAAGCAGTTTGCTGCTGCTGTCAATAAGAGCTGGACATACTGCATATGTCTACCAGGCCTAAACAAGTGTCCCTTCTTCGGATGTGCGCCGTGCACGGGAGGCCCTCAAGGGGTTAATACATGCCATTCCTGAGTTCAGTGAGGGGACAGGGAGAGCCGAACAGCGGGAATTTCAGGATGTTAATAGCCTCTTCTCTTCCGATTGGCCCAGAACGAATGCAGGGTACAGTAAATTGTCCTTGTCAGCTTAGCTCACATGATGATATGCTTTATTTCTAGACATGCCTTGAATCTGTCCCTTGAATTTATGTTCAGAAAATAAACACTTCCAGACGGCAATAAAGCATTCAGTTGTAGCTGGCTGTTGCACAGTCTCAAGCCAACCGAAGCCATTTGCTTTAGAGTTTCTAGAGCTTGCAAAAGCTTCAGCTCTGTGCTTCTGCATCCTTCAGTTCCTGCTCTCATTTGCAAGTGCCCCATCCCTCCCCCCGCTTTGGACTTGAGGGGATGTCCCAACTTACTTAAGAAAGCTCCAGAGTGTTTCATTTGGTTTCTACGTGGGCACCATCCTGAAAGATGACATCAGGCCACCTCACACGTCCAGACCCTCCCATCTTTTACAGCAGGCAACACTGAGAGAAGAGAAAAGAAGAAATTTAATGGCAGCAAGTTGCAAAATAAATATATCAATGATTCAGGATATGAATTTCCTACCATAAAAAAAAAAGTAAATTAAACAGCTGTTACACTTTTGTCTGATGTGGCTAAGGAAACAACTGGTGGCTGGCTGACTGACTGATTAGGTTGTATGCAATAATCTCCAGGTGTTACTGATAAATGCCCAAACAGAGCTGCAGGGTTTGTTTGCAACCAGTAATTTTATGGCTATCCTTTCTCTCCTCAGTTCCCCTCGATAACACCCGTTTATAACTGCATAGTTACAGTATAGGGGACTTTGGCAAAAATCAATGGGAAATGCACATAGGAGACAACAAAAGAGCAATACAAATAGAAAAAAGAAACCTTGTTACAGCTTTACTTTATTAGAGGTGTGCGGATATTAAAATGCTTTCTCTCCTAACCCAAAGGCACTGGAAGAAGAAATACTGAGTTATATCCACTACATTCAGGGTTGGGCAGCCAGCACCCAAATATTACGCCTGGAACGTGCCTGAAGAGCCCCATGCAGAGGCGGTTTTCATTTCTCTCCCATTTAACACAACGGGAAATTTCCACTCAAATCCATTCCTGCTCAAAAAAGCACCCGCACAGGAACCCGCAAGGGGCCAGAAGGGGCTTGTCTGTCATCTGAGTGGGTCTGATAGCAAAATCGTGTGATAAAAGAAGTCTGGAGAACAGCAGAGGTACCGTTCTGTTCTAGATTATAAACTCATTAGGAGATAAGGATGCAAAAATAGGAATACTCCAGGTATCAGGTGCAGCTGGAGTAGATTCCCATGGATTGCCTGTTGGTGGGAATGGCTGCCTGCTACGAACACTAAACTGGCCAAAAAAGGGGGTGACCACAGAGGTGGCATATCTCCCACTCCACAAGTGGGGAACTGGAGGGCACTGGGGAGACCAGCACAGAAACTGATGGCGAGGGATATCCCCTGGGCCAGTTTCCAGGCAAGACGTATGCCAGAAAGCATCCAAACAAGGGAGGTAAATTCCTGCTGAACCATTTCTTTCCTTCCTCCCCACCCAGCACCAGGCCAGACACCTCCCATGCAGCAGGGATGCGGAAAATGTTCTTGTGGCTGGTTCACAGCAAGGGTGTTCTCAAAAGCTTTTACAATTTCATAGGAAGCCAAAGGGCAATTATTCTTAACACTCTCCCCCCGACACACCCCCTTTCCTTTTCTCTGACTATCTTGCTTTCTTCTGTTTCTCATTCGCTCTCATTCCCATCCTTCCTTTCCTCTTCTCTTCCCTTGATCCCATTCAGGGACTCCAAAGGACTAATTCAGCACAGCACTGGCAGAGATAAGTTAAAACAATGAGCAGATTTGCAATTAGGGAGAGTTTTAAGGATTGGGAATTGCACATGTTTTACAGTCATCTCTTGCCAGCGATGGGGGCTTTATCTTGGGGAGATACAGCTCCTTCCTCAGCCGCCACAGCCCCACCCTCGTGCATCAAGTGAAATTCCACATTTGCCCTAAAGTGCTGCTGAATTTCAAACGTACCCCACTGAAAGAAATTTTTTTTAAAAGAGTTTAAAACTACGCTGTACTTCGGCCAGGGCTGATTATCAATGGTGTACATGCCTTTAAAATCCTTTGTTAATGAGGTATCCTTACTACCATAATCAAACACGCTCAGAAACTTGTCACAGATAAGCAGAATTCTTTACATTCTTTGCTCTGCACTTTCTTTTGGCATCTCTTTCCCATCCCCCCATGGTGACTGCTTAGCTTCTGAAGGTTAGGGACCAGTAGTGCTGGAAATTAAAGTCCTCTGTTTACCCACACAAGGGAAGAAACAGTCAAAGCTTCCTTACTCTGCTGCAGAAATGACCTGAACAGTGACCTGAAGAGACCACCCTCCTGAGAGAGGAGAGGTCACCGAGCCTCCATGCAGGATCTGCTCAGGGCATCCTCTGCAGAGAGAGCAAGGGAGAGACTGCAAATCATCCAAACTGTGCCAAATTATGTGTGAAGGTTTTGTAATGCAGACTACTGTCCACCAGGGATTAAATTAAGAACATCAAACCCAACACAGAAAGAATTTCATTTTATACTTAAATTCGACTCGCAGTGTTTTATTTAATGCATTTTATAGACCCGTGCATCCCCAAACACCTTGCCGCCAAAAAATGCTTAAATAAATTGGGCAATTTGTGTAGAGGGCCCTACAAATTTAGCATGAAAGACTCTTGCTTTTAATTTGTTCATACAGAACATGGATTCAGCCAGCCACTCAGGCAGCCATTCCTGTTCATTCCAGAACCCACCTCTTCTCCCTTTGTTTACAGAGTACCTGTCTAAATAGCAGGAAAACTTGATTTAAATGTGAGCGGTCTGACATGAATCAAGTGATTGATAATTAGAGCAAAGTTAGAAATATACTCAGCTCAGACAGGGGAGTTTGCACATTGCTACATATCAGCATTCACTGCTTCTCATCCTGAGACTGGCCCGTTTCACCTGAAATTTCAAGCCACAATAGTATGTTTTCATAAATCTGACTCCTCAACAGATAAATACAGATCTTATTACTTGGGGGTTTTAAAGGTCCTGTATTACCGTGGCCTTTAACATACAGATTTTCTTAATTTTAGATTTGAGAATGTTTCTGACTTTAAAAAAGAGACAACCTACAAGGGTAGGAAAACAAGACTGAAATCTCCCACAGAACTGCAAGTTTTTAATTGCAAGCTGTTTGCCCGGTACTCTTTGATGGCTACGTCAGGGCCTTGATATCAAGCACATTCTAAGGGCTCGGTTAACCCTTATGCGACCAGGAAGGATACTTGGCTGCACTGGAGGACGCATACTTGGTCAGAAACAGCATTTATTGCCTCTTTCAAAGTGTGGCAACAGAGGCCAAGGTTGTAGGATCTTGTTCTTGTGTTGCCTGGTTGGCTTTCAGACCTGAAGCTCACTAAGCCCTTTTGCTCTGGTGACATTTCCAAGAGCCGTTTTTGCTGCTGTGGAAGAGAAGGGAAGAGTTTCTTCCCCTGGGCAACAGGGCTAGCAAGTAAGGCTATGGAAGATCTGGAGGGTCCCAACAGCCCACTTCCAACAAAAGCATCCTTTTCCAGCCTGAGAACAACAGGTAAATACTGACTATATCTTCCTGTTACTTGTGAAAGCAATGTATTTCTACTACCTTACAGCTGGGAAACTGAGGCATGAGGATTGAATTATTTGCTTATGATCACAGTAAGAACCTGAAGTTAAGTCAGGTTATGAGTCCTGAGGACCACTCCAGCTTCTTTACTGCAAAATCACACTGACTTCTCTGCAGTTCTCTCCTTTGAGGAAAAAAACAGCCCTCAAAAAAACCCCACAAAGATAAACCAAACCAAAACAAATTCTTGGGCTGGTAGATGGGGCAGCGCAAAGGAAAAAGCTGAGGAAAATTCACACTTCTGAATATATGAAAATGTGATTGCTAAACTTACCAGAATGCTTGTATTTGGAGCCTAAATGTGTAAAGTAAATAGAAGAGATTCAGAGAATAGACTATTGCCCACGTATATGTAAATCTCTATATACTTTCTACTAAACAATAACATTCCAATTCTCCACCTAGTAGGATTTGGTTAAACTTATTCACCAAATATGGGTACTCATTAGCACTCTCACTTCCATGGCTGAGTATCAATAAATGTGTGAAGAACAGCCACCAAAAACGCATGTGTTACTTTCGGAAGTGAAACAGCAACTTCTACAACACAGTATGATACCATTAAAACTCTTGATACTCGTATCATCCTCCATATTGATCGATTATGACTGCTCGTGACCTTGCAAGGTGGTAAAATCCTATACTTCTAGATGGTGGGGGACCCAATCCTGTTCTGGAGCTCTAATCCAGAGGAAGGTTTGAGATGGGTTTCTGCCTCCATGGCCAAAACACTCATGTAAGGCTACTGGGCCTTATAATCTGGCAAAGTGCTTGGCCACAATCCTGCCTGTTGGAAAGGCAGTGTTTGCCAGGAGTTACCACACAATTAGAGGGATGACTGTAGTGTCTTCAACAAGTCAGTGTGGGAACAGCAGGTTAATGGTATCTCCTAATGGTGATGGCTGTAATGTGGGTTAATGGGATCATCTTTTCTTTTCCCTGGCAGAATTCATGAATTCTTCTGTTTGTTGCCATTATTTTTAGTGGCACATGAAGGATTTGATTGGGACCTGGTGAGGTTTTCACCAGGAGGTTTGTTTTTAGTGAAGATCCCATTCAACTAACTGAAACCATAGAACAGGTACTATTTCTCCGAGGACTGGTGAGGAAGGCTCACTGTACACACTGACACCGGTTTGCCCCAGCGTGTTTGATGCTGCCCACCTTTGAGAGAGTCCTCTCTTGGGCTCATGCCACAGCATGCCCACAACTGGTGGCAAACACACTGACGCAGCCCACTGAGCTGAGCCAAAATCCTTTATGCACTGAAACCCACCATGCGGGACACCAGGGGTTTGTAAAGTACTTCTCTGCTTACAGTTGAAGTTTAATCACTGATCTTAAGGCAGATCTTCCCAGCCACGTCCCCGTCCCTGCTTAATTCCTGCACTGCCCGCTCCCATCCTGCCCTTCAAGCCTTGCTGGTGAGGATGCTGGAGGGCACGGCCTGTTTGTCCATACAAAACCCAAACTTTGCTGAGTTATCAGAACAAGGCACGCCTGGCTGTCCGCTTATCAGCCAGAGGAGAGAAAGAAAAAAAAAAAAGCGCGGAAGAGCAGGCGGCTCTCCATTTAGTATGCGCACCGCCGAGGCCTGAGCGGGGCAGCTGGAAAGGGAGGGGGGCTGGCAGTTTAGCGGTGGTGAAGCATCTCTCCCTCCTAGCATAGCCCCCAGCGCTATTTTCCACCGTTTTTTTCTGGGCACAGCTGGCATCCCGTGCTGCAGCAGAAACAACCCTTCAAAGAGGATCCTGTTTGCCCTTTCCTTCTTTCTCCTCCTCCTCCCCTTGCTCGCTCTTTCTTTCTCCCCCAGTGTAACCCACAGCCTGGCCATGGTGCCGCAGCTCCAGCGCCAAGGACCGTGGCCGGTGGTCTGCCCCTTCGGCAGCCCCAGCGATGAGTGAGGCTTTGGTGGTGCGTTAATTGCCCGTCGGCCGCCCGCCAGCCCCGTCTCCCATTTACTGATTGCCGACATGACCCGCGTGAGCGAGCGAGCGCACCGGGTCAGGGCTCACAGGGGCCAAGTTCAAGGGCACAGGCTGGTACAGACGTATAAACAAGGGAATGGTATGTAAGCAATAAAGACATAAAGGTTAGGATCAGGGCTAGCAGTACAATAAACAGCTGTGATAACCCGGTTTGTTTATAGATAAAGAATTTACTGTAAAATCCGCAACGCGCAGGATACATTTGTTAACGCTTTAAGGGGTGTATATTTTTAGATCCTTTTTTATTTTTTAGTCTGTGTACTGAGAAAATGTCTCCAACCATCCCTTTTTTTTTTCCTAATTTCTTTTAAACCAAGCCCAGGAAACACACACTTATCACATCAGCTAGAAATCTTTCCCTCCTGAAATCCCTCCAAACAAGCCAATACCGTTCCATAGGAGTTTAAAACCGCTGCTACAACAAATACAGAAAGGTGGATAGCCTAGTCCTTAATACTTACAGCTCCCTATTAAAACCCCCATGTTTCAGGCAAGGAACATCCCTTTATGTCCCATTTTTCCTAATTTAGTTTTAATAAAAGTAAGTAGAGTAAGTACAATTTCATTAGGGCTCTTGTAAATTTTGCCCAGTGTATGTTTGTCCAACTTTACTTTTAAAATATATTTCAGAACGTTAGCCAAGCATTTTACAGAATTACCATGGTGCTTCTTAACTGTCCTGTGAGGCTCCCATCAGAAGTACAATATATTGTACTGTAACTATTGATCCAAATGGCTACATTTCTAAAGCAGAAAATGATTGTGTAGTGAAAGCAGTGCAGAGGTGCAGTAAAATGCCCTCAAGTATATAAAGACATAAAGATTAAAGTCACCCTGCAGATTCCCTTTAACTCCTCCAAATCCACTGTGTAATGTGTTCTTTTAGGAGAAATCAAAAAAACTTTGTACAGATTAACATGACAGGTGCCAGTGTTCATAAATAAGATCGCTCCTCACCGTCAGGAGGCTCAAACAAAGTTTGCTTTGCTTTAAATACATGCAAAAGCTGTTAATTAAGTTCCCAGATGTCAAAAGAACATCTGAATATCTAGAAGGCAAAATAACACCCCCCAAATTTGTCAGCCAGAACACGTATTCCAGGTAGGAAATTGAGACTTGAGTACACAGGATACCCTAGAGTGTTAATACCAACAATTTGCAGTTCTGTGGTTAGTCTTCAATAAAGTTTAGATGATCTTAGAAAGAAAATACATAGGTGGAGTCCGTTGTAGACTCTTTCTCCTCTGTAGCACCAAAGTGCCCTTTCCAAACTTCAAAGTACACTTTTTAACGACACAGTTGCTGCTAGTAACACCTATGTTATGTGTGACAGGGAAAAAAGCATCTGACCACAGGATGAGCGCTCTTGGGATATTTTTTGACACCAGTCACTCACCTTCAGCACCTTTAACCTTCCTCTAATAAACGTCGGCTACGTGTTGGAGGGGTGGGACAAATCTCCTAACACACACTAACAGCATAATCAAGCACTGATCATGAGCAGGCCCTTCAGCTCCTCTTTAGCCTGATTAATAAATACTGATAGTATAAACTATTTAATTTAATGCCTGCTCTGAGCCAGATTCTTCTTTGGCCCGTTTCTGCTTCCACTGCACTCAGTGGGTAAACTCTCAGGGTGAAATATTTCCCCCAGTCAAGCTGATGGTTGAATTCTCCAGGATTATAAGGGAACTGGTAGATCCTAAACAGATTAATCTTTGAAGAAGGAAACCTTTCAGCCCGTGGCTCCTGGCTGTTCCTGTACACAAATAAGGTATTTTGTGCCTGCATGTTCTTCAGGAGCTCTGTCACTGAAATAATCAGTTGATCAAAACATCCTTATAAGTCAAATTCTGGCCTTCTCTAGCTCTGGTCGAAAGACAGATGGATGAAAAGGCATCGCTAATGCAAACCCCTATCACGCCTGGGGCCTTTCCCCTGCACAATTATCCCGCCTGGATTATTCCTCCAGGACTGTGACTGATTTACACACTACAGGAGTGTATCTCATCTGGGAAACGAGCACAGCTTTTTAATTATTCTCTGCACTGTGATAACACCCGCTGGGTTTCGGTCGGAGCTGCTGTGCTCGGTGCTGTACATTGCAGGACGGGGTGGTGCCTGCCCAAATTGCTTCCCCTCTACCTCACAAGTTGGGCAGAGGGAGGCAACACAAAGCGGTATTAAAATGTTCGGAGTTCAAATAATAAGCAGCTGTCATAGCACCCTACCTGCCTCATCATCTTCAAGGGCTCGTAGGAGTCACTTCCCAAAAGGAGTTTGAAGGAGGAGGCTTGGCGTCGGTGTTGTGGGGAGATGAACAGTAAAAGCCTGACAGTGATGGCCAAAATTATTTCCTGAAAGCATAAATAAAAGGACAGCATTTTAGGAAGGGCTCTGACAAGGAGAACAAGGCTTTTACGTGAAGTGTGAGAGGAAGGGTGCAGTGAATGGAGGTGACAGGAGACGGCACAGAGGCTGGGACAGATTCAGTCCCACTCTGAGCCCAGAGCTGGGCCAGGAAGGGGGGTACCCCACTGCCTTCCAGGGTGGAAGGAAACGGGGCAATGCAAACGCATGGTGCGGGCCATCTGCCTCCAAACACCCTTACACACCAAAACCAACCACAACAGGTACAGCAAGTGGTGGTAACAAGGAAGTAGTTTGCAACAGGCTTCATCCTTAAAACTGCATCTTCACTGCCGTCAGGGAAAAAAAACCCTGCAAGGCTAACCACCGTTAATGTTCAGAGACCCCAGTCACAACCAATGCATCTGATCTGTGGGGAAAACCTTCTGAAACGGGGTAGAATGCCTGCGCCTGTTCCACCTGGACCACCTGGCATCTCTGGACTGAGTGGAGACAAGCACAGAGCATGCAAAGAGGTTGGACAAGAGGATGGACAAGGTCGGATGTTCAGCAGAAGCTTTCACCCTGTGCATCTCTCTGAGAAAGACACTGCTGAGGGGCCTCGCTGGCCATGGGTGACATCATTAGAGCCATGAGGCGGCTTCAAACTACTGGGTTTGCATTCAGAAGAAATTAAGAACTGTAAGAAGGAGGAACAAAAAAACCCAAACACCTAGCTCTGGTCTGCTTGGACAGGTAACGTATGGAGGGGTCACATGTGTTTTTGGGGTGTTGGAATGAGCTTCCCTTTTGCAACTGGCGGTCCAAGCTATTACGTGACCATTATCGGCAACTTCCGATTTACGAGACTCCTCACCCGGCCAATAAAGCCAAGAGATGTCCACAAATGACATATTTTCATGCTTTGTGCAACCCATCCCTGCAAAGCGCTTTTGAGCAGCTAAGCAATTTACATCTAATAGCAAAGTGTTTTTTAATCAGTGGGATCAATTTGCGAAGAATTGGTACATTAGGTATAGCCATACAGCAGAGATCCTTATAGCGAAGGTTTAGAAGTAATTGCTCCCTGACCCACTGAACACTGTATTACTATAGAAGTTTGTATTCTATTAAGAGTTAATAAGTGACCAAAATCTAGACTAATACACTGTCAGGGTTCATTATCATTACAGGTTCTTGCTATTTTTCCAGTGCCTTTTGCTCTGCCCTTCTTGCTACATATGGAAAACCTATATCAAGATGGTTGTCATGGCAATGAAAAGATTTGCATGTGTCTTATCTATCTATTTAAATACCTTCTTATGGTTTATAACTACCATAATGCATCCCTCCAGCCCTGCTCATTGCTAATTTAGAGCTAGCCCAGTGTGTCTGAGGTCAGCGATACCATCGAAAGCATGTTGTCTAGACAACTCCAAAGCTACTGTCCATGGGGTAATTGTTTTATGTAAATAAAAAAGTACAATGGTGACACGCTCACCCGTGACTTGTGCAATCTGCTTGTGTCGGGGCTGGACCGAGTCCGTAATCAAATGCCCGACAAGACCGTTTCCTGCTGCATCCGCCAGTCTGGGCCGCATCGACTGGACGGTGTTTTTTTGATGCTGGTTTCTTTTGGCCAGGCCTGCAGCTGGTTGGAGGTACCACTGACACTCAAAGAAGAGACACTGTAAAAACCTGCTCTGTGCGCACACGTGTGGGCACATGCACAAGCCAACACATGCATGTGCGAATTTAGAGACTGGAAGAAAACCTACCCAAACCGCTCCCCTCATTTAAGTTACTCATTTTTGGAAGGGTGAATGAAACCTCCCTCTGCACCCAGTCACGGCATGAGCATGCCAACATGTTGGCTTTGGCACACCAAGAGTCTTTTTGAAGGGTGTTAAAGTTGAGAAACCACTTGGTGAACACCTCAATGGGTTGTCCTCAAATGATCCAAACTTTCTACCTACCCCAAACCTAAGTTCTTCCCTTCTCCATGTCTTTGTGCCTCAGATATTTCCACCAGAGTACACCTGAGGGAGAGCGCTCTTTGGAAGACAAGGAAATATTTGGCACACAGGGTGCAGAATCTGCTTTTCATCAACAGAGAGAGCAATACCTGTGTTATTCTGCTTCCCTCTTTTATCTTTTTCTCCTTCAGGAGTTCGTGTTTGCTGCTCCAGTCAAATGGCTGCAGAGGTAAATATGGCTATTACTGCATAAATCCATAATGCACACAAGGCAGCGTGCAGACGAAAAATACAGGGAGAGGTAACAAGCACCACAACCACGAAAGGCTCGCTCTGAAATCCAAAAACCCAGACTCTTCAATCCTCTTTGATCTCCCTGACTTAGGGTTGTGGCTTTTCAGGATGCCCACAGACTAAACCTACTTTTTTCCAAGTACTCCAAGATCTACCAAGGATTTCTTTTCCGGCAAATCGCACGCTGTTGCTACCAGAGATTAATAATGATATTGGAAATGTTTAATAATTCGGTAATTGACTGATTTGTTACCAGTATTTGAATCGCTTGACCACACTTACAGATTAGAAATGTATTTTTCCTCCAGATAATTTATTTTTGTACTCACAGCGTGAGGAAATGCCACCTATTCCGGCAGCAGTAAATCAGGAACCATTTACCCTGCCAATACAGTTAGACAATGTTTACGTGCAGGACCATATCCATTGTTTGACTAATCCGTAAGGGGTAAATTTTTCTATTGCATTTCAATAGCTCATCTACTTCAGACTGTTGTGAACTTTCTAAAGATGTGTTTTCACTTGTAATAACAGATCTCAGAGTGCAGTAATCTGGAATTGAAGTTTCAGTGACAGATTTATTCAACTAGCATTTTGCATGAGGCATTACTGCAAACATTATTTTATATGTGTGAGCGCGTGTGTGAGCGTATAAATATATTATACATATATATGTATCTGACAAAAGCCTCGCAAGATAATTTCTGCAATTTAGTAAACTAAGGATTTCAAGTCAAGCATCAGTTTCCGGGTGTTTTTCATAATGGATTTCACAGCAGATGACCTGACAGCTAATCTCATGATCTGAATTGCGCTCTGCCACGCATATCCAAACAAACCGCTGTCAGACCCTCAAAGGATCGCCCCACTTTCACATGCCACGGCTGCAAGCCCGCGCCGCCAATGTCCAGAGGTCCAGACTGACCTCCTCAACCCCCCCTGTCTGGGAAGCATTCCTCCTCCCTGCAGCTCATTCTTGCCGACAAACAGAGCAGGACCACTGGGCACTGGCTGAAAAGGGACAAGAGAGGGGCCGTGAATGGAGCGTGTCTGGTACAACAATGCCAGACAACGCCTGTGAATGGGGTTGCAAACCGTGCTCCTGTTCCAGGGGCTGCCAGCAGCTTCCCTGCCCCCTTTTCCCCATCCCTTTAAGGATACATTAGGCCCCAAAGCCATACCAAGTAGGTGGACAAAGTCAATAGGTGCTGTGTTTCAGAAGGGTGCAGTGCCTGTCACCACCACGTTTCTCCGGCATGCGTGCCTCCCCACGCCACCTGCTCTGCGTGACATTAAAAATGGTGGCAAGGACAAAAGCAGAGCGAAAATTTGAGTGCAGGCGCTGCTCCTGCTTCTGGGTGAGGGCAGAAATCACCGGCGTCGCTCTGGGACGGGCTGCTGGCCTCTGGGCTTCTCTGAAGAGCAAGACAAGTGCAGCACTAATGAGGTGTGGGGCACAGACCTCACTTTATTTCCCTTTTTTTAAAGTCACGGTTTTTGAAGGAAAATAAAGAACAAGAAAAAAAAAAGAAACCATGTGTCTACACTGTGACATGTTTCTCCTGTCTAATTCATAGCAAAGGCAATTACTTAACAGAGAAAATAAATAAGATAAATAAGAACTTTTATGGGGTATGGCCAAGCTCTCATTTATGCTCAGCCAAATCCAGGGTAACTCTTCCAAAACCTGGGGAGAGTCCGCATCTTCCTGGTGAGAGGAACATCAGTGTTCAGGTTGGTGTGCTAAAGAATTTTGGAAAGTATTTGGGCATAAACATTACCATTCTTTCCCTGAGAACATCTAAAGTTTCACTGCAAGTGTTTAAAGTTGGACTGAAAGCATATTTCTAATACTTATTACTGGTACTAATCTTGAGCGATCATTATGTTGACGAGTCTTTGTTACTGCACTTACCTTCTGGCCCACAGTGGTGCAAAAATGAAAGAAAATGAAGAAATTCTGGAGCCACACGGCAAGTACAGTATGAAACCATCCTCCCAAGAGGCTCTGCAAGCTTCAGAAAGGCCATCCTGGGTACTGAATCAAAAGCAGGGGAGCTACTGGTAGGTAACCCACAGGATACTCCTCAGTAATTTGGGATTTCTCATCTTGGGAACCCACCAGGAACTCTGTTTCTACTTCTGCAAATGCCCTTTGGGAAGGGAGTGACTGGGTCAAGGCAGGATGATAGGGATGGCTGAGACTGGGGATCTTGCTAATACGCAAAAAATCCTTCAAAGACTGGGAGCTTTCAGGATCAAAGCCGCCCCGGCTGACTGATTTGTCCATCTACGCTTCTCTGTCTGCAGAACTCGGCACGGGTCTATCTGCAAAATAAAACTTCCTGCCCATATTTTAGCTTGTTTCCCAAAAGCCTATTTTGGATGTGACTGTCCAGGCTGACCTTGCCAGACCTCCATCAGCAGCTAATTTAAGCCAGCTCGAAAAACTGCAGGTGGTCACAGCAATGGGGACGGGTGGGGAGGGGGGAACATGAGGGCACCGGCACCGTCTGCAAGAGCGACTGCAAGAGCAAGCGTGCTCCTACATGTGTCAAGTCATCAAAGGGATCTACTAGATTCTCTCCTGGGGTAAACGGGGCCCCAGAGCCAGCACCAAAGCCTCAGCGTTCCAGGAAAGCAGCCTGGCAGCTTGGGGGTGGGGTGGGAGGGGGGCAATAAAAATATCAATAAAATGAAAAAGCACCCAGGACCGCAAAGCCCAGCTCTGGCCCCAGCTGTGTCATGCAAAGCAAACAGACAGGAAAACCCAACGTGACCGGCCGTGGGGTGAGTCCCGGCTGCAGGGGGTCCCCGTGGGACCAGTCCCACCACAGCCCCCTCTCTCTGGGTGCTGGGCTGGGGAGCTGCTGTGTCCAGCTGAGCCCTTCTGCCAGAGCATCCCCTTGGGACGGTGGGCAGCTGGGGGTGAGATAAAGCAGACTCTGGGCTGTTTTATCTTACGCAGGGGGCTGGCCCCAGGAGCAGGAAAGCGTAAAGGTGGTTTAAAAACCACGGGGGCTTTTTGGTTGTTGTTGCATGGCTGGTTTTTTTTGTTTTCCCTCTCTGAACATCTGGGCCTCTCCTGGAGTGTGTGCTATGGGCAGAGCAGACCCTCTGGCCCTGAACCTGCAATGCCCAGAGGAGAACCGATGCTTACACGCCTGTGAGCGGAGAAAAACACTGGAGGAGAGGGAAACTGGGAGGTTGAAACAATAAGGAGAATTTTTAATTTCAAATGAATGCCCCTCTCTGTTTAGAACAATTTTTTCTGTTGTATGGAGGGATTTTAAACACCCACCAGGAGCTAGATTTGCAGTTAAATTCAGCGAGATTTGGGTGCATCAGTCTAGGAATGTGCCAGCGCAGATGGAAGTAATGCTCCTCTTCCTACAACATCCCTGAGCAACAGTGAGCTCTGGAGCTTTGCATCCCAGGGACGCAGTGACCTCCCTTCTCCCTGCTCGCCCTGCAAGCTCAGCTCCAGCCAGCAGCTTCCAACAGCCCCAGAGGTGAGAGCCGGGGCCGGAGGGAGGGGAAGAGCCTTCCCCTCCTCCCTGGGTTCATAACCAGCTAAGTTTTTGTCTCGTTATGCCTTTTAACGTAAGTAAATCCAAATAACTGGGCAGTAATGAATTATAAATGGAACAAAAATGAATATACTATTAATACTACTCCCAGAAGGGGATAAAAGGGATCAGCAGCTTTATCCCATGGTGCAGCTGAGAACTGACAGGCAGGCTGGGCTGACATTCAGAGGCCACTCTGTTTTCATAAGGGAAAGAAAAATCCCTGGCAAAGGCGAGGTGATATTTTAACCGCTTCTGTGGCCCCACGCTCGAGAGCCCAGTCTGCAGCATTGCACACCGTGGCTCTATCCAGCAGACCATGGCTCCTTCCCCTAATATAATCGCTCCTAAGAGGTGCAGTCCTAAAATGGATGCAGAAAGGATGCTCTCACTTTGCAAGCGACTGAGCTCTCCCTCTGCTTCTTCAATGAAATATGCTCGTATAAAAGAGGGAGTAAACAAAATTCGGTGCTTAACAATCTCCAGGCCCTTTGGCGTTCCCGCAGACCGACCCCTACGGCTGCTGTGAGGCGAAGGGAAGGAAAAACAAAGCCAAAAGCACAGGCTGCCCCGGCAGTGACCTTCCCGCAGCCAGGTGCCATGGGGTGCCTGGGCCTCCGATAACACCCCGGCGTGGCCGGCGCTGCTGCTCGGCAGGAATGCTGGGAGATAAGGGCAGTGTTTTCTGAATTATTTCCTACCAGTAAGTTTTGGGAGAGGGGAAGGGGTGCAGCTGCGTGGTGAGGGAGCCCCTGCCTCCTCACTCTCTCTGTAGCAGCAAGGGGATCTGCAAGGATCATCTCTGCTTTTTATTTTAACTCCATCCATAAAGACCGATCCAGAAAGTTGCTAATCATCCAGCATCAGGGAAAAGCAAACTGAACGCATGCTGAAACTCCTTTATACACTTCAAAGTGCAGTTAAACTCCACCAAGTGCTAAAAGCCCAAGGTACCATGGGCGCTTCCACAGTTTTTCACACACACCAGGGACTCTGGCCGCAGTGCCTGTGAGGGGTGGCCGGTTTTAGGGGACAATCCTGTGCCAAGGGCTGCCTGCCTCCAGGACAACCCAAGGGCTGGTCTGAATTGCAGCAAACAGAAGGAAAAAAGACAGTGATGGTCTTGCAGCGGAGTTCCTTTGGTCATGAGTCTCATCAGCAATTTCTACAGGTTTCCAATTTCTTTTTTTGCTCCTAAAGGCGATTCTCTCCCACTTGCCATGGGATAAAATGGCACCGAGCAAGGGAGCCCGGCAAACCCGGGTGAATAGACTTGCTTTTCTCTCCCAGCTGCCAGTTCTGCCAGCAATGCAGCAGGTACACAGAGATTCAGTGGCAGCACCCATACTGAGAGGCTGTGGTAGGGCTTAGTCCTGCTGCATTAGCACCAGTGTGATTCTTTACCTTGGCACGCTGGGAGCGGGGTGGAAACACCAGCATATTTGGTTCAAAACGGGTTAAAAGTTTGGAAAGCAGCAGGAGGTAATTTTTAAAAGTGACTTGGTCAATTTGGGCAGAGAGGAAGGAGGTGCTTCTTTTCTGAGGGCGTTTAACTGGTAGTGCTTGAAAGGGGACAGGTTTTCTTCTCCCAGCTCACATATGCTTGAGCTGAAATCAGCCTCTCTGATGCACTTCCATCAGCATCTTTGACTTGGCATGATGAGTATTAGCAGAAATGAATCACTTCCAGGTTAATCTTTCTCTCCATTGCCATCCCCTTGCCCCATAGCACAGCAGGCACGTTGCACCACCTGATACCCTGGGAGGTGCAGAGATAAACAGCCATATAGCAACTGAACTTGGATCAATGATAGCATTTTGGGGGAAAGGGAAAACAAAAATAAAAGGAAACCTCCAGCCATGTGAGATGAAGATGATCCAACGCTTCCCAGAGCCCTCGGTGACACTAATGCTGTGCACTACTGCACTTACCTCACTCTTTGCCCTGACCAGGCTTAGATTATTTGAAAATAACAATTGTCATTCCTTGACCAGTAGTTTGGAAACAGCAGAACTGGGAGGTGATTTCACAGCGAGCATCAGGTCAGTATAGCAGGGAAGTGTCCACACAAGATGAAACGCGGATGCAGGCAGCGCTCAAGCAAACTAATGCAGGGATGAAAGGAGCCAGCATAGCGACTTTCATTGCACAGTGAGCAAGAAATACAAAGTTCACCTCAAACATCTAATGTACAAATTTAAATTAAAAAAAACCTCTCACTTGATCAGGTGCTAGAAGCTTACCTGCATATATTATTTTCATGCCTGACCTTACTCACTTGAGCCTTTCTTGATATGGAAAGCCATCCCTGACCATCAGGATTTGCTCACTTAAGCATGTTCTCCTGAGCGTTTAAGCGTCTGCGCATGGGTGGCTGTGAGCAGCCTCTCTTCTTGCAGTTGCAGGGCAATGGGGCTCAGGGGTCTGGTGAAGATCAGGTTGAGCACGTGCACACTCACATCACATGAGCCGAGCCAAAATAAAGTACCTGTCTGCGATGCTTGTGGGTGGGCTTGCTCCTGAGCTTCCCTGCCCTCCCAGGGACACTGCCACCTGCACGACAGTGGGACACTGCTCCCACTGCTGCATGGCATGCAGGAATGCAGAGGGAGATACTTGGAGCCAGGTGATTAACAGGGATGGGGTTTAGTCCCTGTCCCCGTAGGGAAACTGCAGGCCTCAGGGAGAGATCTGCACCCTGGTGCTGGCAGCCATGACAAACTGTCCTCCAGCTGTTACCCATGCCCTGCTGTCCCCAACCTTCTGCTGTCCCCAGCCCGCTGGCCTATGCTCCGCTGTTCTCGCCCAACCCGGTGCCCCCAGCCTGCTTGTTCCGAGATGGCCGGGTACCCCCAAGCCAGCAGCAGCAGCTCCCCATCCCACAGCCAGGGTACCACTGTAACCATGGAGACCGGCCCAGCTATGGTCACCATGGAAACGCCCAGCGGTGCTCAGGTTGGTGATGCTTAGGCACTGGGGGGAGTGGCAAGGGGGCTGCCTCCCCCGCTGATGGCACAAGGGCGAGAGCATGACCCTGACCCTGGGAAAACCAACAAACCCCAAGCAAGCATCACGGCGGATGCAGAAGCACCACACATCTCTTCATCCTTTCCCTTGTGCGATGCGGTCTTCTGGCAAGAGTGGGAACATTTCCCAAAGAAACCCCAAGAAGAAGAGAAGAGGAAGCACAGCTTTTCCTGACAACACTGACCAGTAGCCTAAAACTTTGACCCAGCTGGCTCCGGCTTCTAAAGAACACAGGTCCAGCGCTGCTGCCTTCCAAGATGAACGCAGCCCTTGGTCTGAGGAAGTACGTAAAAAGCTTAACAACCAACTTTTTCCAAAGGACACTAAATTACCATCACTGCTGCTCTCACCCATGCCAGTTTGCATGAGAAAAAGTGCTCACCTCTACCAAGAGAGAGGCACCGGGGCTCACATCAGGGTACACATGTGCCTACATACCGATGGATTTCTTTGGTGCTTTATTGGATGTGCACCCAGCCCTAATTGTCAGGCTGCATCTACTTAGGTCATGGATGTTACTAGAGTCAGAAGTTACTAGAAAGAAAATAATTCCTGGCTGATATTTCTATTACAACTTAAAAATGCCCATGGTATGCTGGGACTGTCAGTAGCACAATATGGCACTGCACCCCCACTGCCCCTGACCACGGGTAGCAGGGGAATATGCCACTAATTATATCAAATCCCCAGCGTGTTTTGAGGTGAACTATCTAGAATAACCAATTTTAATAGTGTGTCAGTCTTCTGTCTCATAAAGTAGCAGCCAACAGGCTGTAAGAGATGCAATGGGGGGACCTGCTCGTACCAGGATCCAGCAGGATACCTGCCTCGTCAGGGATTTAATTACCAGGATCTACACAGACACATCCCCCCTTTGATGCCCACCACCACAAACAGCCCAATCCTCACCCCTCTACCTGGACCCAACTGCCTCTTCTTCCCTAATCTGCCATGGCATTTCCCCAAAAAAGAAAAGTGAAACAGAAAATAAAGCGTCAAAGTTTAAGTCAAGGCACTAAAATTTTGCTCTGTATTTTTGTGGTGGAAAGATCACCTTTGCTTAAAAAATAAAACTATACTCACCCCCTGCCCGGAGCCCTGCAAAACCTATAGAGCTTGAAAGAGAGAAGGAAGTTTGGTTTTCCTCCCCTCTGTACCCAAATGTCTTCTGCCAACTGTAAAACCTGTAGGGACATCCTCATGAAACACAAATTCCCAGAACGAACTTCAAAGCATTTAAGCTAATATTAGCATTTTTCATAACTTCACAATGATTTGATTGTGTTATAAAACCTTACAAATTATTTAAAAGGGTTTGGGCTTGGTTTTTTGGTGTTAATATTACAGACCAGGCAGATCATTTGCATGATTTCAAAGCAGCAGCTAGAAACGGAGAACTGAGCGGCTGAACCAGGGATTGCCCCATTGGCATCTCTGAGATCACCACTGCGATGAGCGGTCTGCAGCCACAGACATTCCTGACAAACATGAGCTTGCAGCAGTTCAGAGGCAGGCTTAAAAAAATAATTTAAAAGATTAAACTACAGCAAGTGTATATCTCTATAAAAAAATCACTTTCCATAGATTGACTAAACAGCTACTCTGTCAGTCAGCTTAGAAGCAAATTAGTCCCAGAATCCACGGTGTGAACACCTACTATTCCCAGAAACTCAGCATACAAAGGATTTCTGCAAACAGGAAAAAACACCAACAAAAATAACACCAACAAAAGACCAATCCATAATTTTAATATTGTTTAAACAGTGGAAGTGTTGGGTGGTTTTTTCCCAGGTTTGTGATGCAGTGTGATATGTTCCCCGTTATTTCACTAATAAGTGAAAAAAAGTTTAACTTAAAAAAGTATCTGGTACATCCTCTGCATCCAGCTACCTCCAGAAATGGTTTAATTACACAGATCTTGTCCGCAAGATCAGTAAGAAGAAAACAAAGGGGAGTCTGATCCTGATTTACTGTGCCTCCTTTTCCCCACTCCAGCGCTGTGCAAGGTGGTTTGCCATCCTAACACAATCTATATTCACTTTAGAGATACTCCATGGGGCAGGGGGGAAACGTGGGCTCTACTGAGGATTGTGTGGAGCAAATTCTAGCTTGTGAGGATTTCCCCTGGCATAAAGGAGCTGAACTCTTACTGAAAATCAGATCCGGAACAAAAGACAGACCCCAAAAAACCTGGATAACTTCAGTGTTTAGTGCACAACGTTTAATTTCCTTAAGCAGAAGTAGCAGAAATTAAGACTGAAAATATCTCATGTCTTCTTCCTCTTTATCTCAATCTGATCCTATGGATATTAACTGTGATTCATGGGGATCTTCATCACGGTGTGCGAAATCTGCCACGCGAGATGCTGAGGTTGCCCCAAGCGCTGCCAACACATGGGAGGTGTGTTGGTGCCCTGAGCCTTGCCAGCAGCGCTGGCTGTACCGTGGGCAGGCTGAGTCACCAAAGGGCAGCTTTGGTCCGAGAAGAGGGTCCAACACCTTCTGGGTGGCTCCGCGTCGCTGCAGAGCTCACACAAACTCACTTGCTTTGGAAAAGCGACTGCTGCAAGGCAGGTTTCATGGGTTTGTGTGGGGCTGAGGGGGTCAGGAAGGAGAAATTCTCCAAAGTAAAATAGAGAGAAAAAAAACCCCCAAAGCCAACTTTAAAGAGGAAGCAGGCAGCGACTACAGGAAAGCATATTTCTTTAAAAACACCTCAGGAAGTGATGTTACTTTAAATTTTTCAGCTGCCGCCCTCTGAAGAAGCACGAGTTTCACTTTATCATGTAAAGGAAAGAGTAAATTGAGCACCATAAATCGGAGTTGTGCTTATGGTGAAGGTGCTGTTTATCTGTCTGATATTTAGACTGACCTTTGCTGGGTTGTGGAGTTTGTCTGTCTGCAAATCCTCAAATCTCAAACAGAGAACACTCTGCTGAGAACCAACTGACCCGCAGGGAGATGAAATATTATCTCCTCCACTGTATACAACTTTTCCCCCGGGAGCCTCACTGGCTCCGCAGCTTTGTCTTCAGCCTCTTGCAGGGTTACGTGCCCGTCCTCCTCCAGCCAGACATCACCCAGGGGTGCTCATCAGCCCCAGCCTGGCAGCCTTGGCCCGTCACTCCAGGCTAGCAACGCAGTTCGTGCTTGGGCTGTTCACTCTCCTGCACTTGATCAGCAGACGTGAAACCTGCCTGATCCTTACTGCATACTAACTTCAGTCCCAGTTTACCCCTGCCACCACTCCCTGCTCACATGCAGCAGTGAAACCTGGGCAAAGCCCCATGAGGGGGAAAATCTCAGAAGCAAACACACACAGAGCTCTCATCCCAGCTGCATTGTGATTTACCAGCCTGTTTTCCCAGGATTTTTTTTGTTTTAAATCATCCCTTGGAAGAAGATCGTGCAACAAAGATGGCATCAGCACTACCTTTTGTCATCCCGAGGAAAATGTATCGCTGGTTTTTTGCCAACCGTCTCCATTGCCAGTGCTTAAGATTCAGTGTTGGAGCTTGTGCCTTCCCCTTGCTTAGCCTTCCAAAGCCTTTTGCAAACATTTAAATAAACAGCCCTAGGAAGTAAGTATTAATAAATACATTTTACAGAGCTCGATTTAGTCCAGCCAGTAGGAGTTATGCACACACGAATTAGTAGCAGACTCAGAAAAGCAGCCCGTGTGCCTCGAGTCCGAGCACTGCCAGACAAGAATTGGCGACAGTCACTTCCCGAGCATCCCAGGGAAAAAGAGGCTCTTGCCTCACCAGCCAGTCCCCCTTGTGGACTCCTTGCAAGCCCATGAGGTTTGCCAAAGTGGGCTGAAATTGGCTGTACCCCAATTTCCAGCCAGCCATGGTGCATCCCCGTCAGCACAACACCTCTGGTTCTTCCCCTGAGCTGCAGGAGAAATCCCCTCATGAGTTAACGAAGCAACAGGCAAGATTTGTGAATGAACAGGCCAGAGGACAGCCAGGCCAATCTTCACACAATGATGGCTTATTCACAAAAACTAGGCTTTGAACAACCTAATTAGGACTAAGAATACATCATCTGGACAGTACTGAGAAAAGTGAAATATGTTGCAATTGCCACGCTTTTTCTATTGTTTCCAGATACCAACCAAGGAGCCAACGAAACCTCCTTCCCCGAGCAGGAAAAGGGCACAGCAGGCTCCGCGTGCTTTTCTAATGCCGGGACTCTCGCGTCCAAAGCTGGGGGCCAAGGTGCAGCTGGGTCCTTTCCTGTGTCACAAGCCAGCCCCCACAAAAATGCCCCCATTCACCAAGACCTGAGCTAGCTCTGGTCCAGCAGCCACAGTGATCACACTCCACTCCCTTTAGGGCTAAAGCCCAGGACTCCAACCCAGCCTTAAAACCCTCTTTTAAAGGCGCAGGCAGGGGTCCGGTGCCTGTAGGCAGCAATGACCCAATCACCCATGGGTCCCCTTGTGCCCAGGGCAGTGTGGGGCTGCTAGAGAATTCCCCCCCAACACAGGGAGGGGAGGGCCAGCAGCAGTTCTATCCGGCATTACCACAAGCAGAACTGAACACGTTTCCTTTCCTGTGGTGGTTTTGCCTACCCACCACTCACCGAAAGGCAAACGTGGAGAGTCCCAGGCGTGAGCTGGAAGAGTTAATCCTCCAGCATTTAAACACAGATGGAGCCAGGGAAGACATTCCTTCTTTAAAAGTACAATTGTTGTTCAGTTTCCCTCAGGTACAGATTCATTAGCTCTTGACTGGCTCTCCTTGCTTGCTGACTACTTGTGGAAAAAGCCATTTACCCTGGTGAATGTCAAGGTTAGTTCAAACCGTCCTTGTCATCAGTCTCTCTGGCAGAAGGTCAGGGAGAAGCTTTCCTCAAATGGGCAGCGTCAAACAAAGCTGAGGCTGACTTAACTCACCGAAGAAAAGGAGACCTTCCCTGCAAGGCGATAAACATTCCCCTGGGCAAAGAGGACAAGAGATTAACCCCTCTCTCTCCTTCCAACTCCAGTCCCACTGCCTTCAGCTAGCAACCTCCCTGCCCGTGGGGCTAATCACATCCTCACCTCCTTTTGCTGGGCAAGACCACATGGGCACATGGAGCCTTGCAGGGAAGATTCAGCCTCAAAAAGACGTTACCCCAGCAGCTGTTAGCTTATTGTTATTTCTTTAAACTTTTAATTTAATTCTTACACCTCCAGCACCGCAAGCCTCATGCCTAGGTCATATGGGAAGCATTACAGCACATAAGTAAACAATAACCACCCACTTTATACCTGTTAGCTTCGGTTCCTACGGTACACGCTGTGATGTCTTCAAGGTGGTAGGGAGCCACTCAGTACACGCAGAAAGAGGCACATGTGGTACTTAATGAAAAAGAGAAATGGGGAAAAAAAATCCAGCAAAGCCTCTGTACCCTTTTCTGTGCTGAGTGAGCCAGCTCAAAGGATAATTAATGTTAAAAGGACATAGTTTTGGAGGTAACACTTTTGATAAGAATACCAGGGGTAAATTACAGGAAAAGTTCTCCAGCACCTGAAATGGGCTTCGTCCACAGGGCATGAGCATATGAAAATGAATGGGAAAGCAAGAGGGGAGACTTTTCGGTGTTCCTTTCATGCTCTCCCTTCACATGGGAAGAATTAGAGGAATTTTTCAGCAGGAGGGAATGGGGGTAAATTATAAACGGCCTCATCACAGAAAACATACCGAGGTTTGAGCACTCAGTCTCGCAGCATCACTAGCTCACTCCTAGGATTTCACTCTCAGCTGTGCTCCCTTTGAGACCACAGCATATAGACCAGCTCCAAGAGTCTCAGCCAGAGAAGCCACCTCTTCCACCCCAATGCCCATCTGAGGGGCCTGGGACCACAGGAAAGCAGAAAGGATAGACGTGTCCTCATTAAACAGAGAGCACACCCATGGCAAATGCTACAGACACTATGAGTAATAACAAGGTTTAAAGAAATAGTCTCTGCTGTTTGCTGCCCTATAGTGTTTCTCAGCTAAGGGACTGACGATCTCCTGTAAAAAGCTCATTAGAAATCTGAATACAGAAGGAAAGCCTCTTGCAGTTACACAGGCTCAACTCAAAACCTTTTTTTGGAGATCATGCTGGTTTTTGAGTTCTCTCATTGACCTACAGGACACTGGAGATGCTCGGTATGGGAGTTCTGGTGCAGAAGAGCTCTCCTGTAAAGAAACACTTACCTACAGTCAGTTAGACATTAGCCAGTGCCCTGAAGTTAGAGAGTCTGAGACTCTTCAAAGAAAATCTATTTCGAACCAGTATTTCAGCCAAGGTCAAACATGACACCCAGACCTTGCTTCAGACTTCTCTGACCTCGCGACAACAAACATGGTTTATGGTATTTCAAATTTCTGAAGGTATCTGAGAGATGAGCAGATCAAAAATGTAAATGGCTTCAGCCCTCAGGTCAAGCAGGCAATCTGTGCCAGCGTGTGAAGGAAACGAGTATGACAGTTCACAAAATGTTGCTTCCAGGAATAAGAGCTCTTGCTTTCCTAATAAGCTAATGGCAGGGCTGAAAGAGGATGCTATGAGTCCCTCTCTCCCTCCAACTTTCCTCTGGGTTGCAGCTGGAGAGCAGACCCTGAAACTGTACAGCCTGAGACAGTTAGGAGAGAGATCTGTCTACCTGAAGGCCCAAGCTTGGACCTACTTTTGGTTACCACATGTTTTAAAATCTGTCTGAATTGCTGTGGATGGGATTCAAAAGAGCTCGTGTGTTTTACCCATGTGCAAATGAGATCCCACAAAAAAAAAAACCCTTCCCCAGTTTTATTGTCTGCAAGAGTCCTTCCACAATAATTCTCTACTTGTAACACTTCTGCAAAATGAAGCCAGAGATGTACAAGACCTGTCCTGTCTACTTCCATTAGAGAAGGGGAGCACGCCTATCAGTTTGAAAGTAGGTCGAGGCCTTTTCATGTTCATTCAGTTTTCAGGTTTCATTTTTATACCCGTGCACATACATATTATAGGTGGGGCTGATAGCACTCTCTATTATTAAGGTTGTATGACACTTCCCATTAGAAAAGACTGTTTCATTTGCTTATAACTTTGCCAAATTCAAACCAGACTTTTTCTCTAACTGCAGCTTTCAGCTGCTGGAAGAGGGGCAAAGAATTTGGAGAGGAGAATGGGAGCTGGTTTTCCCTGGGTGTCTCCAGGTCTGAGAGGCACAGGAAAGGAAGCAACTTCATTTAAAGGTGAGGGAAGAGAACACTGTGATGATGGAAAGAAATCCATGGCATAACAGGTCAAGCAAAACCAAAATACGGGGTGGGAAAGATAGGTTGCAGCTGTCCTTGCTGGGTGGACTCTTCAGTGAGGAGCTAGGACTAAATGGTGACTGGAAAAGAGACTGGTTGGGCAAAGTCACATAATAAAAACACTCGTGTGAGAGAAAACAAGAAATAGATGGTGTTCCTGGCCAAGGAAGGAGACTGGGAGTCAGCTGGTGGCAGCATAGCAGTGGGGATGGACAAGGACACGATGGTGGAGCAGGGCTGGATGAGGAAGAAGGAACAGGATCCGACTGAAGCATTGGTGCAGAAGGTCAATGAATCACACCAGTTGGTCTCTGTCAATGGGAAAATGTCAGGGATGTCCCACAGTAAAGGAAGAACTTTGAATGAACTTCCCAACCTACCCTGGAAAAATGAAAGCAGTACAAAGCTGAATTCAACAGACAGGGAGTCTCCTTTGCTTAGAGACAGGCACTATTTGTGCTCATCAGCATGCATGGCAATAGAGGTGGAAGAAGTCTCACAAGATCTTCCACGCCCACTTATCTCAAACTGGCATCAATTTCTGCCCTTGCTGCTGTCATAAAACCCAATTATTCCATGAATATTTCATACAACTATTATTACCATTAAAAAACAAGGTTCATGCAGCCATCATAATTCAGCATAATGCATTGGCACACACGTATTAGAGAATTCTTCTAACCCACAGCCATATTGTTGGCCTACGCCTCAAGAAACAAGAGTCTATGTCGGCAAAGACTACCTGACTGAGTAGAGGAAAGAGAGCTACCAAAGGAAGCCAGCCTAAGCAACAAGTAGTCATGGGCTCACCTTGAGGGTCCCAGCGGCCTTGGAAAGGCAGATGAGATCTGAGGTGCCCCAGATCCCACAGTTAAGTTCCATAAACGCAAGTTAAGCTTCCTTATTGCATCCTTGTATTTCTGAACACAACTCCTAGGAACTATTTGGATAGCCTGGGATTTACAAAAAAAGGGAAAAAAAAAAAATAAAAAGAGTGAGATCATTAGACAAAATTAGACTGGGTGCAAATGGGAGAAGGTTAAAACTAGTCTTTTGCCTTCATGCTTGGAGCTGGGAGCTGCGAGAGCATCTCACGGTAGGAACACACCACTGTGGAGATAATTTGTGTCAAATTGAAGCTCTGCATTGACAGATAGCTAAGTACAATAACAATTATAATAATAAAAGCCAGGCCCTAGAACATGCTGCGTGTACAGACATTTCTTGCCCTTGAAAATAGCAAGAGAATGGTAGAGCTCTGTGTAACTATCACTTAGGAAGCTAAAAACTGTGTAAGCTGAAAATGCGTGTGTGTTTCCAGACGAATTAAAGAGAGAAGTTTGCTGATGCAAAGTCTTAAATACAGGTTTGAAATGGTAAGTACACTGTAATGCATTGGGAGATGCCGCTGCGGTTTTGCAGAAGGAACAAAATGGAAGGTGTTATTTAGAAGGATTCATACATTATACAGGAGTGGACATCACTTCAAAGTTCTTCCTAACTATGTGGCATTTAACGTTGCTGTTTTAAGGCGTTTGCTTCTGCTGCCGGCGACTGGCTGTTAACAATTGTCTTGGACCACACTCTCACCCCAGAGCTTGAGGCAGACCCCAGGAAAACTGAGTCACCACATTCCTCTGACACATTGGGTAATGGAAATGGTGAAAGGGTGAAATCTAAAACCAAAGCCACTGCCAAAAAATAAATAAAAAGTAGGGTTTGGAAGGGATATAAAAATTATTCCCGAGGGTTTAACACAACCCCTAACTATGAGCGACTTGGGTCAAGCCTTCCTGCAGGCAGACTGTTCTCCATCTAATTCCTTGCATCTTCCTTTGGTGCATCTGCTGCAGACTAAATTCATGGTCCACCTGAGGCAGCGTGGGAAACTGTACATACTAATGAACTGAAAAGCCCTGTTGTTCCTCCAGCGGGGAGGAACATTCCCCAAAGCGCAGCAGATCAAAGCTGCACCCAACGGTAGGCATCTGCACTGGGTACCTGCAGCTCCAGGGCTGAAGCTCAGGTTGGAGCTAGAGATGAGTGCGGCCACACAACATCGATAGGCCATAAATTTCCTTGCAGAAAAAGCTAAGATTGCATATGAAAGAAGAAACAATTCTCTTTAAAAAGTTGATTTAAGTCAAGTTCTTAAAATTTAGGAAAAGCCAAGCAGAAAGTTGCCTGGTCAACTTTAATTTAGGCTCCTTCCTTGTACAATGGAATTTTGATTCAGTCTTTAATTACATGATCACTTAATGTTTGTTTCACAAGATCATTTCCTCATTCAGTGCAAAGCAGTTGCCCAGGCAACCTTCATCTTTGCATTTTCAAATTTTGAGTGCTCAATTCAACAGTCTTTAAAAAAAAAAAAAAAAAATAAAATAAGGGAAGGTTTGTAAGGAAGAACTGTGGACCTGGTCTAGGTGGTTTCCTTGGGGATGCACGTTGCTTCGCTGAGAGGAATGGAGTTCTCTGCAAAGGTGCCCGTTTTTCCATGATCACTATGATAATTGTTCCAGCACCAAATTGCTCCTCCCCTTCCCCAGCCAAAACAACGCTGCGGATGGCAAGTGCCACCGAGCCACGCTGTGTGGCATCTCTCTCCCGAGGTCCATCGCAACAGAGAGCACTCACAAGCACCCCAAACCTGCTCAAACCCATCACCAAATGCATCAGGCCTCTCTCCAAACCAAAATAACCAAAATCACCGAAATCATAGTTTAAGCTACCAGGGTGATTCCCCAGCTCCCAGCATTCACCCCACACACAGGCAGGACAACAAATGCGACCGGCATAGAGTGAGATATGCTTTTGGCTATCACAGTGCTACGTTAGTTACTGTTCCACCCTGGCCCCCAATTAACTCCCTGCTCCAGCCTCAAATCAATTAGGTTTATGCCCCTGCCCAGTTCTCAGTATGCTCCAGTCTCACATCAATTCTGCCTGCAGTGATTTAGCAGTGATTTAGCCCCTGTCTCAAACGTACCACTTACCCCCCATGACATTGCAATCGTTCTACATTTATTTTCTCCTCTTTTTCATGCTTCTCCCCGCCCCTCCTCACTACGGGAAATTTGTCAAAGCACACCCTATGCCTGGAGTTGTTTTGCTTTCACAAATTAACACTTCCCAATAACAAAATGGCTCACTTAAAAATAAAAATTAAAAAAAAAAAAAAAAGGGAAGAAAAAAACCCCTCACATAGCCTCTGGTGAGAGCTCTGTGGCCTTGGTTCTCCCTCAGCTGACAGGTTCCTTCTCCAGCAATCCTTTTGCTGCAACTCTTCTCCTTCCTAGCACTCCTGGCTTTCTTCTGGGGAGAGCTACAGGCTCTAGGTATCAGCAGAAAAAGCCTATAGGCTCTCAGGTTACTTGAGGTTTACCCTGAGTCAATCACGGCTGAAACAGCACAAGGTCACAAGGGATTTCAGCATCTGCTCTGAGTTTTATCATTATTTGGGTTCCCTTGTGGCACTTGGGCAAAGAGTTGGGCAGCAGGATAAAGTCTGACCCAGCTCCACCTTTATTGGGCTTCATTCTCACAGACTGGCTCCTCTTGTGCTACCTGAGTGGACTTTTCCTGGCCATAAACTCAAATCTGAATGGCTATGGCCATAAAAGGCTCATTTCAGCTCACCAGGGCGAGGTGAAATGAGGCTCCAGCCTTGCTGCAAGGAATTGTGCTGGGACTGTGCCCCACAGGGCCCATCAGTGTTTCGGGGAGGTAGAGGCATTAATATTGGGGTTTGGGATGGATTTTAGAGATTAAAACAGAGGTGCCTTCCCCACTCCTACCACACAAGCCAAAAAGAAAAGTGGGGGGTAATAATCTTTCATATTCTAAGCCCTGTTTCAGCACTGATTAATATCTCCAGCCCCCACGCCAGGGAGAGAAGGCAAGCAGGTATTGTTCTCCATTTCACAGCCAAAGAGTCCAAGACACCAAACAGGTAAAGGCTGCAGCCCTTCCCCAACGCTCCTCACTGCACAGGAAGGGTTTCATCCTGCTCCGCTCCACTCCATGTGAGTTCTCCCATTGATTTTAAGAGGAACCAGCTCGGACCTACAAAACCCTTGCTCCGCAGCCCTTTTGGGGTTTCCAAAACTGGGGACAAACTGGCAGCTCGAGGTGCTGCCTGGCTGGAGGTGACGCGGTGATGGACAGGTGTCAGCCTGGCATCGCCGGCAGCGAGCGCCGCTCCGAGCGCGGCACAACTCATTCACAGTTGCACAGATTTAGCGTAAGCTCAGGCTCCTCCAGCCCTACCAGCCCGCCTGCTTCCGGAAACTTAATGTATTATATTTCAGGGTGCTAAAACATTTGTATATCCCTGCCTTATAAAACATGCAAAAATGCCATCTGCAGTTAGCATGACTAACTCCAAGCACGCAGTCCTACTACAGATCCCCTTGCAGCTTTTTCTTCATTTCATTGCTAAACACTTTTCAAGAAAGAAAGAAAAAAAAAAATCCATTTTTAGTGCTAATGCCACCTGCAGGTTGAAGGAAAACAGTTGCAAGATGCCTGGAAACTGAACAAACATGCTTTTTTTCTCTTTCCCCTCCTTTCCTATCTAGCCACAAGGAATGTTACTGTGCAAATGCACCTTTTGCTGGACCAAAATTACTTGTCCCTTGGATAAGTGACCTTTTCTCACTGTATGGCTCATGTTAGCTGCTTGGTGAAACTTCCACCTCACAGAAGGCTAAAATAAAATCTCTCTCAGCACTTTTCTCTGATGTTTCTCCTGCTGCTGTTAACTGCTCCTGGTTCTCATACCCTGGCAGGATGGAGGGATCTCAAGTCACCAGCTATCCATCCCAAAGCGGATGCCTAATTGAGACGGATGCTCAAATGCCTACTTATCTACCTGTACTTTCACTGCCAAGATGCTGCCTGGAGATGCTTAATGCTGGATGCAAACAAAGCTGGTGGAAACGCAGACAGACCCGACTGGGTGTTGCAAACACGAAACCGGGAGCCACAGATTCCTTATTTTAAGGCTGAAGGCCTTCACTATGGTGCTTCTGAGCTCCACCTCAGTTGCCACTTCTTTAAAGTGCAACTACTAACCCCAGCCAGATCCCTACCAGGAAGAACCACCCTGCTCTGAAGACAAAAATAACCTTGAATACGTTTAACCAGCCTCCTGTTCATTATTCAGCACCACATTAGCACCGGCACCACCAGTAGCTGCTATCCTCAGGGACACAGCGTTACCCATTTTTCCCTCCATACAAACCCATTCACGCTGCTTCCCCCCCAAACCCAGGCAGCACAGCTTTAAAACCAGCTCTACTCCTCCAAATATCGCTGCTGGGAACCTCATTGCTGTCACTGGTTCATCCTTTTCATTAGGAGTAGGTTTTTAATTACACCGTGGACTATATCTGGGAAACAGAGAGGGGAGGAGGAACGGTCAAGCGTATTTGACTTCTCCCCTGCCCAAAAGGGCGTCTTGGACCCACATTTTCTAACCATTGGGCTTAAGGACACTAGACCGTGCCACCTCTGACATGATGTAACGCTGAATCCGATGACATAATGTGATAAGAACAGACAGAAATAATGTGGAAAAGCCCTTTCTGGCTCTAATAGGCAGCTGGTGACACAGGTGAAACACCTACTGTACTGCTTAATAAAATTATTTTAATTTAGAATGGGAATGAAGAAATGGAGCCAATTACCTTAGTGGATCTGACAGGCAACCCTAAACGGGTCCTGAGCATCCTCAGTTTGGACCATTTTTATCCCTATGAATAATGATAAAATGACTCAGAAGAGATGCCTGAGGAAACACTACACGCTCCCAGCCCAGATAATATTAATAAGGCAGGCTCCCAGCTGCAGAGAAAGAAACCCGAACAAATGATCGACTTTCCACTTGTGCTCCCTTTTCTTTGACCGAATTAGAGGAGAGGCGGGTGGGGAGGGAAAGGGAACAGGAGGGGATGAAGAGGGGGCAGGGGGGTACTGCCTGCCCTCCTGCACCTGAGCAACGTCCCTGCCGGAGGATGGAGATGTCCTGGGCGAGTGCCGCTGCCTGGCACGCTCCAAAAAGAGTTTCTGTGGCCAGAAATAATATTCGTGGCTGCACTCAGCTGTATTAAATAAAAAGTTTCAGGGGAAAGAAATCCTGATGCTGTAGGGTGTAAAGTGGCTGTCAGTCAGGAGCAAGGAGAAACCCACCCGCACACATTCCCTCCCCCGTGATAAATAATAAATGAACGTAGAGGGTGCAAGCGCAGGGGGAGGCGTTTCGCTACCCCCCCCCACCCCCATGTAAGGGTCCAGGCAGGCGCAGCGCCGGACCGGCTGGACAAATGGTCTGTTCCACTATGGCAACTCCTATTTTCCTGTGAAAATACAGATTTCATGGTGCAAGATCAGTTCTGTCAGATTAAATCAAAATGCAATGATCACTGAGCAATTGCCATCTGATATCTAAATACCCCCACCAGCCTTATCCTACTACTAATTTTAAAACAGACTCCTCCGAGAAGGAGGATTTTTAGGCTGGTTTTTTTTCCCAGGGAGAGGAATAAAAATCCTCTGAAGTGATAAAAATTAATCTCAATTCATGTTAGTTTCAATGACAGTGACTGTACCAGGCACACAGGCTGTCCGGCGGTATTTCTGGGATGAATTCTGCATCTTAAAGTAAGACAGACGAGCCTGAGAGATATTGTTCTGTAGGAAGATCTGTTTTCTTCCTCACCCCCCACCCCCCTCCAAAAAAGCATCTTCCACTACAACTTCTAGGGGAGAGAGGCCAGGGGAACCGCTGTGCCTTTAAGACCAGATGTAACTTGCAGATCAAAAGGGCACAGCATTCACCCATGTCATTGTCCCCTGAAAGATCAAAACCTCATTACATACTTGGTGCCATATCTGTTCTTTTAAGGTAGTTTATGTATTTCTCCTCTCTCTGTCTGGTTTTTTTTTCTCTATTATTTTATTTTTCCTGCAGCCCCCACTTCTCCTTTTCTCCATCTATTCTTATCACTTTCGAATTACAGAGATCTATTTTCAGTTGTACGCACCGAACAAAACCTTCATCTGGGGGTTTTGGGGGGGGATTTTTTTTCTCCTCTTCTCTCTCTCTCTTTTTTTTTTTCCCTCTTTTTTTTTCCCTCTTTTTTTTTATTTCCCAACATGGCGGTACGTGCTTATGCCCGCTATCTGCATAAGTCTTTTGTGTATTGCTAATGGAGTGCTGGAATTGTGGCAGCTCTGAGCAGGGAATACATGTGAGCAACAATATGCTGACAGACCCCTCGGTGGAATCTAATCTGTTCCAGCTCATGCACTCCTCAGAAACTATTTAACTTTCATTAAACTGTGTTTGATATCAGCTAAATAGAATGCATACGGCACCAATATAGCTCATATGGTCTCATTCATTCGATCACAGCAGTGCTTTTTTCTTATATTTTCCCCCCACTTGTGTCAGTACCCGGTATAGCTGGGTAAATAGGAGACCTTTGAAGATATAGTTAGTACTCAGATTTCTTTATTCTTTTGTGCTGGTTTCTTAGTGTTGAAACAGTGATTCATGTATGTCTCAGACAGCCTCCATTAATTTCATGTAATGTAGCTTTTATCTCGTAGCTGGGACAACTATCTCCAGCGCTGTCTCCCTATAGCATCTCTCACACAGCAGCCCACCGGCTTCCCACCACCCCCTCCCCATATTCACCCCCCAGCTCCCCTTTTTCTCCCACCAGCGGCTCATTTCTGGAGAATTTACTTTTGTTTTGTTATGTTGGGTGGGTGGGAGGGGGGAAGAAATAAATAAAGAGGCTAAGATTGCAGAGGAGAAGTGAGGTAAAGATCTTTCTGTCCGTGTGGATGTCTTTATGTTTCATGTAGGGAGGAAAAAAGGCGGGGGGGGGGGGGGGGAAGCAGAGAAGGGAGGGCTTTGTGGGGAGTGGGCTAAAATATCTTTCGTGGCAGCGGCTGGATAACAGTTTTTTTAACCTATTCACAGTGCACTAATTTGATTATGAATGCGGCGCAGTAGGAGCATGCAGTTTCTGGGGAGCAGGAGGAGGGGGCGACGGGCAGTGGATTTACAAGCTGGGGTTGTTCAAAAGTTTGAACAGTCAAACGTGCCACAAAAAAATTTTTTAAAATTAATAAAAGAATAAATTATCAAGAGCAAAAATCCCCCCAAACCGTCGTTAACTAAAACCCCTCAAATAAAATAGTAACAAAATAAAATAAAAATCCCCAACGCCAAACCAGCCACTCCTTCAAGGCAAAGGGAGCTCTGAGTGGGTGCATTAGCACCACAAATAAACATCGCGATCCCATTTGTAAATAAAAAGAGAAAAAAGCAGCTGGGTTTTCCCCTCTTTATCTTTTTTTTTTTTCCTTTGGACTCTTAAATGATCCTTCTTCACCTTACAAGGAGGATGCAAAAGGGAAAGCAACACCAATTTGATTGGGAAAAGTGAAAGCGATTATACTATCTGTAAAGATTTTTTCCCCCCAATTATGTTTTATTAAGTCCCAAGGAATAATCACAATTTTTTTTTTTTTTAATATTGCTTAAGAGAAACAACATGGGGTCCTTTGGTAGAGGGAACCCAATTATTTGGGATATTATTTTGCAAAACCTTTACATTTTATTAGTATACCAGAGGGTTTTCACATTTGCGAGGCTAAATCCTGACTATTATTACTTTTTTGGAAGAAATGTCTCACTGGGGCAATTAATTTCATCCATTAACACCAGTCACTGCTGCGTCTCACGTTTGGGAAAGGAAAAGAAAAGGAGAAGGAAAGCAAGTTCCTCACACGATTTATCATTCGGTTCAGAACGGGGTCACCAGCGCCAGCCCAGGTAATGCAAAGTGAGCTGGGTTTAGAGAGAGAAGGTCTTTTGCTGCACAGCAACTTCAGGAAAGTCCTGGGCTGCACCCGAGTTTACTGACGCTCATCTCAGAGCACAAGCCCTGGCTCTACAGGCAGCGTTACAGCATCGGCTGCCAAAGGCAGAGCAGGAACGTGCCCTATCTACTCTCTGGAAATCAAATCCTACTGCGGTAACTTTGCCCCCGAGCCCAGAGAGGCTGCATAGGGAAGGGCTTGCTGCTACCAGCCAAAAAGGCTGATCCCAAAATTATTGGGATAATCTTATTGATATTTTTTACTATATGTTATTAATCTTATTAATAGCGTTAACAAAGGCTAATTGAAAATGCATCATCTGTAATGATGTTAGTGTCTTCATTTTAGGGCATTTTTGTCAAAGGAAAGCAGAGAAGAGTAATTACCACCGTTATTTACCCCGGTTTTGGGAAGGCACGTGCTCACACGGCAGCAGGAAGGAGGACAGCCTGATTTCTCTGTGCACCATGCAGCCCATATTCAGAGACAATGAAATTAACGGCTGTGGTTTCCGGCAGCACGAGCCTAAAGCTAAAACCAGCTCTAACATCGCAGGATGAGCGCGCACAGGGGACTGGGGTTAGCAAAGGTGGTGCCCGTCTGGCTTCTGCTGCATCTAACGCGGGATCCCTGGTCCTGTCACTTTGCCCTCTGCTAAGGGTAGGCAGCAACAGCCCCAGCCTGCCCTGATGCTCTTCTGTTTAAAAACACGCCACAAAAACAACATTCTTGTGGGACAAGCAGGATGCAGACACATGGGAAAGGCGACAGCTGGGGACCAGAGATGCTTCAGCCCCCAGAGCAGGAAGGGGCCGGAGCAAAACCCAAACGGTGGCCCTACTCCTTCACACCAGTTGACAAGGTGCAACCGCACCGCAAAGCCTCTCCCAAGAGGATGGTGCCAGCACAGTCCCCAAACAGCCACCACAGAGCCCCAGCCAGAGCCCCCTCAGCTCACCAGAAGGAAAAGCAGCACTGGTGTCGCTGTGCTGCCCTAAAGCCACCTCAAAAATATCTTGCCTCATTTGCTCCCAAGTCAGAGCCAGCACAGCCCTCACTCATCCTACAGGCACCCCACAGGGCTCTGGGGCACCCCAAGGAGCCCCACAATACAGGAAAGGGTGGTGGGTCAGGACTTGCCCCCTGCTCCCCCCACCTGGGAGACCCACAGTGCTATTGCCTCCCCTGTACCCTCCCTTTTAGTCCACCTTTCCCTGCTTCAGCACACTTTGGGAAGCCCCATTCAACCTCCCCAGAACAAAGTGACAACTTCTACACTGGGGATATTCAGCCCTTTGCAAAACCCACCAGGGGCTCATGTGGCCCAGACCGCTCCCTGCTGCGGGGGCGATGCACAGCACCCACACAAACCCAGGGGGTTTGGGCACAGTCCATCGCAACTTCTAAGAATCCACACTCAAAGCCAGAGAGAAGCCTGCAGCAAGGCTCAAGCCCATCTTTTGTCTTTTTTAAGTTTTCCTGTGCATCGCTGCCACCCATAAACAAAGAGAGATGGAGCGGTGTGGGACCAGGATGGCACCGAGGGGTATTTGTGCCCACGTTCTGCATGCAGGCACCTCCGATCCATAATCCACACTCAGCGCTTCTCTTGTGCTCTAATGAAAATCACGGCATATTGGTTGCTCTGGCTGCCAAGTGCTATGGCCGTGCCCTCTCCACAGTATCCAGCTACAAACACGCTTGATGGGCACTCTCCGGGGGAAGCGCCTGCGCTGGTATTACATTGCTAACATATGTAGGTACACCTGAAAGCTACAGCCTGCCACTTCTCGCGGACCTCGCTGGGGTACCTTTGCTCTTTTGCCACCAAGGGTTAATTTTCTAATGGCTGCTTTGCTGCTGAAGCTGGCCAAGTTTTTCATCGCCTGCAGAGCACCACAAGCTGTGATTTGGAGCCAGAAAACACCATTAATTTTCTAAATAGGAAGGATCACATATGTAAACTGTCTGGGTCTATAACCAGTTGGGCAGGTAGAAGGCAAAGAGAAGGAAAGTGGAGGGTTTTTTTCTTTTTCTTTCAGGCACTGAAGCAAAACAAACCTGAGGCTGCCGGCTGCACTAAAGTTTCTTGGCGAAGCGCGGTTCCCCCTCATCTTCCCCCCACCGCCCCCAAACCCCACACCCCCACCACACACGCACTTGGCGTCACCCGTGGCAGTGCTCATTTTTACTGGAAAAGGTCAAGTTGATGATTCATTGAACGGTTATTGAAGCTTTTTTTACATGAGGCTATATGAAAAAGTTACTGGAAAATTCAAGGAAAGGCTGAATACAGGTAATGGCTCACAGTTCGCCTTGGACCCCGGCTGATGGCCTTTGGCATGGCCTAATCCTGCCCCATCTGTGCAAGTGTCCAGGTTGTGCCAACGGAGGGTGGCCTCGGAACTCAATTTGTGTGGAGAGCTGCGAGAGTGGCTGTTTGCTGCCCACATCACCCTCCATCAAAGCACCCATCAGCAGTTGATGCTACAGAGCCACCTGATACTTTTTGGCCAGACAAGCACCAGAGAAGGACATTGTGGTGGTAGTGGGAAGGAAGGGACAGGTCTGGAGGCTGTCCTGCCTCGGCGCAGCTGCCTGCACCTCTCCTGCCGCCTGCTGTGCCTCGGTTTCTCTGTTCATAAGCTGGTGTGCAGATAGCGACCACAGAGGGGTGCTCTGGGTCTTAATTAATTAATTAACACCTTGTGCAAGGCACTTGGAAGGCCTTTAGTGGAGTTGACTAGCAAAGCCCATACTATTAAATGGTTTTAAGAAAAGAAAAATAAAATCATGTTTTCTTTTGGTGGTTGCTTTTCCAAGTCTTTCATGCAACACTTGGAAGCACGTGGTTCAGATTTCCACCTTTTTCTTGCTTCACAAACACTTTGGAGCTGCCTTCTCCTCCCTTTGTGAGCCAAAGCGGGGGGAAAACTGCGGGCAGAACCAAGGGGTCCCTTGACCAGTGCGCCCAAATCACAGGGGACACCCCACCTTCTCAGCCAAGGGCTGGGGCAGAAGAATTTCAGTTTTTCCAAGATGTCCAACACAGGGAAGACACAAAGGAACACGCATTTTAACTTTCAGGTCCTGCTGCTCACAGATCACTGAGGGCCTGATCCCACACACATCCACCAGAGCAACAGCCATCCCAATCAGATGCTGTAACCACTGCAAGACGGGTCCTTGGTTAGCTCAACATTTCCCCCACCACTATCTTCTACCACTCTCTCTCCCAAGGAAGAGTATTATTCATTAAGGGCTCAGCAGAGCCCACCAGAGCTCATTTTAGCTGAGATCTCCCTATGATCTTCCTGAGCCTCGGACTCTTTCATGGGCTGCGTTGTGACCTGGCTTCAAAGTGTGCAAAGAGGTTCCTCAGCTCCCTTTGTGCAGCACAGTCTCTTAATTGCACTTTTAAACACAGTGTAATTTTTGTAATTAACATTATGGTTTCAGAGGGCAGAGAAGCCTGCACTATGCTAATTACAAACTGGAGTAGTCAGAGTAGAAATTCACAGCTCCGGTTGCTGGGGCCGAATGCAGTTTTTATGAAGGATTTCAAAGCTCCTCCGTGGGCTCTGTGTGCTGAGTTATCATTAGCATTTGATAACATAAAGAATTTTTATAACATGTGACAGATTTCGATGTGAAGATTTTACCTGATAACTGGAAAATTTACATAAAGACCTTCATTAGCTCTCTGCTCACATTACTGCGAGAGGAAGAACTACAGCGCGCTGTCTCCCTGTAAGATGGGGCTTGGGAGCCAAAGAATTTGTGCTTTATAATAAAATTTATAGTATGTTACAAAGGGAGGTTATAATAATCCTCAATGATGTTAGGAATCAGAGCAATTCAAAGAGCGAAAGAGAGCGTGAGAGGTGACGGGAAGGGATATTTCAGTATTGCCATGGAGGCTGCACCGAAGGCGCAGAGAGCGGGAGCATAAAACATCCCAGAGCAGATGCTCAAACCACCACTGCAACACCAGGGCCAGGGGCCACATGGGCTCACTTGCACTGCCACCACAGTGGTTCAGGGCAGCTTTCTGCAGGGGGAAATGAGAATTTACCATTACTCCCGCTGCCTCCCTACTCACTGCTCTACGCACAGCTGCTGGATGTAGAGAGGCAGCATCCATAGGATGCATCGTCCTTCAGGAGGGATAAGTTTTCTTTGACATTATGAGTGTAATGCATAGCCATATAACCACATCATCACAGGATTCAAGCTACCTCAAGACCCTTCATGAAGTTTATCAGTACCTCTCCTATGGTCGTACCAACCTATGGCTTCTCCTGGGACAACACAACGTTTCCTGGACGCGTGCACCACTCCAAGCACCTTGCTGTTGCCTGTTGAAGGTTGCCTGACTGATCCTGTAGGCATTTTGTTTTCTAAGTATTTCATATTTATTATCATCTCCAGTAAATAACAGGTTGCTCACCAGCATAGCACCATGCTGATTGCGAACTTAGGTGAGAAAAAAACCCATGCTCCTGCCACACCAAACTGACCAGGGATGCTTCAGACAGGCACATGAGCAAGCCTGGATGTGGACAGACCATAATGAACTCATCACACTAACCTCGATTTAACTGGCTTCTTTGGAGCCTTTTGATGCTCTCAGTACCGGGTGCTGAATTTCTTCCTGGGCTAAAAGGCCACCCCAGCACCCCCAAGTTTAGGTAAAACAAACCTCCTAGCTCTTCCCTCAGGAAACCCAAGCAATCTCGCCAGCTGACGCTAAGCTTCATTCCTCAAGTCCCCAGTCAGACTGTTAAAACCACATGACACCTTTTACAAGCCTCGTTAGTCCTGTTGCACTGTGAACAGCCACACTGGATTTTCAGAGTCACCTTTGCAAAAGAATCTCCCTCTCCACCAGTTTCGTGAGCCCAGTACTTGGTGAAACCAAAAAGCAACCTTAGATCAATGATCAAACTTTCGTAGTAGATGGCTTTTATTTTTACAAAATATTTGCTTCCAGCAGAGTGTATCTTAATTTATGAATGCAGAAATCTGTCATTAAGCTTTGACCCAGCTTCATGGCATTGTCAAATGCAATAACGTATCTTTTAATAGTTTTATATCAAGTAAGGATATAACATATCATTAGTTTAAATGTATTTGCAAGCAATTACCCCCACCAGGATATTTGTGAATGCTCATGCAAAATTGATGAAATTCTGACATGCTTAAACATTGTTCATTTAGCTCTATTCCTTATGTATAGAAAAAATAGAATAAATAATTCTGCTGCCACTTGCAAACTACTGTTCGGCATTTTCATTCTGTTCATGGTTTCTGTCCTGCCTTTAAACTATAGCCCTCGGTGATCATTTGGAAAAACAGTTTCATATATGTTTAATTTTAAATAGATGTACTAGATTATTCATTCCTCTTATTATTGTTCAATGCAGTAATTTAAACATGGACTAGATTTACTTCGTGTCAGCTGCCTTTCTTTTACAAAATGGGATAAATTATTAAATGAGTAGAGGTTGTTTGACAACGGGTTTTCCAGTACTTCACAAAAGAAAGACCTTTGACATTCAGCTGTCTTTTGAAAAGAATAAAGAGTAAATCAATTAAGTCTCTATGCTGTGGTTCAAAAACACGCTGTTATGGCACATTCTTGCTTACCTCTAAGTTGACTTGGGAAGACTCAACCCATTGCAGTCGTAGCACTAGGTAAATTATTGATTTAACCGTCAGGTTGCCTCGCAAGCAGCATTCGCTGGCCCAGCCACCTTAAATACAGCTATTCCTGCAACTCTACCACTCATTCCACACACTATAGAAAATCATTTATATCAACCTCTGGTAACATTTGCCACTGACTTGGAAGACCTTTTTACAAGTGTTTATTTTTGGCTGCTTCTAAGAGAAGCTCCAACTTTCTAAGAAGAAACATCTTCATTGACAGTGCTGAGAAACCTTTGTGTTTGGGGGTTTCTATATGAGAAGGTTTTCATTGAGGTGGAGAGCACGTCAGGTGCGAGATGCTTAAAGCTCAGATAAAGCTACTAGGATACTCCCTGGATTCATGGGAAACAGGACTGGTGGACCCAACAAAGAGCAGTAACCTTTTCCTTCTTGTTCCTGTGGCCTTCACTAACTGCAGTATCAACCAAAAAGTTTGTTTCAAAGCATCCCAAGTGCTTTGCAAAGAGAAATGTATCAGCTTAAGATGATATGAGTCCAGCAAACTGACACATTAACCTAAGCAGGACCTAATCATAAACTAGGAAATAGAAAATTAAAACAAAAACAACCCCAAAACAACTAAATCAACACAAAAAAATCTATCCAAAGACTCATTTTCTTTATCCTGGCTTACGCAGCATTGTGGCAGCATCGATTCCGTGCTGACAGCAGTCTAACTCAGCAGCATAAAGGGAACAACATGGGTGTATGAGAGGGGATTCACGTTTCATAACCCAGCTTTCGTGTGGGGAGAACTGAGATATGGCTATTTTTGATTTTTTTTTTTACTTTGCAAAAGCCAAAAGGTGAGGGTTTGGGGTTTTTTCTCCACTTGAATTAAGATTCCCTTAAATTCAGTAAGCTCTACTCATCATATCTCACATCTTTTTGTCATGTTATTCTGTTCCCAAGTGCCACAAAAGTAATATAGGTTTAAGGGCCAATCTAGGACACAAACAGAAGTCACTGAAACTACAGAACAGGAAACAGACTACCTGGCTTTGGAGTCTCTTAAGTCCCTTCCTCAGCCATGAAGGATGCTCCTCTGCTATCTTTAGGTTGGAACTTCATTCACTCAAGTTTTCAACATCCCAAGTGATGGGATTTGCATTAGCTCCCCTGGGGAATCACAGAATCACAGAATTGTAGGGGTTGGAAGGGACCTCGAGAGATCATCGGGTCCAACCCCCCTGCCAAAGCAGGCTCCCTAGCTCATATTGCTCAGATAGGCGTCCAGGCGGGTCTTGAATATCTCCAGTGAAGGAGACTCCACCACCTCCCTGGGCAGCCTATTCCAGTGCTCAGTCACCCTCACTGTGAAAAAGTTCTTCCGCATGTTGGTGCAGAACTTCCTATGCTCCAACTTGCAGCCATTGCCCCTTGTCCTATCCCCACAGACCACTGAAAAGGGGCTGGCTGATTCCCCCTGCATCCCCTGCTTCAGATAATTATAAACTTTGATTAGGTCCCCCCTTAGTCTTCTCTTCTCAAGGCTGAACAGTCCCAGCTTACTCAGCCTTTCCTCATAGGGGAGATGCTCTAGGCCCTTAATCATCTTCGTAGCCCTTCTTTGGACTCTTTCCAGGAGATCCCTGTCCTTTTTATACCAAGGAGCCCAGAACTGGACACAATACTCCAGGTGGGGCCTGACCAGGGCAGAGTAGAGAGGGAGGATCACCTCCTTTGACCTGCTGGCTACACTCCTCCTGATGCATCCCAGGATCCCATTGGCTCTCTTGGCCACCGAGGCACACTGCTGGCTCATGGCCAACCTGTCATCTACCAGGACCCCCAGGTCCTTCTCCACTGAGCTCTTCTCCAGCAGGTCATCCCCCAGCCTGTACTGATACAAACAGTTGTTCCTTCCCAGGTGCAAGACTTTACACTTGCTTTTGTTGAACTTCATCTGGTTTCTCACTGCCCAGCTCTCCAGCCTGTCCAGGTCTCGCTGGATGGCAGCGCAGTGCTCCTGCGTGTCAGCCACTCCTCCCAGCTTTGTATCATCGGCGTACTTGCTGAGGGTGGATGTTATTCCCTCATCAAGATCGTCAATGAAGATATTAAACAGGACTGGACCCAACACTGAGCCCTGGGGAACACCGCTGGTAACAGGCCTCCAGTCAGATTCTGCTCCACGAATCACAACCCTCTGGGTTCGGTCCAACAGCCAATTCTCAACCCACCTCACTGTCCACTCATCTATCCCATGCTTTCTCAGCTTTGCTATCAGGATGTCATGGGAGACAGTATCAAAGGCCTTGCTGAAGTCAAGGTAGATGACATCCACTGCTCTCCCTCCATCTACCCAGCCTGTCATGAGATCGTAGAAGGCTATGAGGTTGGTCGAGCACGATTTCCCCTTAGTGAATCCATGCTGACTACTCCTCATGACCTTCTTCTCTTCCAATTGCTTGGAGATGGCATCCAGAACAAGCTGTTCCATTACCTTTCCAGGGGCAGAGGTGAGGCTGACTGGCCTATAGTTACCAGGTTCCTCCTTCTTGCCCTTTTTAAAGACTGGAGTGACATTGGCTATCCTCCAGTCTTCAGGCACTTCTCCTGTCCTCCAAGACCTGTCGAAGATGATAGAGAGCGGCTCAGCAATCACCTCCGCCAGCTCCCTCAGCACACGTGGATGTAACCCATCTGGGCCCATGGATTTGTGTGCATTAATCCCTTTGAGCCGCTCCTGGACCTCCCCTACTTGAACCAGAGGGAAATTCTTCATTTCCCAATCAGTCCTACTCTCATCCAGTGTCTGTGGGTCCCGGGGGGCCTTTGAAGTGAAGACCGAAGCAAAGGCGGCATTCAATATCTCCACTTTCTCAGCATCCCCCGTAACCAGGACACCCTCCTTATTCAGCAAGGGACCTACATTATCCCTGGACATCCTCTTACTGTTCACGTGTCTAAAAAACCCCTTTTTATTATCCTTTATGTCCCTTGCCAGCTTAATTTCCAAGAGGGCTTTAGCCTTCCTAGTTGCATCCCTACAGGCCCTGACCACATTCCTGTATTCTTCCCAGGTGCTCAGACCCTTTTTCCACGATTCATAGATCTTCTGCTTCTCTTTGAGTTTGCTCAATAGCTCCCTGTTCATCCATGCAGGTCTTCTGCCTCTCTTTCCCCATTTCCTCCTCAAAGGGATGCATCGTTCCTGTGCTTGGAAGAAGTGCTGTTTGAATGCTAGCCAGCTCTCGCAGGCTCCCATTCCTTCAAACAGCGTAGCCCACGGGATAGCCCCCATTAAGTGGCGGAGGAGATCAAAGTTAGCTCTACCAAAATTCAGGGTAGCTATCCTACTTTTTGGCTTGCTTCTTCCACCCAGGATCATGAACTGCTCCTGCCAGGAAGCTTTCTGTACTATTCAGCTCCAGTTTTCTATTTCTCACTTTTCCCTCCAGGAGAAGAGCTTTTCGAGCAGCATGACAGCTTGCAGGAGGTCTTTGGGCCTGAGGACTACCCCAAGGCCACCCGCACAGAGGGGTGTCGGAACTGCAGGTGCCACTGCGGAGGAGGGCGATGCATGAATTATTGAGCCAGAGATTAATTTTAAAATAATTTAAAATAAAATCTAAAGTTACCCATCCTGATAAATCATCACCAGGCTGCAATATTTTGCCTCATGGCAGAAAAACAAAGGCAGCAGATCTGGGAATTTCTGGGGGGTGCTTGTGTGCACCTCGCTCAGGAAGCGGCTTGCCAGGATTTCCCAAACTCCCACAATCCCACTTTAAAGCATTGCTTCACAAGAAAAGGTTAAACGAGGTTTAAGTGCAACGTAATAAACCTTCACTGTTCATAAAGTTGTGTGATAAATGCACATGCAGTTACTCTGTATAAAAGCAGAGGGGTCAGCGGGCGAAGCTGGGAGGCGAGGGTGTGTGCAGCCAGGGACGCGCCGGCTGCCCGGAGCCAGATCCCAGCACAGGGGCAGCCCGTCCATCAGTGGTGTGAGATGCTCCAGCTCATCTCCAGCCCACTCCAAAATGTTTGCCTCGAATTGCTTGCTCAAGATAAGAAAGCTTCTGACATGTGGGATTCGCTCCCTACTTTCAAGCCCAATTGCCTGGCTGCCGCCTTACCCCCACACTCCCACCCATGCCAGCTTTGCCAAGGCGCCTCTCGCATGCTTCGTCCTGATGGGGAAGCGAAGCCGCCACAGTTTCCCTGCTCATTTGCAAACGGGACTCGACGAGATGCCAAAGCAAAAGGAGATTGTGCCGAGGTCAGACTCCTCTTCTACCGCTCGGGCTGGAAAGTGCCTCAAAGCACAAGGGGGCCCATGGAAGCAAATGGAGAACGGCGCCGCTGATTGCGGTTCAGGCGAGCAGAATGGCGCTTCAATTATTATTGTTATTTTAAAGTGAAACTCTGATTGCTAGGGGCATCCCAATTTTATCGAGCTCATTTTATTTTCCCTACATTTATTTGAATAATATGTCCTTTGCTTGCAATAAAAAATGCCATGTACGCCATCATCACAAGTAGCAGTTTATATAAACATAGCATTGTCCTGATGAGTTCAGAGATGAACCTGTTTGTTTATAGAATTTCTCCAGAATTTGTAATATTTATGATTTAGAAAATGAACCAAGAGAGAAGCGTCTTGTGCGGCAAGGAGCTGTTCTGCTCACAGATTTGATTCACAAGGTATGGATGCAGGCACAGTATAATGATCTCATTGGGAAAAAAGAAAAGGGTAGCAGTAAAAAAAAGCCCAAATTTCAGTGTATGCTCTCCTCCCTCTGGGCACGCGGGTGACAGGGCAGCATTAGCCTTGAATGGGCTAAAATTCAAGGGCAAGGTGGCCTCTCTTTGACAGCACTGCAAGAGTGTTAAGCTGCTGATGTGTGTGTTTTGTCTGTGTGTGTGCGCACACACCTTACCGAGCACCCTGGAAAGAGTGGGACAAGAACAGGTACCTTTGGTCACCCCACAGGACAAGGGACAACCAAAAGAGGCTGATTATTACCTCAGTAGTCAAGGATCATTGTCTGTAGCGCAGGGATGCTGGCCTGAAGGTGAAGTAACATCTCAGGAAGAACGCAGTAAACAGGAGAAAGATTGCGTTCCTCAGTTATGCCAAGCCCAGACACTCCAGCTGGTGAGAAGGAAAAGGGATTTCTCCCGTGGGACAGCTAACAATAAGGACTTTACATCAGCAGCACATCAAGAGACAATATTACTTTAAGTGCCAAAAGAGTCCTTTAAGAGGTTTCTTGACGGGCTGTTTCCTTCAAAGCCCACGTATACTGAGACCACCCACATCACGGGTGTACATTAACCACGAGACATCACGGTGCAGAAGATCAGCTGTCTTCAGGAGGGCATTTCTTTCCCCACCACACCGTAGGATGCCCATGGCAAGCAAGCCATAAAGCTAACACTTTATACGACGGCTGGCAAACGCTGGGTTGCGAGCAGAGGCGTTCCACTGGTGAGGCACTTGTTAGCGTAAGGGCCCATCCATAAATTGTGTTTTTACAATAATTTCCTTCAAATTGGATTGTTGTCATGATCAGAGAGCCATTTACTGGAAGCAATTGCTAATTACACACATGTCCCCTGTAGGGAGGATGTACAGCAAAATGAGCATTTTGGAGGGATTTTCTTGTGTTTCCTACCTCCTACGATTTCACCCGTGGACATTTTCCAACAGGCCAGGCTCAGAAGTTCTTCATCTGACTTCAGCAAGAGTTTTGGCTCAGCACAGTCCTGCGAGACTCTGCTGTGTATGTTTTGGTCAATTAGAAAACAAAACATGAAAACAAATACTCCTTGAATCGCTCTAACAGTCCCATAGGGCACCTTGTCCATCCTGCTGACAGCTAAAATATTTTCCTTTCAGTCTATTCCCACCATGGTTTTCACTGGCCAGCATGGCTTTCCTAGATCTCCTGGGAGACCAGTCTACAGATCACTAGACCAATTTTTAAATTTTTTTTTTCCATAGCATCACAGTTTCATCCCATTACTCTTCCTGCTTAAAATATCCCAAGTAATTCCTCTTATGCACACACCAGTAGCTTTCTTGTCAGTCCAAACCCCTCACTGGAAACATCTGGAATTCTTCGGCTCCTAAAGTCATCAACAAGCTAGATCTGCTAAGGATGGATTTCAACACTTTGGTGAGCAGCTGCCTGAAGAGGTACATTTACTACTAATTTCAGATCCTTTACATTTACAGCTTCTGTAAGACCCCCTTCCATCGCCAAAGAACCTGAGTGTACGCCCAGCTTTGGGTGGAAACTTGCCCTGAACCCAAGGCATCCTGGTTCCTCTCCCCAGCACCCCTACATGTGCATTCAGCCACTAGCATTCCTGGGTTGCATACCTAAAGAGAAGGACATATTTCCTCCTTTGCATATGATAAACTAAACCAAATCACCCCGATAATTACAGCAACATGCTCCAGGACCCACAGGAGCCACCTGTGAGAACGATAAAGCCTTTGGCCACTCAGTCAGATCGCGGTATCTAAGGAAACCCACTTGGATGAAAACAGGAGGGTCAAGTTTGTTCCTGGAGCAACTCCACTAAAGGCATTGGAGTTACTCCAGATATTAATTCGAACCAGTGTCTGTAGCACAGCAGAGCAGTTGTGTTGTATCTCCCATCTGCAATTAGGAACTACATAAAGTGTCTTGGGCTCCTGAGTACAGCCTTCCTTCAGCTGCCCAGCTTCCTTTCAGGAAAGTTATAATAGGGAAGAGTAACAAACACCGATATTTTGTTTAGAGATTTGGGGACTTGGGCAAGAGCTGGTCAAAGCAGCTGGAGCAAGACATTCTCCTCCAGGAAATGCCATTTTCTCAGATAGGAACTTCAAGCAGGAGGCAGCGTGTTTTGATAGAATTTCGTTTAGCACAAAATTGAACCACAGTGCTTTGGTGAGAATAAACTCTAAAATTAAATTTCGTTGGAACAGAGCGAGTCAATTATTCATTGCAAAAGAAAAAGTTGTTCTGAACTCTTCCTTTACATTGTATTCCTAATTATGAAAGAAAAGAAATTCATAATTAGAAGGAAACCTTTTGATTTATTGAACTAGAACGTTTTGACTAATTCAAAATAGCACGTCCTAGAGATGTGTTTTTCACAGGCGATTTCAACTCTGTGCTTTTGTTCCAATTCAGGACAAATCTCTGCATTTTGAATTCACAAATTTCCCAGTTAAATGGAAAAAAACAATGTATGAGAAAACCAAGCAACTTCCACAAAACAGGTGGTGATCTTACATGTAACTCCCTTTTCCAGTGACTTTTGGGCAGCTTTAGGGACATCTGAATAGACAGAACAGGGCACCAAGCAGCGCAGGAAGAAGCAGGGCAGTGCTAGAGATGCAGAAGTCAGGTAGGAAATACACTGCTGTTCTTCAAGGGAGGTATCATCAGATGCATGAGAGTAAGGATGAGTAACACTTGGGACTCGAAGCTCATGTGGTCAAAACAAACTCCAGGTGTCCTGAAATGACCAGCATTATGTACAGCTCAGCTATAAAGAGGTTAGTTTACAGTAAACCCACTCTGTTTCCCTCATCATGTGCTGGGTTTTACTTCACCCACTCTTAATCACAGCCCAAAGGTCACAAGAGGCTGTGTGACAAAGAGCTGTGCTGGGTCCTGGAGCTGCAGGGACAGGATGGCACCTCCAAACCCCTTGTTCCTTCCAGGGAAGTTCTCACTACCTCTGCCACCACTCACCAATGCCAAATACAGCTGCCCAAACGTTCCACCCCTTTCAGAGAGGAGGTCAGAGGGGCTTCATGGTATCACGAGCTGGAGGAGATGCAAAGGAACCTTTTACCCTTCAAGCAAATGGCAGCGCCACTGTGGAGGACCTACCTGGGGGTCTCTGGGCTGCTCACCACCCAGCGTAGCCCAGGGTGGGAGGCAACACATCTCCATCGAAGTAATTGTTTGTAGTGGGAAGGAAAAGCAATGACCAGGCTATTGAGTAGTTAACTACACAACTGCTACCTAATGATCCTAATTTGCATGATTTTAATAATAATGAGTAAAACCAAACTGTTAAGTTGCACTTTCTACCTCAGCAAAACCGAGCTATAATTGTGTAGAGAATAATTTTATGGGTGAAGTGTGCCCTATATTATAAAAGATTAGAATAAAGTGCTCTAATATTCAATGTCTTAGCAGGTGCAGGCACTTACCTGGGCAATTAAAACCTTTTTAATATACAAATCACAGCCAATGAGACTATTGGCATGACAAACTGGATCTTTCAGGACATATTGTGTTTGTCTAAAATAGATTTTTGTTTGCTGGCAGTAATTTCTCTAACTTTTGTTTAAAAGAGAAAATGACTGAGCACAAACTGATTTGCAGAAGCTTCTTAAAACGCTCCTATTGCATCACTTCTACCAAAGCCTTCAACACGTCTCTACCTTTGTGTAACACACACATAAATGCCTTTCACTTAACATTTTAAAGATATACCACACGTAACCATTGATATATTTCAATTTTATACCTGCTAGGGACTACTGGGGGGAGGTTGAATAGCATTTGGCCTTGAAATTACAAGCAGATCATGAAAAGCATATAAATTTTTTCTTTAATTGATGGATTCATTATGTTAATTAAATGCCCTCCTTTGTGCTTGGAATATTCTATAAATACAAACAGGTAAAATAGGTTTAAGTTTCCTGTGAAATTTGTGGAAAAGCATTTTCTAGTTACTCCCCAGCAATTCATTCCACGACATCAAAACCTGAAGACAACTCGACTCTGCCACCACCCAGCCCCGCACATCCAATCATGTTATGTGGGTCTCTGCTACCCCTCAAACAGCACGGATTTCCATCCAGATACCAACCCAAAGCGCAACAAAAACAACTTTAAAACTACTAAAAGATTGATGTGAAGGCAGAGACATGAGGTTCGTCACCCAGGCCCACCTGCACCCACCTTCTCCCACCTGCACACGGAGCCCAGCTGTACTGTCCTGTGCTGTAGAAGGGTAGGAGGTGCTGGATCACCCATCACCCAATTCCCAGATTGCATCTTTTGGGTCATAACAACGAAGATGAGGATGGCAAATTGGAGTCTGAGAGCAAAATGACTGTCCTTTCTCCTTGTGCCTTGGTGGTTTCCCATCAAGAAACCAAAAGCCTGGCTGCTTCCTCACTCAATTCACACCTCTGCCTGTACAAAGAGGTGCAAATTGCACCTCCTGGAGCTGCCTCCACAGGGGCGTTTATCTTGATGGAGGGCAAGCATTGTTTGCAGGTAGCTTTCATCCAGGGACTGTCCCCGGAAGGGATACACTGGACTACCTGGATCCCAGAGGGATTGCCACAGCTCCAGTATTTGCCGTGGTGGAGCCATGCCAAGCCTGTTCTGGCTGCACCAGGAGGGATTGCAGCCTTTCCCACTCGGGAAACAGGCTGGGGAAGAGACTGAGAGACACTGAGCACCTGGAAGAAGCTGGAATAATCTAGGTCTGAACTCAGGCTGCATGAGAAATAGATTGCACAACAGCCAATGAAGATATACTAGAACAACACATGCAACCACAGAGCAAATCAACGGCACATCATGTAAGATCACCCTCTTGGGAATGCTTCCAACAGCCCTCAGCAGCTACAGGCTGACATCACTTTACACAGGCAGAGTGCACTGAACATCATATAGGTGAGAATAGGAGGCACTTCGGTAGGTAACCCTATCAGTCTCAACTGAGATGTTCTCCTCCTTGGGGAGGTGGCGGGGAGGAAATGCCACAACAAAACCCAACCAAACAAAAAACAACATAAACAAAAAAACTTGTTTCCAAACTGGGCTTCCCTCTCCAGAGTACAGGGACAGCAAAAAGTAAAACTTAGGTGACCTATGCCGCACACTAACCCAAGAGCACAGATGCTCCTCAGAAGACATGTCTATATATCCCAAACAGGAGGACTCCAGACACTGTTTTGAACACACAATTCTTAGATTACTACACTCTAGCAAGATGCCTAACTTTGTTTGCATTAATATTTTAATTAATAATGACACTATGATTTTTTTTAACTATCACACAGCTCCATCTCTGCTACCAACACCAGTCCCACCACTTCTGTGTCCTTCTCCACATCCCACATCTCCACCAGATCTTCCTGTACCATTGGAAATGGGCAGCTTGTGCCCTTCTCCATATCCTGGAGATTTTGAGTTGTTAGCACAGGTATTACAGTACCATCCCTGGACCTTCTCCTGGAGCCCCTCCCCATGGTAAGCAGCAGGGGAGCACATACAGAGGATGAGCTGGAGAAAGCAGCGGCCACCCTCTTCACAGGAGGACTCGTTTGGCTGGCCCAAGATCCCAGAAGAGCTTGGTGGGCCCAGATCTCCTTCATCCTTCTTTTTTAATGCTTATGTCATTAACCACAGCATACTTGGCTCTCTCCTTGTTAAACCATAAACATGGGAAAATCCCTCAAGTTACCAGTGCCTTTAAAAAAAAATAAATAATGGAAGCTCTGAGCCTCTCTGCTTCTGCTGAGGAAACAATTTAAAACCGAGCTTTGGTTCCTACCCAAGCTGCTCCTTAAAGGAGCTTAAAGCACTTTAATGTTCAGACATACTCGCACGCCCAGTATCAACATTGTGCCTCGCAGCCTCTCCCAAGTTAGCTGGGAAATACACATCTGCAGCTGCTTTAAATACTTTTTGCATTCTCATTTCCTAGGCCAAAAGTCTTCCTCTATCAAGCCACAAATTAATCTAATTATTTGGATATTTAGGCCATTTAGGCTCAAGTCAGCAGACAGTTAGGCATGTGTCTAATATTGCCTCTGCAATGTGACTGCTGGGGGACTATTTAAAGATAAGCACATGCCTAAATAATCCTCTAACAGTACCTTCAGAGGCTGGCTTTAAACAAAGTGGGTTTAGGCAAGTAAAGAATTGCCTTGGAATAGAAAACCAGAGGATGGGAAGGTATTTCATAAGGTGTTTGTGACACCTGGTAAAGGAATAGATTATTTTTAACAAAAATACTCAACATATGGCCAAGATATCTGGAATAAGGATGAGAATGGAACAATAAACAAGAAATATTTCTGTAACTCATTCTATGGTGACTTTGACAAGTTTGAGGAGATGTATTTCACCTTTAGCATCACCTTTGAAGAGGCTGATCAATGATAAATCAGAGGGCTTTTTCCAGAGGACAAACGCGAAGGTATCAGGTTCTGCAAGGGACAGACATCAGGAGAGACATCAGGCCAGCCTTGCCTTGAGCCTCCAGCTTGCCTGGCCTGAAAAGAAGCTATTTGCACAAAGGTCCTGCGACCAAAATAAAATATAAAACGAGGTGTGCAATACCATAAATAGTTAAGTGAAATTAAATAAGAGCAAAGGCAAACTGTAAGAATATAGTGTTTCCAACTCTAACATGGGCTTTTATATGCAATACTTAAAAATGTTTAAAGAAGCTAAATTATCTGGCCCCATTATTCTGATGTTGAAATTCCACACGTGTCTCCACTCCAGGGGAAGGGCAGAAATGTGACACCCTTCAGGGACCACCCTGGGACAGCAGCTGGATGGGACACCCCAACGGGGCACTGGGAGATAGGCACACCAGGAGCAGCTCTGGGACATAGGGGATGGAACCTTGGAATGAGTCTTCCCTGGGATGAGCAAGAGTGACATTTTGGGACCCTTCTACAATGCATGTCTTAAGACACCGGGGAGCTCCCATAAACCACCCCAGCAACACACAAGGTGGTGGGTCACTGCCTTCCCATGCCCAAAAACCTGCTCCCCCGGCAGGCAGCGAGGCCAGGGACTCCTGCAGCACCTCTCCATGTCTCCAGCCTCCGCCACCCACTCGCTGCATGACCCCGCCAGCGCTCATGATACATCGTCCCGTCACCCTCACCGTTTACAGCAAAAAAGCTATTTAGCTGGTGCCTGCAACCCTTCAGCCCGCGATGCCTTGACAGCAGAGGTTATAGGAGGGGAAAAAAAAAAAAGAGGAAAGGAAAAAAAAGAGAGGGAGAGAAAGAAAGAACAATGTGCAATCGGCACTGCATTAGAGATGGAAAAAGTACTTAAAGCCTGCAACATTCATCAAGGCTGAATACATAAATGCCACATTTTGAATAAGCCAAGCAAAAGACAATGACAAAGGAAAGGCGCGTTGCTTCAGGAATCTCTATCATTTTCATTTGCTGCTGTCAGGAACCTGTTTTTTGCCTCTCACTCTATCAGCCATTATAGCATTAATGAAGTAACCTCACATAGTTATTGACTGGCTTGTCAGAGTCCCTGCCTGATCCCTTAATAGAAACCATTGGTCTTCAGTTAAAAATGGGGTGAGCTGGGAGGTGCTGTGGGCATGTGCTGAATTTCAAGTGCACTCCTGAGGTTATCAAAAGCCATGAAATGCAAATTATTATATTTTTTAAACACACAGATTTCATGCAACTGAGCATATAAAATTGACTAATACTGTACTTTATGCATTCCTAATAATGTTTCCAAATATGCTCTGCATATGATCTTTCCCCACAAAGTTGTGGGTGGTATTTGAATAAAGCAGAAATGGGCCTAGTTTTATTTTGTGAATAAAAGTAGTTTCCTGGATGTTGCAAGTCTCCGTTCCTTCTAATACCAGGTAATGTTTATGCACTGTCTGTTCAAACACCACGGGTAATCCTTTGTCTGAATTTCTGTCTCAGATCAAAATCATTTTTCCTTCATCCTTTTTTTTTTCCCCCCCTCCCCTCCTTTCATAAAGCATCCTAAATCCCAGAACTAGTATATTCTCATTTACTAGAAATTGAGGGTTGGCAGAGGGTCTAGAAATAACTTCTTTTCCCAGAAGGTAGTAAATCCGGGGAGTAATCTAAAACACCGAGCTGTTAATTCCAGTGCCACTACACCATTGACTGCGCTACGGGTACGTTACTGAATCAGCCCGTTGACAAGCAATCAGTACCTGCGTGGTATCTGTGCGGAGCGGGACGCGAGCGCATCCTCACGCATCCACTTGCTGAGGACAAAGCATCCACAAAGAGTTGGCCAGCCTGGCATTCGGTATGGCACCCAAGCCTGGGGGAAAGCTCCAGGGTGACCTTTGGGAAACTCTAGGGAAGAGTTTGGGCCCATGGTCTGATGATTTTCCTTACGGCTCTTAAGGTAACGCCCACAAGATGCGTGCTTTGCACACCTACAATCATTTAAATCATGGCCTGAGCATCACAGAGTCCCTCCAGTACATAACACTCCCAAACCCTGCAGCCCTGACCTGTGTGAAACCTACATCAACAAATTCAGTTTTCTAGAATCAAGCTTTACCTGCAGGTAAGATTTGAAAGCCTTTCATCAACCCTGATAGCCCAAATAAACATGCTTCTCCCCATCTTTCCACTGAGGAGTCTCAAAGGTTAAACATCACACTGATTTTGAAAACAGCAATGAGAAACCTCACGTCTCGGCACAGACAGCAGCAAGAGGAATAGTTGCTCAGCCAGACCTGATTTGAGATTGTTCAGACCTCTTGGGTCTGCAAAACTGGGTTGGTGTTCTCAGAAGAACAAGCTCCCATAATAATCATGGTCTTCTCTCATTTCTGATTGGGTTGAAAATTCTCTGAGAACAACTCTCACGGCGCTTCCACATCCCTGGTCTGAAATTAAGCACATTTTTCCTAATGAACACACAGTTTGTTGATTTGGTGACACTTTTCCTGAGTCTGAAATATTATGAAATTCTTTATTTCCATGACCCCCCCCTTCCCCAATTAATTATTTGCAGGCTGTTTCCCTCCATAGAAGACATTCCTTATGTAAAAACACTTGGTGGGCAGCACATTAGGAATGCCTTTCATTTAACCTATTTCCAAAATAGTCCCTCAGCCCTGTGCACAGTTCCAGCAGTACGTTCACTCAATCCCCTCACAGAGTCCTGGGAGAGTCACAGGGCACAGTAAAGCCTTGGCTGCTCCACAACCAGGGGAAGGGGGTTTTCAAGGATCTTCAAGGGGACCACAGCATCACCTCAGGGTATGAACACCCTCCGACCCTGGCCATCCCAAGGTTGGTTCCCAATAGTTGGGTCAACTCCCTGCAGTTGGCTCACGCTAGCAAGGCTGTATTTGCAATGGAGAAAGACTTGGCTGAAACATTTGAGATGAGCCTGAACTGCACTGCTCCTCCCAATGGGCTGGGAGACCATATTCTACTAAAAGTATTTATCATGGCTTGATGCCTGCAGCTCCTCCCCAAAGCTTTAGCATCCCAAGAGCTCCTGGATGAGAACTAAATCCCAGTTATCATTGTGCAGGACAAGCTTATTCTGGCTGAAAATAAACAAGTTTGCTCTCAGTATATGGGGAAAACCCCAAAATCACACCACTTTCTAGATGATTCGAGGTCCATGAGAGAAGAAATGGGACCACAACCCCCTAGCCTCTCCACCAAAGCTCAGGAAAATTTTAGGCAGTTGGTTTTCAGTCCAGGGCGAAGTCCAAGCAGCCAGCAAACAGCTTTTAGGTTTGCTGTCAGATCTGTGCTCAAAGGAGCTTGCGTGATAACAGTTCAGAAGTGGGCAGAGCAGGGGGATCACGGCTAACATTTCATTAGAGTCTCACTTCACAGAGTGATTTGTCCATCCCCACTTATAAGCTGCATTATCTGTGGGTTGGGGGGGTGTATTATCATTATTTTTGTCCTTTTTTCCTTCAGGATACGCTGATGCCATCTTTGCATCACGAGCTCCACCAAACACGACCCTTGCCCACAGCTACTCGCTCTGCAGCGGTGGAGCAACAAGCAGCCTGTATGTAGAACATCACTGCCAGGAGCTCATCAGTTCTGATCTTCTAATTGTGCTTAATGATTGCTAAAAGGAACCAAACAATCACGAGTGAACTTCGGCTTCCCCGGTAATTAATATTGTTATTACAGAATTGTTAATAATTATTAGACTCCGGCAATCTAGGAAGCATCAAAGATTCCGAGCATCTCCAGAAGGATACACAGCCTGCCCAGCTCTGGTTTCCCAGTTTACAACTTTGTCCTTATTTTGAACATGCCACTAATACCCACCCCAGCCCAGCAAAGCCTCCTAATTGCTTGCAAGAAACTCCTCTCGTTCCAGACATACACAGATTGAGTCTTGAGACAATCTTTGTTTCGGGGGGGGACACGCTCCGCGCTCCCTAAGAGAAACACACAGCGTTTTGTGCTGCGCAGCTGCCGCTACGGGCGATACCCAAGCTCATGCCCCACTTGGCCTTGTGGCAAATTCTCACACACACACAAAAAAAAGGGGCAAAACTGAAATTATTCTTCAAGGTTTTTAAAGAGCAAATTTGCAATTGCATTCGCTGTCCGCAAACAGGCCCGCTACGCTGTGTGTTTTGTTGAGGGGGATATATTTGGCATGCAAAAGCTGTGTCTTCAGGGATTTTTTTTTTTTAAATAAGTAGTCTGGACGTATTGTAAGAGACAAAGTAATTAGCATTCACTCAGCCCAGCAGGGCAGCAATTTAAACTTTTACAAGGAGTCAAAGTTCAGGATGCTGCCCTGCCATCAACTTTCTACATACAGAAGGGATACAGACTGGAATATCCAAATGTTTCGAGCTACTCCGGGTTATTTGAAACTCCAATAGACACATTACTATAGGGAAATTGCTTAATCCGCTCCAGGATTTATTGCTATTGTATGTTTAGTATGGAGGTCTTGGAGGGTCAGGAAGGGCTGCACTCGGTGCAAGCATTTCATACCATATTAAAAAGTTTCTGACCATACCTTTAATCCTCAAAATCATTACATTCTATTTTTATGCAGACACTAAAATAAAAAACACTCCACAAAACGAAGCTGAGTTTACGCCCAACTCACTGTAATCCCACAGCGTGGGGAAAGGAGGGAAGCAAAGCACTCCGCTGCTCGCTTCGGCCCAGGAAAAGGCAAGTTTGTTGTTGCATAAAGCAAATAAATAGAAAAGTGAGAAGGAAAAATAAAATAAAAGCCGTACTGTGTTGGATTGATTTAAGAGTAAGTGCATGCTGCCAGAGAAATGGATTTTTTCCACGCGTTAGGCAGTCATTTTTACAAATGTAAAATCTGACTACTGATTAGAGCTCATGGAAAAAAGAACATTCCCTCACCCACCTCTCCTTTTCCCCCCCCCCCCCCCTTTTTTTTTTTGTTCATCCCACCCTTCACTCCCTGTGGCACCACCCCACTCTGCCAGGCAGCCCCCCATCTGTCCCGAGTCACTGTCTGGAAGGACAAGCACTCCCAACCAACTCGGGGAGGAAAATCCAGCGCCCCAAGGCTTGAAGGGGCTTGTGAGAGGGGACAGAAGGCTGCAACTGGTCACAGGAGAGAGAAAAATACTTTTCCCCAGTTAGCATAATTATTTGTGAGCTTTTGGTAAGAAACCAGTAACTGATTCTCCCCCACCTCAAGGCTTTTACTTGTAAGAGCAGCTAAAGCTAACTAGAAAGAGGAGATGAGAAGGAAATGTGTAACACCACAGTCGTTTTGTAGACGACTCACACCCAGCGAAAGCAAAACAACTCGATCCGGAAGGAAACTGGGTACCACAGAGCTAAGTATGACAAAAAACCCTGGGTGAAAAACAGTCTCCTCTAATTGCCAGCAAAAGACTGTCATTGTTCTGCTGGCTTTGCTTAATAAAAAAACGTTGAAAGTTTTCATTATGAGCTGCAACAGTATCTTTGCACCTTAGAGAAATAAATCCAAAAGCAAGAAGCAAAAGCACAAGGAATCGGTGCATCATCTGCCTGTGGCAGGGGGTTGGAACTCTGTGATCCTTGGGGTCCCTTCCAATCCAGACCATTCTATGATCAAGATTTAGGCCTCCTGCAGGAGCAAGCTTCATACACTCCCCATGTTTACAGGCATTCAAATTAAGAAGCAAACCTTTATTTGCAAACAAGGCATTCATGTATCACCTCACAGATTCTTGCTACTTAGTATTTGCCAAGTAAAACAGACTCTGAACACAAACATTTGCACTCCATCTTGTCTCCAGAGGGCCTAGGAAAGGCCTTGCAGCAGAGGTGCTGCGCATGAAACCAGGGGGGAACAACCCTCTGCCTCCCCACCTTCACGTCGCAGATGAAGGGAATTTTTTTGCCTTCCTGTTTTACATAAGGCAGCACAAGACATGAAGTAACTTTTATGAGTCAGTAATTCAGGCTGCCCCATGACTGCAGGAGGAGATGGGGATGGCCGAACGGCTGCTTTGCTTCGTTAACGTATCCCACAATGCTTCCTCCTAAAACGAGACCGACTTGTTCACCTCACAGCCCCCCCAGCCCCAATGTAAATCTGCAGTAGTTTAAGTTATTCAGAGGACCAAAGAGCTCATTTGTTTATCTTCTGCATTGGAAGCCTCTCAGATTTCTTCTTGAGGGGGAAATACTGCAGGAGGAGTGCGACAAGAGAGTGGGTTTCTGAAGTATTTATGGATTAGCCCAAACTAAGCTGAGAGAAAAAAAACAATAATAAAACCTGCTAATCACATGAGATTTCCAGGCTTCTTGCCTCCAACAGTTCAGACACCTGCCTGACTGCGAAACTTGAAAACTTCTGGAAACCCTCCGAGATCAATGGGATCTTGTCCAGCAAGGTCAACGCCAGCATGCCTCTAGCATCCATGGCTGGGGTATGGGGACCCAGCACCCCGACATCCGTGCACAGAGCCTGTGATCCCAGAGCCAAGCATTGTTAGAAGCCAAAACAAGGCAATTCTCTTTGCCTTCATTAAGGCCTAATTCCCCTCAAGTTTTGAAACAAACTCTTACTCCCAAATTTTCCTTTTTCTGCCACAAGTGCATTCTCTAATTGAAAAGAGAGGTAACTTGGTTTAGTGTCACAGGCTTTAATTAAGCACAGTTTGCCAGGAATAACTTCAGGGTTTATTTATTAAAGAAAGGTTAGTTATTTATTAGAGGGGGGAGCCACATCTGTAGTTGCAACTTCACGGAATACATCTCCTGGTCCATCATTCAAACTGCCACAGGTTATTAGCAGATTACTGTCAGGGTCAGGAAAAACATTTCTTTTACTGATAAAGCATTATACTTTGGGAAATTCTAAGTCTTTCCTGAAAGCATGGCAGTATCTGGTCACTATTTAAGGACAAGATATTAGCTTTCTGTCAAAGAGGGGCTTTGCACCTTACACACAAGAGTGCTGCAACATCACCATGACAGGCACTAGGTACGGGGTGGGGGACACAGCAAGGACAGGCTGCTGAAGTCCCTGTCAGGCTTTTTTCCTTCCCTTCTGCAGAGAGGAAGATCCACCACCAGGATTAGTCCTGGTGCAGAGAAACCTGTGTGCAGAGAGGCATCCTCCAGGAAGAGGCAAGACGTGCCACAGACCAGCTCCAGCTGCAGAGAGAAGCTCCCTGCAAGCAGGGGACTATTACACAGCCATTTAAGGGTAGGGGCCTATAAAGCCAATGAGGGGCCCATAAAGCCATGCTAAGTCATATTTTTGCTTTTTTTTAATTAAAATAGCTTTAACTTTCCCCTCACCACTTCTAGGCTGAATTGGTTTGATCCAGAGAGGTAGTTATGCATAAGAGCAACCACTTTATATTGAATTAGGGGATTTCTCATGCAACACATCTCACCAATTACAAGGCAGGGATGCAATTCTATGATTTATAATACATTATACTGTTAAGTAATATAACATTATAGATACAATTTGTACCTATCTCTCCATGGATTAGAGAGGTGGCACATGAAGAGTGGATCATTAAACAGCAGTGCAAGGCCAGGGGCCAAGCACTTCTGTTTAACAAGCTGCTCCAAGTACCACCTCTCTAATCCATGGAGAGAGAGAATAAATTGTTCCTGTATCTTGTTATAAATCATGTTCTTCGGGATTTTCTTTTTTTTTTTAAATTTAAAAAATAATAATAATAATTTCTGTTTAGGGCCATCTCCTTCCGGGACTGAGCTAGTTTAAGCTGCAGGCACTTCTGTTCCGGAAAGGGTCTGAAGCCAGATTGAATAATTTACAATCTGGCTGAATTTGGGGGTGGTACAGGGAGCGAGCCGGCTGCACCATCCCTCTGGGTGAGAGAAACTACTCTCCTGGCCAGGCCATTTGGTGGCCAAAGCACCCACACCCTCCCAGCTGCAGTGGCATGGCCAGAGCTCAGGTAGCCAGAAAGGACAACCAGCCCCAAACTGCCCCAAGTGAACAGGCTGTACACAGTAAGCACCAACTTAGAGATAAAAGCTTCAGCTGCATCCTTGCTTCATCAGTGAAGAGCATCCTGGGAACACTCAACATCCCTTCAGCACCCAGTTCACACGGCACACACCCAACAAACCCCACCAGAAAAAGTCTGGGTGACACCGATGCCTTCATGGACAGTGACACCACATTTGCAACATGGATGTTCCTCAAGGTTAGGTAATCCTGTCACCATTCCCACATGAACATTAAAAAGCGACTGTGGCCAAGCAAGCCGAGGTCTCTGGGAGGACAGAGATGACACGGTGGTATTTCAATGCAGCGTGTGCAAACCTGCTCTGCTCGGTGGCCATCCGTAGCAGCCAAAGGTGAGCTCTTTGACCTCTCTCTCTTCTGTTTATATTACCTCTCTAGGGTCAGTAAATGCAGATATAAATACCAGGCTCTGCAGACAATACACTGCTTTCCAACACTGGCACTAATATCAGGGTTCCATGCTGCAGCTTCCAGGTTTATTAAACTCCATTATAATCCCCTTAACGATGACAACACCTTTCTATAACAGTGCAGTTGCTTGGCTCCTGAGGAGGGTAGCACAATGAAGGAGGCTGAAGATATAAGGACACCGTTAGGCTGCCTTATAGACCCTAACTCATCATGTGACAAGTCATTGATTTCTATTGACAATTTCATTGTAATGTCAGAACGTAACCTGAATTCATCTTTCATCCACTTCAAAAGTAAACAATGGCCCTTGGAACAGAAAAAAGGATAGCACTAAAAAATAACAAAAATCATAAAAAGAATCCAGCGTTTCCTCAAAAACCAATCAGAGAACCGAGGCTGTTAGGTAGCTGCATTGAGCAGATCAAACTATTAATAGAGAACACATTTGGCAAATTCTATCACTGCTTCCATTTGCAAATTATTCACAAATCTACTGTCAGTCAGTCGATTCTTTTCAATTTAGGAAACTATATTACATGAGCGTTATTCCACAGAAGCTATTTTCAGCCTAAGACGACTTTCCATGTGATATTTACACTGTTTGCTGACAAGGCATCACCGCCTCAGCCATGAGAAGGTGCCACTGCTGGCCCCTGGTTTAACAAGCAGCTCTTAAATAAGTAGGGATCAGGGGAGACAACAATCAGACCATCGATGCTGTCTGTGTTTGAGAGAGAAGATAAAGAGGAGGCTGGCAGGACTTGGCATTGGCACTACACTCCATTTCTATTAATAAAGGATGGCAATCAGCTCTAAATTAATGTGGATCTGTTATCTCTTCACACACACACAAAATTTGTCTAACATGTTCACATGGTCTCCGACGCAAAGGATGGGGCCAAGTCATTTGTTTCTCTGTTTGATTACCTCTGCTCTGGGCCTGTATGTTTTACTACAGCAAAGCATGTAGGACAAAGATCAAACTCTGGGCATGGTCCCCCCTCTGCACCTTGAGAAGCTGGACAGAAACATTCCATACACTCACAAAATGCAAACTGAAATTTGCTTGGTTTGGGTTTTCAGCCACCTGTTGCTCCTCACCACTGCTATTTAATAGACCTGAGCTTGCACATGGTGCAGCTTACAAGTTTTACTGGACTTCAGCCTAAGACACTTCCAAAGTCCTCCACAAATATCAGACACGCTGGCTAAGGGGAATGCTGAAGTTGAGCTTTCCATGCCACGATGAAAAAGAAAGAGATCCTGGAGCTTTAAAAAAATAAACTAATGAAAATACACCTCTTTATTCCAGTTTCACGGGATTCAAATGATTTACAAAAATTCCCTAAGCAATTTTCCTGCAGCACAGCTCCCTAATGAGGCTGGGGAACCAGCTTCTCTCCACAATTCCACAAGGAGTTAGCGCTGAGGGAAAGCTGTCTTGGCTGGGGCAGGTGTGAGATGAGCACAAGGTAAACATCGTCTTTCAAGGTGGAAATTCCACTACTCATGCCAAGATGCTGGCCACAGCTTTACCCATCAGCTAACTACCTTTTCTAGTGATACACCATCCCATTACATACTCTTAATTTAAGGCATTTCTTTGGGGTATGCTAAGGTAGGTGCTTATTCAATAATGGTTACTTGGGATATTGCTTTGAAGTGGTTATCTTCAAGTAGCCTCAACTCAGTAAACATCAAGGAAAGCATGTAAAATTACCACTTGCCCCATAAATCTCTGGCATAAATAGGACCTCAAGATATTTCATTATATTGTCTTGGACAACCAGGAAAACTGAAATAGAACTGCTTCATCAGTCTAGAGATAAATAAAACCCAGCCATTACAAAAAGGAGGGACCAAACCAAACAAAAAACTCGTCAAGGTGTTTGATGATAGAGAATTTATATTCCTTTTAAAACATTATCTTGCACGTTACTAGTCTTATGCATTCCAGTGACATTGTCTTCACAGATATCGTCCATCTACTACTCACAAGCAAGACAGAACGCCATCCTGGGATCTTATCACATCCATCTCACACAGGGAGAAGAAACCTGACAGTGCCTGGGATGCCTTGGCAAGAAGCAGCAACAAAGAGCAGCCAGGAAGGGAAGCAGGGAAGAGATTCGTCTTGATAGACTCCTCCTCTCATTCTTCTACAACCTCCAGGCCCAGCTGGACTCAATGTCCCAACTGCTCTCCCCATTAGCATGGGGGACGTGGGAAGCACACGGCTGGCTCAGAGGGATCTGAGAACACCCTCAGGTTCACAAGCACCCAGAGTTTGCCAAATCATTTCAGCTCATCTCTAATTGTCAGCGATCTCTATTAGCTCAGTAGTGTGGCTTTGACATAAGGATGAACAGAAGGGTTGTTACTGGCTAGTGATAGGAGAGGAGCTTCTGGTCCAAGGAAGAAAAGCATCTTCCACGGCAGAAGGAGAATCTTTTCTTTTCCCTCCTTCTTACATAGGCTATACTGTATGGAAGGCGAAACTATGGAAGACAAAGGGACTACACAATGAAGGTCCATCAGCTTAAACTTTTCATAATATGACAAAAAAAAAGAGGCTTTATTGTAGCATTACACAGTTTTAAACAATAACAGATCTATTTTATAGTCTTTAAGAGAAGGGGAAAAAAGGGAGGGGCAAGGAGTAACACCATGTGCAGCTATCACAACACAGTACACTGGCATTTGAACCTTCAGCTATAGGAGATAGCTTGTTTGATAGTGACAGCTTCTTCTCCAGAGCACTTCCCTCTCAGATGGCTGGCCCCTCTGACACCCAGCACAACTTTCCTCGTGCAAACTCAAGCTAAATTTATGTAGATGGAAAGAAAAGGGAGAAGGGAAAGAAGAATGTCGACTAAGAGCTAAAACTGCTCCAAGACCACATTTTCTTGGATTACGCCAAAATTCTGATCTTTCCACATTATTCCCATGAAAAACAGCCCAAATCAATAGGACCTAAAAATACCCCAAACACATTTTTGGTTTTGCAAACAGTGTTTCATTCATGCATGTCTGCCTGGCGACGCATCGTTACAATTGTAACGAGAAAGCTGCCAACCCTGGAAGGGGGTATTGCTCGGTGTACCTGGAATGCTAAAGAGAGACCGAAACCTTCACGAGAGATTAAAATGAGTTCCACTATATAGAAATAAGAGAAAGATTAAGTCAGGCCTGGAGCTAGAAGCTACTTGAGCTCAAATGGTTCAGGGCCATGGCCACCCTGATTCAGACTTAAACTTCTGCCCAACAACCAGCAAAAGCATCCCCATCATCCCAGGAGCGACCTCAGTTCCAGGTTAGAGCCTGGGATGGGGTCAAGCTTTTAGGTAGCAACTAAACCCACTCACAGAGGGGGGGTAGCTCCATTGCTCAAGACAACTTGTACCGCAAACAGGGAAAATAAACCAACCCTAAATTAAAGCGCTTCCAACATAATGCAATTACACTACATAATGTTTACTTACCTTATATACACTCAGAGAGAAGATAAATGTCTTGTAAAAACCACAATCCACTATTAAACAGCTATAAAATACTTTGCTGTCTTCCCGTTTCAAAAGCTCCTATAGTATAAATAGTGGTCAAAAGTTCAGTGAACTGTCTTGTAGTCTGGTGCTCCATTCAAACCCTGCTATTTCCAGAGAGTCTCCTGACACCGTATCTAATTTCCAAAATGAATATGCTTTAATTTTCCTTCTTCATGCATTGTGCTTTTTCCTCATTTAAAACAGCAACAGCCTCTGGCAGTAAAGGACATCACATTTCTGTGCGAGATGAAGCTTTTTTCCCCCCTTCCCTGATATGCTGGAGAATGGCATGGGTCAAGGGAGAAAAAATGTATGCAAAAAACATCACACCCCACTGACCCCAGTATATTTTACATTACAATTTTGCCATTTCCAATATAGGTTCATTTTGCAGTGGACCATATCAGCCATATTTCAGGATTTACGAAAAAAAAATAAAATATATATATATATATATATAAAATTCAGTACCTGGAGCATTGTCTGCATACAGTATGTCCTAACACAATATACAGAGAGGCTTATTAATGTGTAGTGTAGCTTGCAGAGAACGCACATGCACGCAGGGAATACTTATGCATGCGGGGAGGCAGCACAGGTGTACCCACTGTGGAGTCCTATATACATTCAATTAGATCTGCTGATAACACGCAAGGGGGTTTTTTGCCTTACCAACCAGGCTGCTATATGCCACAGGTGAAATCCCTGCAATGGGGGTGGATTTTCGATGGGGAGAGGGTTTGTCAGATAAAGCTTCCTCCCCCAAGTCATTAAAGTCCCCATAAAGCGGCACCTGACCCAGGTTCAGACTTCTAAGCTTAGGTTGCCATGCTTTCAGTGGGCAACTAAAGTAGCTTTACACCCTTGCATACATTAACAGGGTTCTTTACACCTCCCCGCACAGGAAGGGGTTGCAGGGAGCCCAGAAAGTTCTGGTAGCTTCCCCACACCTGGCAGCCAGCCCTTGCCCTTAAGGGTTTAATGAGGCCCAGCTGTGGCCAGGAGCTCCACTCAGTGGGGCGGGCCAGGTGAAGTCTGGCCTGATACCACAGGGCTTCTCCAAAAAGCAGCAGAGGAATTGATACAGTTTTTGTTCTCCTGACCCTCCTCCCAAGACCAAGCACACCAGGAAAAGGATGAAGTAGAAACTTGGGTCGATCCCCGTTTTAACCAGGGGTGAAGCCCATATACCCAACAAGAACATTGCCTGGTTAAAGGCCACAACAACTTTGACTCCGGGTACTGCACAGACCATAATGCTCACAGAACTGGCACACACAAGCATTGCAAACAAAAGCATCATTCGCTATTTTGACACAAAATCAAAGAAGCATGACTTTCTTAAATTCCAATTCCTGTAAAAACCTTTCTGCAACCTGCAGATGGTCAGCTAGGTGAGGACTCACAAGAGAGGCAACAAACACAGGCAGGTGCCTGATGGTTAAACACACCAACAAAGCAGAATCAGGTAATGGGGAGTAAATACAGGTGAACAAAGGGATTAAAAAGAAATATAAAGTTAGGTTCTCATTACACAGAGACAAAATCATCATCAAGCAACTACTCCACCCTGCAACCAGCATAGAAAGGAGCAGCTTCAGATCCTACAACCATCAAACATTCTCTGTTATCTCAAAGACTTGAAATCCTGCTATACCACAGAGCTTTAAGACTTTAGGAATAACAGAAAAGACTTACCTAAAGTTCAGGAAGCCTAAGACAAGAAGACCCATGGGACTGGATGGAGATGCTGAGAAGGAAGGTGAAGCTGCAAGCACCAGGAGCAAACACAAGCTCAAACTGTGGTGGAAAGAGCTTCACACTTGCTTGGGATACACTAATTAACTCCCCTTGCTCATTGGTTGCAATCACTCCACACCTGCCAGCTCACCCCTGACTCAGCACACCCCAAATCCTGGTGTGGATCTGCCTTTGGGGCAGGTAAAGCTGCTTTGGGCCACTGCAAAGTCTTGGCTGCAGAACCGGAGTGGGGACTGGCCAGGGCACAATGGGAGCAGGGTTTCCTTTAATGGGAGGCAGCTGGGAGCCTTTAGACACTGGTGATGGGACGTGAGGACAGTCTGCTGACAAGGAACATAAGTGCAATTGCAAGAGCAGCACGTTTCTTGTTATTTTAAGTAAAAAGGGTAAAACATGCAATATTTTCTTCAGCTGTTAGCTCTCTTAAATGTCACGGGGAAGCATCCTGTTGCCTGGGAAGCTGTGGACTTGGGGCTCAACAGGTTTGCTTGCTTATTGTCAGCATTTACCTGAACTGGCTTTTTAATAAAAGCCTTTGAAGAAAGAAAATCTCCTGCCTGAGACGAGGCATGGGGAACCTCAGTGGAGGCCCCTGAGAGTTGCTGAGCTACTTAGTGGCAGTCAATTGCATCCCTGATATATCCCAATCCTTCATAATTGCAAATCCCCTCTGCGATGCTCCGCACAGCGCCCGGTGCTCTGTAAGGGGTTACTGGATGGGAACCAGGTGCTGGTTTACACCTCTGTGGTCTCAGGAATCTCAGTATCACTCTGGCAAACGTTGCTGTGTTCCAAGCGATCGATATGAGCAAACTAGATGTGGCTGAGGGCAGAACTTGGTCCTTTCTGTATTAATTTAGGGCTTTGAACTTATCAAAATGAACTTTGCTTTCAGTAATAACAGCAATAATAACAATAATAATAACAATAACAATAACAATAATAGTAATAATATTCCCTTTGGCTTCAGAGCACCAGTTCCATCAAAGTCCTGACTATTGAAAGTTCAACTGCTAATGGCAAGCTATTTTGAAAAGGGAAAAGTCTGGAGGCAAATTATGAGGGAAAGAATAGATATTAATCATTTTTAAAGTCATTCTGTCTCAGGCATTATTTTCCTTTTCTTTCATTATTCATGATGAGTTTTCTGCTTCAAGGCCAAGTGAATTCATAGGGCCTGACCCATCCAAACACAACCACGACTGTCTGAACAATGCAGCCCAGCTGAGTCTATAGATAAAGAGGGTCCAATTTGAAAGAAAGAAAGAAAGAAAGAAAAAGGTATTTTTTTAACAGAGGATCTAAACACACAAGAAAGTATAATTATCCTTCTGACCTGTTCATTTCCCAGTACTTGGTCCACTGTATTCCCATCCCATCCATTCCAGTGAGGGATCTGTACTTTGGGAGTCCCAACAAGCAACTCATTTTGTTTGTTATTGTTCTGACATTACCTCTCTGGCTATTGATGCCAACTTGGTGGTGTCCAGCCTCTTCTGGTCAAGGGAAGGACTCTTATCTTTCTTTTTCTTTATCTTAATTTCAGAGCTAACAGAAAATCGGTAGCTTTATTCATAACTTGGGTAACCTGCATGGTCTTCTGCTGCTGCAGAGCATGATTGGGCACCATGAAGAAGTGAGGCCAGAGCCATTTTCAGCTCTCTGCTCAGAAATTGAAGGGCTTGGAAGAAAAATCTCGATTCAAAAGAGGATTTTTCCCCCCAAAACTCCCTCAGGAGATATTTTCCCATCTGGGATGTGGCGGGCACCAGGACTGTTGCAGGTAGACTCACACATTAGGACACAGATGGATGTCGTGTCTGTGGCTACTTCCTCCTGCCAGAGGCTGAGTGGAGCCAGAAGGAAGCTTTCAGAGCAGAAGCAATGACAATTTATGGACCTCTTTCCGTCTCCTCCAGTAATTCTCGGCATTCCCAAGTAGCCCCATCTTTGCACACTGCTGAAATAGAATGGCAGCTCCGAGCTCCCTTTGCTTCAGGGGAGAAGAACCCAACAACATTTCCTTGGTGCAATTATACTTGTGACCACATTCCCTGGAAGACATGAGTTTGCAATGGAGTACCTTTGGTAAAACCTCAAAGGTAACCAGTGTACTTTGCCCACGCTGAAAGAACCTCAGCCACACGTACCCCCACCCAGACTCCAGAGATGCCTGCATCTGCAGAACGCACCATTAATAATTAATGTAAATGTCTAAACCCCTAGGTATATAAATACACAGACAGATCCTCACATTTTGCCTGCTTCTCTGTAACAACTACCCAAACTGAAACAAATTTAACAAGATACATTACACAAATCTGCAGACAGAAGTTGTATCAAAATTTTAAGTATCTTCAGCAAGAAAGCGCTTCTATTTCCAGTAACGCTGGCAGCGTATATACTGTAGCTAGGCAGCCACATTTATTTTCAATTATCATTTTTGCCTTTTTATACAGCATAATGAAATGCCTGGTAAATTATACATTTTTGTAAAACACAAACTTGTCTTTTTATTTGCAGCTCAAGTCTTGCAGGATCGTTTTGTCTGCATTAGTTCTAGCTCTTTATGAGAGGCCAATTACTTTTCTTAGCTGTAACGTGCAGAGTGATGTCTTACTTGCCAGTTCCTCACTGAGATGCAGCCTGGTGGAAAGTGACCATGCCTAAGGCTCAGACCTTCCGAAAAAAGGGTGATGAGTCCCAGCACCCTGTTCACAACACAACCCATAGCCATTTGCTCCCATCTTCAATACCTAAGCTTTTCAACCTACCTCCTGCTAAACAAAAGCAGATTTTTTTAGGGGGAAAAAAAATGTGCTCAGCTTCTCCCCCCTCCAGTCTCCCTTTAGAAAGATGCTCTCATGGCAGATGGATCTCAATATGCCGTCTCGCAAATCTTAAGCAACTCTGAAAATATAAAGTTCACTTATACCAATGGGCCATATATATCTACACCTCTCGATTCCCTGTCTCTTTAACTGGCACTTTGAACTAGTGAACACCTCTTTAATCTTGCCCCATTATCATCCTAATAGTACCCCCCGATATTCATAAATGTCTAGCAAGACTTTCAGCTATTTGGTATGAAGAAGAAATATCCAGCTAAATTGAGAAGATTACCACATCACCACATAAATCAGTGACAGGCTGCGTGTTATTACAGTTGATTTTTGTTGACAGTTGGCTGTAGGCAGTTGTGTTTCAAATGCCTTTTTTCCCTGGGAAATTAAACAAAATTCCATGCAAAATGCAGCCCTCCAGTTCAAAAACTGTAAATCCAAAATTAGCATTTCATACTTTAAAAGGTAGCACAGCACAATTTTCCATTGAAAGGTCTGTACAGTTGTCACAAATGGGTGCTTCACACATGACACTAATGCTACTGATGCCTTTTAAGAAAGCCACCTTTCTCTGATATTATTTTCTTCTCCTAATAATCTGCATACACTATAGTTCATCCCTATGGAAAAGAAAGAGAGCTCACTTACTTATCTCTCATAAGGGAGCATTATGCTTTCAGCAATTCAGACAGATAGGCTGGATGGCAGGGGGATGGGTTGCAGAATCCTCTGTGATAAGAGGGAACGAATTGTGGCCAGCAAAAGGTTAATCTTCCCTCTCCGAGTCCCTCCTTCCATCTCAGCAGAACCTGGAGAGCAAAGGAAATGTGTGACTTACAAAGTGAACAGACACACGGGCACAAAACACTGCTCCTCCTGGAGTGTGCAGCACTCACACACAATGGCCACGCGTGACCTAATTAATGAAAAGTCGTTGCTGAAAGTCAGGAAAGCAGCTTGCATGATAACCAAAGAGGAGCAGAACTTGTGAAGGAGTTTCTGCTTCCAGCAGCTGTCAATCTGCCATTTTTTGCCTCAGATATTTCTTTTAGGGACTCTGGTGTCAGCAAGTCACCCGAGCAGTAGTAACTGAGACGGAGCACCTAGTGCCTTCCCCTTCTCAAGACGGGTCCCTGACATCCATCTCAGATGCTAGCTTGGGGAACACCACCACAAGAAGTTTAAAATTTGGCTATGTATACTGCAGCGTGTTGAGGCAAAGAACTGCAATGCTTACTCCTGGGCATGGGGACAGACATATAATGTGGTTTGTCAGCCAGAAGATGTTACGTGAGTCTTCACACAAATACTTTGCTGGCAGCTAACTGGCTTCTGGCCACAGAGAGTCAAACGTCCTCTGGTCAGAACTACTGGGCTGAAAACCAAATCACCTGCCAATTGCAGCTGCTTGATTTTCCCCATGTGTTCAAGCGCAGAGGCGTAAAGCCAAGGGGATGATAGCCCACGTGAAGGATTGCCCTTTCTCCTAGTCACAGAATCATAGAATCATAGCGAGGGTCGGAAGGAACCTTAAAGATCTTCAAGTTCCAACCGCCCTGCCTTGGGCAGGGACTCTCCTCACTAGACCAGGCTGCTCCTCTCCTCAGAGGGGGAGTCTGTCTGGTGACCTCTCAGCTGGGTAATCCCACTGCTTGTAACCAAGAGGAAAAGACGTTCACAATGGCCAGTGCCAATAAAATTCAGTATTTCAGTCAGTACTGAAAGGGTTTCGTCCGATTTCATCATCAGGCATTTTAAACTGCTGCTACTCTCTCTCTTTGCTCATGGCTCGGTCAAAGTTTAGTTTTACACCATGTGCCAGACCTTTTCCTGGTGCAACTCTGCTGCCTGAACCAGACCAGAGATCTGTGAGAACCTGGCCCCGACCATCCATGATGGGGCAAGGTATGTCACCCATACAAAAAAGCTTTTGATGCTCTACTGATGATTAAATTTGCACCTGACTAAAGGCAGAGACTGAATTAATCGAGTCACATAATCAAAGTGAGGTACTGGTTGTGGAAAAAGGCCTAGCCAACAAGGATGAAAAATGGCAGCATGAGAAAAAAACCATGAATATGATGGAGCAGTCCTGTGTTGCCTGTTGAGGAGAGGTTGGAAACAGGCCTAAGCTTTGCTCTTGAAGGAGCTGCAGCCTATAGAGAATGATTGAATGAGCTAAGACTGCACTTATTCAGCACTGGAAATATTTATATTTAAGATCTGTATGGAATGCCATAGAAAATATGATGCCGCTAATACATTCTCCTCTCTGACCACATCTAATGCCTTAGTATCTGATTCACAATTAATATTTCTTGCAAATTTTCAAAAGGCACAAGAGATGACATCCCATTCCTGCTTGGGATCAGCTTCTTGGGAAAGCCAGGCAGTGGGATGCAGATCGAACTGGCAGGGTGAAGGAGCATGGTCCCCAGGGACAACATAGTTTTCCAACCAAAAATGCCCAACACAAACAGGAAGCAGCAAAAACAAAAGCAGGTTTTAAGTATAAAGCTGCCTGTTCCGCTAAAGATGGGAAACCAAAGCGCGTCACCACTGGGGAGAAGCTGCTGAGCTGAATGAGCCATTATTGCCAAGAATAACGCTTGAAACGATGTCTGATGAGGGCTGCAATTGCAGGCAGGAAGTGACTCGGTTTGTATATGCAGACAGGTATTTTCTGTCATACTCAAAGCCCAAGAAATGTGGCGTCTTCCTGCACCTTCAGAGACAAGACAGGTCGCTCTGACGAGATACAGGGATGTCCTCCTCCAGCTCCATGCCCGTGGAAGGAGGACACAGAAAGGCTGCTCAAGAGGAGGGAGATTTGGGAGCATCCTCACCCTGACTAGATGAAGGCATCATGGGTACCAGGGACTGACAGAGACACGAGGGCTTTGCTTGAGGAAGAGACAAGCAGCAAAGCCCAGCTGCAGCAAAGCTGATCTTGTGCCAAGGCATCCCGCTGCATCAGACGGCATCGCAAAACAAGTCAGCAAACTCTCACAAAGAAATCAGCATCTGAAATGACTTTTAAACAGAGAAGATGAGGCAATGTGGGGTGGCAGTGGTGGGAGCACATGAAGAAAAGGAAGCGTGGGAAGCCTGGCTGGTGATTGTGGCAGAGCAGGTTGCTCCAAAGAGCTTGCACAGCTTTAGAAGTAGAAAGCCTTCTCCTGCTGTTCCCCAACAAGCAACTCTGTAAGAGTTTTGTTTCTCAACAACTTTTCCCTTTGGCATACCTACAGACATTGTGCAAGGGGACAGGCACCGGGTTTGGTGCAAACAGACCTTCTGCTCATCTGGCATCATTTTCTGCTCAGCCCAGGTGATTACACCTCAACAGTAATTTCTGTACTGAACCCGCTAAGATGCGATGAAATCATAGCGCTTGTTTCACAGAAACATCTGGAATTTGATTGAAAGATCACACTCAGCTTTGGATCATAAGCCTGGGGATGTCATAAGAACAAGTCAATTATTCCACAAATGAAGGGAAATACTTTACAAATTTTAGCTGAACTAAGTAAAGAAGAGAAATAAATCTGTAAACCATCAAATGGTGCGTCTGTTTATAATTATTATCATGCAAGAAATGTAATGTTAGTTGAGCAACATAATTCTTTTTGTGTTTTGGGATTTCCTACTTTGCATCTTTTTGCCTACAGATCGAGATCTCCAGAGCAGATGATTTTTTTTTTTCCTGGTGCTGTGTATAAATGCTTCTTGACAGGAAATTTTTCCTTTCAAACTATTGTTTGTGCGGCTGTATTTAGAAAGCGCAGTTCAAATACTGTTCTGAGCTTTGTTCTTACAAGTTGTGAGTAATACCCAGGATTGTTCACATGGCGAGAGCTGCGCTCGTGACAGGAGGCTTGAAATAACATCAGCTGGCCGTCACTCACCAGGCTCGAGTATCCGAGTCGCTCCTGACTCGGGCTCATCTGCACTAGCAGCTGAGGCTGGATGTAACTGCTGGCCAAATAACAGAGGTTTGCAGGCTTAATGCACTGTCTTGAGTTGAGGTGCCCAGAAAACTCTTCAGGAAAAAATAAATTTATAAAGTATCCTGAAGGGATATGAGAGTCAGAACCGAAATTTAGTATTTTCCAACTGCTCTCACCCTTCCTCCTGGGACTGTTGTTGATCTTTGATCACTTCCCTCATTTACAAACGCTGTCATCTCGCCATTCTCCTCCTACTCCATATCATTAATACAGATCTGGAAACAATGGCTTTCTCACTGCTAAAACATTGCAACATCCCACTATTTGTTTCCTCTTCTAAAACGGATCATTCATTATAACCCATATCCCCCAAAGAATTTTATCACTTGAAACCTGTTTGCAGTGAATCTAAAGTAGCTGGAAAATCATCTTCTCAGAAATTCCCGTGTACGCTGGAGCTGACTTCTCCTGGAAGCCCAATAAAGTGCCAAGTCCCTCTGCAGGCAATATCCATTTTTCTTCTTTCTGATACAGTCTCCAGCAGTAACGCCTGCAGCTGCACACAATCCTGGGCTGGGTTTTTTTTTTTCCTGCTGAAATTCACTGCTTAGCTACGTCAGCTCTTGTACCCACTTCATCCCAGGGAGTTGTGATAATTGCCTCCTCGCTTTGTCGTTCCCACCACCTCTGTGCTTATCACAGAGGTCAGCTTTTTTTTCCTCCCCTTAATCTCTCCTATAACCAACTGGTTATTTGCAGCTTTCTCTTGCAAGGATCAAGCTGACGTTCCCTTGTCCCGGTCCAGTTTCCAGTGATGTTTGTGCAGCTCATTGGAATGTTTCCTCCAAAAAGGATATCTCTACCTCTCAGCTTTTCAAAGTAGTGTTTTGCTTTGTTTTCCAGGGTCCCCAGCAGCAAAGGTTTTGCGTGGATGCTGGCCTGTGTCATGGAGCATCCCCAAAATATGTTTACCTGCAGTTTGGGAGCAGCATGAACAGGGATTTACCCCAAAGAACTGGGCAGCCAGAAGAACTCTGGGCTTTTTTTGGTTAAAAAAAACAAATAGATGCTCTATACCTAGTACTTTTTACTTCAGGAAGGTGATACAACCCAGTAGCACTGAAATATGCTGAAGGTGAAACGTGGGACCCTAATCACCTAACTACTTCTGGAAAAGAAAGAAATGCTGAATATAAACTAAAGTATCCTATGGCTGTTAACAGGGAAGGTAGATATGGATATGGAATATTTACCATCAGGGAAGCTTGGACCAGGTCTTCCCTATGAACTAGTTGCAGTCAAGAATAAACCCCAACATCGGTAGAGGCACCAGTGAAAATTCAAAGCACGTTAAAGGGCAATCACCCCTCACTGTTTTACAAGCCACAGAATTATCTACATGCCATTGGGGATATATATTATTTTTTAAACGTGGATGATCAAACTGTAATCTAACCTACAGAACTGAGGAAGGCTGGGGCCATGTTGTGTTTTGCAATGACAGCAAATTCTGGACAACTGAGACGTAGGTAACAAGAGCTGGAAAGTGCAGGCAGAACCAGGCTTACTAAAATCAGCCCTGAAGTGCTACTCTCAAATTGACACCAAAGCACCATGAGAGAAGTGTAGACAGGGCGACTTCTGCAGAGATCCTACTGGCACTCTGACTTCCAGGGGTTTAATGGATATCATGTACCTGTTTCCCTGTTTGAAAACGTCTCTCTTCATGTACAACCAAAGATCTCCACTTTGTTAGATAACACATTCACTCAGGTAAAGTATCTCCTCTGCATAGGTAAACTAGCCACCAAGCAGAGACCTCACTGTCTGGAAATACAGGCATTTGCTGGAAACACAGGCGTTTCCAGCTTCTCAACTAATGCCAGTGCCACGCAGTTGAGCTTCCTAATCAATTATTTTTATACCACTAGAATATTAACAACAACGCTGACCACACATACAGACACAAAAAAGCAATTCTTTGCAGTTACTTGATGCTAGTGGGAAGCCCACACGGGCTGCATGGTCGCACACTCAGTGCACCAGGATAAAGAACCACAGCTTCACCCTGAGGCCACCAGTCCAGCAGGAGATGTAGGGTCCGAGTCCCACATCTGCCACCAGCCAGCCCAAGCAAACCTGAGTCATTTTTGAGCTTTTTTTTTTCCCCCCTCCCACTGTCATCTATTTAAATCTGAACCTCTGTGAGAGAGCAAATGTTTTTCTTCAATGGGGTGTGCATAGTTCCTGCAACTGTGGGACCTGTGTCTTGGCTGGGACCTTGAGGTACCACACTAAGAAATCAAACAGAAATAATTGGCAGGTGAGATCCAGCACCTCTTGATCTCAGCAGAAGTCTTCTGCTTTCAGAGGTGGCTTTTTTTACTCCAAGAGAGCAAAATGTATTTGGGCATCATCCAAGTCTGAGCATCCCTTGCTATCTCTATTTCTTAAGATGACTGCAAATGCAGCTCATGCCATCACGGGGAGAATTTGGCGTTTGCAAAAGACTTAATTTCTTTGCCCAAGAGAGCAAATTGGGGGCCATCTTTTCATGAAAGGTCCGTGAGCACACCAGCTGCCTCTCACTTCTCATTTTACTTTTAAAAAATAAACTGTAGACCATGCAATGCCACACAACACTGCACAGAGTCTCCTGAGCCCAGTGGGACCTCAACCTTTGCACTTTTAGCAGCAGACAGGCACCAAAAAAAAAAATTCTGAAGAGCTACTGAGGCGTCCGGTGGCTGCTCTGCATCTGACACCTGCAACACCAGGCCCAGTGGAAAGCTGTGTGGCCACCTCAAAAGCATGACCAGCAGCCCTGGCAGCAGGTCTGCTGCCGTGTCACGTCCCAGCTCATCCCCAGCATGGTGGAATGTTCAAGGCCAGCTCTCAGGGACAAACCTCTCCAAGCATAAACATCTTGCACTGGTCCCATAGGGCGACTCATGCCAACTCAGCGTGAACTGCCCCACGGCGGGCAGCAGCAGGGACGTGATGGGATGTAGCTTATTGCTTCTTGCAGGCAGAGCCACCAGCCACATGTCCAGGGCAAGAGCACAACCCCCAGAGCTGCTGCCTGCCCCTGGGGCCAGCTGACTCCCAGCCTGGCCGGGATTCTCCCCTGGAGGTCCTTCCTCCCCTGCCTCACAGCACCCACGTAAGACAGCTCCACTGCTGCACTTAGTACCTTTGCAAGGCCCCATCATGGCTTAGTTACTATTTTACACTTCACATGAGTGGCCGTGAGGAAGCTCTGCTTCTCCCCCATGTACTTATTACTTGATACCTGTTTCCGCCTCCAAACTGTGTGCGGGTCTTGCTTAACGTGGCTGTCCCTGCGGATGTGAGCAGGGTGTGTGTTCAACTTCTCATCTGAAATATTTGCATGAGCAGCCGGTTTCCTCTCTGCCCCACTGGGGAGAGGAGGATCTTTCTCTCACTTCTCTATTTTGTCATGATCTATAGAATGAAGTTCAAAAGGGCAGGAACAAGGGACTGACATCCTGATGCTTTGGCTCACCCTCGTGAAAAGTTATTGGTGTCAGTACAGCTACAGCTGCTCAGTTCCTCCCTGAGCTTCTTTAATTTCTGTTCCTTTGCCACACTCGACGATAAACAATAATGAGTTTTCACATTTCCTTGCTATCTACTTTATGTCTCAGAGGAACATATATACATACCCATACATGCATATATACAGACACGTGCAATTTATCAGTTAACTTCTGGGGGGAAAAAAAAAAATGGATATATCTACTCTGAAGATATGTTTAGGTTGTGGCCTTCAGCCTTCCTGGCTTTTAAAGAGCTAGTGATGATAGATATTGTAACAGCTTTTACCGGATTAACATTAGAACTTTGGTGCTTGAAGAGCTTTTTCTTCCTCTTTTTCTGCCAAAGCCCACGGCTTGCACTCTTACATTCGTTAGCCCAATAAAAGTTGTGTTCTGCATAGTACCTTAAATTCCTCATTCTCCAGCACAGAGCAATCTGTCTGTGTGTATCACACTCCCAGTCTTTACGTCTGAGTACCTATAAAGAGATTGCCAAGTAAAATGTTGTGAATGCTGCTCTCCCTTCTCACTCACTAAAACTTTGTTGAATTTGCCTAGTTTTACACCTATTATAGCTCAAAGGCTGTTTTCCTCTCCCCTGCAGGGCTTCTGGGAGCAGCAAAAGTAGCCAGGAAGGGAAAAAGAATCTTCAGACCAGCTCATCACTTTATCCCTTTAAGCTGCTGAACAGGAGTATTAAGGTCTCCAAGTTGTATTTTTCTCTCATTTTGGTTGGGTTGGGGGTTTTTAATCACTGGCTACCGCAACTCAAAATGCCTCATCTGTATCAGCAGCCTTAGTCACAGTGATAACACAGATTTCCAGGCAAGATACTCAGTGAAGCCTTCCGTACGCTTGTCTTCTAACACTGAGAGAGTACAGAAAATGTTAATCTTACAGTTGATTTCATTCTCTGAGTTTTCATTTTCCCCCAAACGGCAGGAGGGGGAAAAAAGAAGAAAAATAAATTTTAAAAAAAAAGAAAAAAGAAACACAATTTTTATTGCATGGAAAGTGCCTGAGGGGGTGAACTAAAATCGGCACTAACTTGCAAAGACAGATTTTAAAGTTGCAAAATCAGAGCATAATTTGGCCCAATATTTTGTTTCAGTGTTTGGCTCGGTGAAAAATAAAAAAAAAAAACCCCACCAAGACATGTTTTTTCCTGCCTGGGAATTATTGTTAAAATGAAAAATGAGTTTTCACAGATAGAAAAGTCTCGTTGCTGCAAGCGAGCATGAACAATGCTAAATCTCGGTCATGCGTAAGCCCAAGAAGTGGCCCAAAAAAGAGCTTTTCTGAGAAAGCTGGCGCTCCCCGTTTTGGAAAGTGGTGCCATACCCCACGCCAGCTCGGTTCACCAGCGCTGTCTGTGGAAATTTGCTCTCCTTGAAACAATGTCTACCTAATTTGTAGCGGTTAATAACTAACAGCATATAATTTTAAATCCCAGCAACACTTTGCTAGTTCCTGCTTTTAATTAAACCTGAACTCATAACGATGTGGGAAACAGCGTTGTGATAGGCACAAGGCTGGAGCCGCAGCCCGTGATGAGCAGGGCTGGCAGCGGAGCCGTTATCCCGTGTGTGCTGGCACGGGCGTGCCTGGCAGGACCCCCATCCTCTTCTCCTAAGTATGCATATTAATTCAGAGTCCTGTCAATCAAGGCTTGTTACTATGGTAATGGTGGGCCTAAACTAATCAAGAGCCACTTACCCCTCTCTGCAAAACGCAAGCAAAGAAGCCCGTGATCAGAACCTGGTCACAGAGCTCCTCCGGACCAAGGGAGCAGGAAAGATATGTGATGGGAAGTTAATGATTCATATTAATTAATGAGATTTTTTAAATTATAGCTTTTTCTTGTGCCACAACAGGTATGCAAGTGGCAGGAGGGCTGGTCACAGATGGAGAGAGCAGGTACCATCTCACCTCCTCACTGCTTAGCATGGCCATTACTTCTGCCTTCGCCACCCCTACACATCCTCTATCAAGGCTGGGAAATAAGAAGTCCCACATGTTACAACACATCCTGAATATCTTGTACTTGGACAACATTCAGGCTTTAAAGCAGAGATTTTCACGGGCCTGAAGGAGAGCTGAGCACCTTGCTACCATCCAATACCTGGCATAGGAAAATCCAGAGCAGTTCTGACCAAAGGTCCGCTGCCATCAAACCTTTGTCTCCCAGGAGGCAGCTGAGTTTTGGCGTGCAGAGTCTCGAGGCGATTCTCTATCTGCTTCTGAATTTGTTTTGCAATTGCAGTATGTCTCTGTCCATGTGCCATTAAGAGCTCAATTCTTTTATTCGCCCCCCCCCCTCCCCTTGCCTTTTTAAAACATCATGTTTATGCAAGTGGACAGGAAGCTCTCATATCTGGGTCACACGTTTGCTGGAGGTCATTGAAAGGCTACAAAATGGAGCATGCCTAATTCTGCTATTTCAGAAGTTTTCTCACATATACTCATGACAATTATGCCTATTAAATGAGTTCATTAAATTTCAGAAATCCTTTGAAATTCTGACATACCAAAAACTGTGCTGAATTCTTTCCATTTCTGCTCATTTCCACTCATCTGAGGAGGTGTTGAGGTCCAAAGCTTGGCTGTCTGTGACATGGCCAACGTTATAAGCACGTCCTGTCTCCACGTAAGCCAAATAAACTAAGTGAATAAAACAGAGCACTGAGGTCCATCAAGTGACCTTTTGCAGCCTCACCGTCATCGGCCTGAGTGCCACTCTGCTGAGAATAATTTAGAGACACAGGATAAATGTCACTGATGCTCTTTAAGAGCTGTGGGGTTTGCGACAGGACAGTACACAGGAGGCATTTCCAGGATCGAGAACTGGCTCAATGCTGAGCTGCAAAGGCAGGCTCTGCCCGTCCTTATCAACTCCTCTGCACTGCTCTGGGGATGCTGCATGGAACATCCTGGTCTCTGCCCTCCCAGAGGAGCATGAGGACTGTAGATGGATATTTCTTGGGCTAAGGCACACATGGAGAAAGAGGGTAAAACTGACCCATGGAGCACAGGCAAAAATCCTATTGCCAAGCAGCTTTTCCCACAAAGGAACATCCAGATATTCAAGGATGCTGAGCATCAGTAGCTGGCCCATGAGTAAATAGGAGCTGCAGGTGCCCGGTCATTGCATTTACATCCCACAAGCACTTAGGTGCCTCACACTAACCCTGTATGAACCCTTCCTTGTAAGCAGCACTACAATACAGCAAAACATCTATTGCTACGTTAATAATACACAGGCATTGGGTCACGGGATTGGTTTGGCATCAAAAAGCTCTGGGAGCCTCCAAAAAAAGCAAAGCCTCAGCTCTAAAATATTGCATAAGGGACCGTGCCTCCAAGCAGCGCTGTCACTTCTGGGGAACTCTGTATATCCACTGCAGCAATTTGGAAATTAAAACGTACACAAGATGATAGCTCATTACAAAGTGTTTCTTTTCGGTGGGTGAGAGAGCATTTATCATAGTTGGCCCACACCAACAATCAGCTTTGGACAGAAGCCACCTTTACTAATGAATGGGAGGGAACAGTTTTAATCTCTCCGAGATCTCTTATCAATTGATTCTGGATGATGTATGGTAGGTTTTATTCTTCAAGAATTACGATACTCCTCAAGTGCCAGCAGAGACCCAATATGGGGTTTTTGTATGGCTTTGTCTCCTGACACTATGTCATTTCGTCTTGACACCAGAGCGGTCTCCCTGCAGACTCCCTGCTATTGTCTCACATTATCCTTGTCTCCTCGGACTCGCATAGTCCTGCCTTCCCTGCGATCACACTAACTCAGCTTTAAACAAACAGCAGCTGAGGTGGGGGGGGATAAACCAGCTGATACCTTTGATTCAATTCAGCTTCCAAATATTAGGCACCTCTGCCCTGAGACCCTGTGTTTCCAGATACTGGGACAATTAACTCACCCAGATTGATGATGTTTGTTCCGCACTCGCCCGAGAATCACGTGAAGCCCTTGAACGCTACCTGCACGCCATGGCAGCCAGAAGGCATTATACTGCCACTGAAGAGAAAGAGCCTTTGATCGGGTCCTCAGGAAATACTTCCTCCGTCTTCCTGAAGTGTAACTTTAGACCAGGCTCTACCAAGGCCACTTCACTCTTTTGTGCAACCCCTTGAGCTCACCAGTGAATGAGCTCAAATCTGCTCTGTTTCCTTTGCTAGGTGGCACGTGTCAAGGATCCCTAGGATCACTTTTATTACTTGCTTTATCTAAAGAGCTCCTTGCAGGAGCCTGGGGTGTCAGTGGTCATGAAAAGAGCATAGCTGGAATATAACAGTATTTTATACCCTCCGGGTCAGACAATTAACTGAGGCCCATTAGCAGGTGTCTCGAGTATCAGGCCTGGATCCGAAGCAATAGCAAAGAGGTGTCAGCTCTCCTTCAGGAAAGGAGAAAGACCAGCCTCCTCAGGGGAGTCACCCATGTGCTGAAGAAAGGCAGGAGATCAGTTGAATAAAGCAACGTGCTTTGCTGCATTTAACGCTCTTTTGAGACACGCTCTCAAAGGAAAGCTCTGCCCCACTGATGTGCCATGTGCTTAGGGGGGCAGTTCAGGGGTGTGTGGAAGCTCTCAGTAGCTGGTCTCCTAAGTCCCCCACAATTGCTTACATAGCTCCACTGAGGGATCAGTCCGTCTCCTTCATAACGCAAGAGAAATTTAAGCTGAAGGAGTCTAGATTTAGAGTACATATTAGGGAAAAAAATCATCATTCTCAGGGTGGTGAGACACTGGCACAGGGTGCCCAGAGAAGCTGTGGCTGCCCCCTCCCTGGCAGCATTCAAGGCCAGGTTGGATGGAGTTTTGGGCAACGTGGGCTAATGGAGAGTGTCCCTGCCCACAGCAGGGGGTTGGAACTAGGTGGGCTTTAAGGTCCCTTCCAACCCAAACCGCTCTTCTGATTCTAAATTTAATGATCGGTGCTGTTGGGCAGATCCTTAGCCCTTGAACCTGCTCTACCTGCTTTCACAGGGTCAACCACTGAGGATTTGGTCTGAGAACAAGGAGGGAGCAGAAGACTGGGGCAAGAAAGAAATCAAAGGCTTTCTTTTGGTCAGCTGCTGTGCTTTTCAGGATCTGAGCCTGGCATAGGAGGAAGGACGATACTGACTCTTCAGAAGAGAAGCCCCTTCAGCTCCTATTGATAAGCACATGCATGGAGTGGAGCGCCTGCTCGGATACCTGGATTTCCATATCTTCTCATTATAATTGACTCTAGGAGAATAATGTCATATAAGATGTCAAAACCAAGAAGCAACATATGTTAGAAGAGTGCCACTTGGAAATAAAGCCCTGCTTTTATTGGATAGCTGATCTGCTAAAAGCAGTTATTTGAAATATCTGCAGATCATTGGGATCCGTGAATAATTGCTATCTGCACATCTCAAATCCTTTACAGTTTTGCTGTTAGACATAGCTGTGCATGTCTATAAATAGTAGAGCAATGTCGCTCACTGCATAATACAGTCTCTCTGTTTTTACAACTCATCATGAACTTCTATGTAATTTATTTTTTATTGAAGAATTCCAATTAATGGCTTCCTGGTGATTTTAAAGCCTCAAATTATCAGTCTCTGAAAACAAAGCAGAGAACATAATTATCATAAACCGAGAATTTTTCATTTTGAAGCTTATCTGTTTGTGCTAAGTATCTTGTCTGTAAGTAATTAGTGCCTTTATTTTTTTTCAGTAAAAATAATGACCATTCTATGCTGCACATCCAAATTTTGTTAACTGCTAGATGTACTGTATACATTATATTTGAAAATTCACCACCTTGGACCGGCTTTAAAGTATTTCATCGAATGATAATGGCAACAACAAAATACATCTGTTTGTTAGAATAAATTATGTGACATATTAAAAAAGCTATTATATCTTTTTCTGTTCTAAGAGTAAAAGCCTTTCAAAAATATGCACTACTTACTTATTAGTATGGTGCATAGGATGATGGTTAGCTGCTTTTCAGCTATTTATAATTCCCAACTGCTGATCAGAACCAATCAGCTGACCATATATACTGACAGAGCACCCTTAACGTGGATACCTCAGTCTTTACTGAGACATCTTTGCATTGTGCTTAGCACATGCAGGACTTCAAAGCCAGGAGCAAAGAGAACCAAGAACTGGGAACAGACAAGGTAGGAAACCAGCTCCATCTGCAGCACCCTCTCACAAGTACCCTCACAAGGGTCCTTCTAAGGGAGGACACAATAAAATCCCACGCCTGAGCAGTACCAGGGGAACTGGGGTGGAAGGGGAGCATGTATATTTACAGTTACTCCAGTGACAAGAGCAGGAGATTTGTGCCACTGATGTTTCAGTTGTGCACAGACCTTTGCACAAGCTTCTCACACAGTCACAGAATCACAGAATCGTAGGGGCTGGAAGGGACCTCGAGAGATCATCGGGTCCAATCCCCCTGCCAAAGCAGGCTCCCTAGCACATATTGCACAGATAGGCGTCCAGATGAGTCTTGAATATCTCCAGAGAAGGAGACTCCACCACCTCCCTGGGCAGCCTATTCCAGGGCTCTGTCACCCTCACTGTGTAGAAGTTCTTCCGCATGTTGGTGCGGAACTTCCTGTGCTCCAACTTACAGCCATTGCCCCTTATCCTATCTCCACAGATGACTGAAAAGGGGTTGGCCAATTCCCCCTGCATCCCATACTTAAGATATTTATAAACATTAATAAGGTCCCCCCTCAGTCTTCTTTTCTCCAGGCTGAACAGCCCCAGCTCACTCAGCCTTTCCTCATACGGGAGCTGTTCCAGGCCCTTAATCATCTTCGTAGCCCTTCGAGTCACCCTCGGCTGCTCAGTGTCCGGCTGTGTTTGCAGGTGGGGTGACTTCTCCCAGCTGCAGGCAAATCAGTTCATAACTTGTGGTGGAAGGGCTTGTGCCACCTGCCACTGTCTAATAGTTGCATGCCTCTCATTAGGCTTGACCAATTTCTGCAGTGTATGGTCCCTCCTGAATACGTCAAGAGTCCCTTCCAGGAGAGGACTACAATGATAGAGGGAGACCTTGGTGCAGTTCTCTGGTCCCACATTTGCTCTCCACATCCACAGCATCCTCTAAGCCACAGAGGATGTCAGAGACCAAACCCTACATGGAAACAAGTCTGTCATGTACCAGCCATCCTCAGTATTACCACAAGTCTAAGACACAGAACCTTGCTTTATTTCCCTGTCTTGTACAGCAATGCCTCTGCTATTGTGGCTCGCATCAAAAAAAGAAATCACATAGTCAATAATCCAGCAGCAATGCACATTGGATAAAGTGAGGAGGAATGAATTAGGAAGGCAATGAGGACACTTCCGTACAAGAATATGTTCCTGGTGATCTGTGGACTCTTCAAGAGCAAGCTCATTTCCAGGTTGCTCCAGACTGTTAATCAATAACACTACCAGCCTAGGAAAGGCTGGCCTCTACCAGACACTGCACCCTCTCCAATGCCTGCAAAGAGATTGGAAGCAACTCCCTGCTTTTGCTTTTGTTAGAGATCCTGCTGACTGCAGTAGAAACTTCTTAAGGAGAGTGAATTTTAAAGGAACCTAAGATAATACACTACCTCTGTAATTTTATACCATAAACAAACATGCCCAAAAAGTCTTAAATCAAATCAGAGCAGCGTCACTTATCAGCTCCCCTCCCATATGACTGGCCAGCTCCTTGCTCTGTGAGCCCCGTGCACCATCCCCACACTTCTTACACGGGTCAGATGGTGAACGTCCCTTTGACATCTCCAGGGGGTTTAAGGTCCCTTCCCAGCCTGACCATGGTGCAGATCAGAGCCGGTCCTGCCCCAGCTCATCTCCTGCATCCCTGAACCAAGACTGATGCTTCACTTCTGAGTTCCCTCTCATTTTGGCAGATATCCAGGCCAGCTGCTAAAATCAATCTTTTTTTTTTCCCCCCCCAAGCAAGTCCTGATATTCTCCTACTGGGGAAAGGTAGCAATAGTGGTGGTGTTTCTTGGCTTTTATCCTAACTCCACAAGCCACCCCAAGCCACCTCACCCCACGTCTCCTAACCACATATGTGGGATGAAGGAGAGAAGCGCCGCAGCTTGCCGCCTGCCTCATGGTCTCTTTGCTTCCAGGCACTAAGTAAATGTCAGCTTTTTTACTGTGTTACATACATTGTTAATTTTAAAAAGAAATCCAATATCATTGTTTTCCATACTAGCTGAGGTGATTCTGAAATTTAATAAAAATAGCAGAATTTCTCATTAATGGCAACCAGGGTTTAAGCTAGCACTAACTTTCTAGAGTGGCAAGACAGGAGAACAGATGAAAGGAGACCATCCTCATCCCGTGACATTACAGCTGTCTCCAGTCACAACTTCAGTGGCAAAGAATTCAAACACATCACTACTGCTTTACTGAACCACTGTAACATAAAATTGGCACGCTGCATTGTATCTGAAGTATCTATGAAGGCCTGTGGGAAAGGGTTTCCCCAAATACCTAAACACTCAGTAACGTTTCCTGTAAGGCAAAAAAGCAAGGGCGAATAGGTTATGAGAAGCACTCTTTCCTTATCAGGTGTTTCTAGTGCTTGAGATCTGGCAGGAAGGGACAAGCTACAGGTTATCAGGGTAGGGACCCAGTCCTACCTGCAGCATCCTGTAGCCTAACCCTGTCTTGGTAGCAGCCCATCCCTCATGGGAACCCCTTCTCCAGCAGGTATCCAACTGTGTTAGAGTCTAGCAGAGAGGTGCATCACTCCTGGAGAAATTGCTATCTTTGGTATCTATGTATTTAAAGAGTAAATACCAGTATGGACTTTGCCTTCCATGACTGGAGTTCTGTGGTCTGCCACCACCACATTAAGGAAGACAGCTAAGGGGAAGAATGTGAAAAAATATTTTGCTTCCAAAGTATATTTTCCTTGTGGCTGGGTTTTTTTTGGGGGAATCTACATTAAAACTATGCTGTGTGGTATTTGATCTTTCAACTTTGTTGTTGCAGAAGGGCTCCCCAGGTCTCACCCATATCTGAGGCCAAAGTAAGTAAGGTCCTTCCTCTCCCTGAACACTTCCATTACTAAATCAGCAGTTTATCATCTCCTCTCCCAAGGCCACCATTGAGTGGCCACCTTACAGCATGTTTGCAGTCAGCAGAAAAATTGGGAAAGTCAGCCAGTGGCCATCCACACAGCACGCAGCCCCTGAGGAGTACCAGCAAGATGCTCATCCATCTCCCAACCAGGTCACCCAGCCCTCAGCAAACACTGTTGCTGTGCTGGTTTGTCAGTACATAACCAGTAAGTCCACAAAGCAAGAACAGTATCTGCTCACTCTACAGTGGTGTTACCCCATCTACATTTGATGTCAGCCCCTTCTATACGTGAGGATGTGTTTAACTGCTCCTGAGGTTGTACAGGGTTGGGGGGTTGATATGAAAAGCAGAAAAAGCAAACCCCCAAAGAGCCTGCCTCACTCCAGTGTCACACATGCTGTTATTTCAGCACCCACTTCTTCCCATCAGCAAGACCTTAGTTTAGTAAGAAAGAGATGCCTTTTACCCACCCTCTTTTGCTCCTGAGTATCACCTACTTAAAAAGCCAAAGAGATCCTGGAATCCGCTTCCTCTTAGCAAGGAAGTTCAGCCTCAGGTTTTGCCTCTGCCAGCACCACACTCTGAAATTTGGAAGTACCAGAGATTACAGCAGAACAGGGAGCAGCACTTCTGCAGGAAGACCGAAAATCATGAATGCCTCTTTGCAGAACGGCCCTTTCTTTCTGCAGACTTGCATTTCTAAGTTAAATTTGTCACATACTTTTCCAACTTGTCACTACAAGCAAGGAACTTACTGCAGCAAGAAATTCACTGGGTTTTCCCAAATATTCCCCAAACAGTCATTACTTTTTCTCTCTGAGCATCTTCAGAGCAGTTCAGGGCAGAGCTTCCAGGCTGGCAGACAGTGCTTTGTGCTGGATTGCCCCAGCCACAGCAGTGGAAATCACTGGAAACTTTGGAGTTGGAAATGGAAATTTGCAGTAATATGTGATAATGAGGAAGACGGCTCTTGTCTCCGCTGCAGAAGCCTGACCTTTTAACAGAGCAAATGTCAGGGAGAGATACACAAATGTGTTTAGAGCAATATCAGTTGCTTCTCTGCGGGGGGTGCTCACGCAGGCACAGGTACAGCAAGGGATTTGCAGCCGCTCTACATGCAGAAGGGGCAGGCAGCACAGTGTTGCAGGTCACTCTTGGAGAAAGTAGCCCTGGAAATCATACTCCTAGGTGTAAGGGGCCAGATCCTTACAACACAGATATCCTTACAACAACAGACCACATGTATCCTGATTTCAGCATACCCGTGGGATGGCACCTCACACCACCAGTTCACACAGAGCAGATGTTGCACTGCCGTTCCAGTGGTGTAGTCTTCCCTCTCCACCTACTTTACCCAAAACACTTCTGGTTTCCAGAGGCACAAAAAGGGACTGAGCTTGCGAACGCGTGTAAGGAAAATGGGTCAAGTCATGGACCAAAGTCAAAAGCCATGGGGTAGGGGTATAAATCCATTCCCTGTGATTCAAGGCATAGCTTGTGGCCAGTCACCTGCCTGTCTGGAACATCTGGATATGTGAACATACTCTACTCAAATGCTACTTTGTTTCCCCTGTCAATTAAGGAAGAGCTACAGCTTTATTCTGGTTTAAAAAAACCCCAAACTAAACTCCCCCTTGCTCTTCCCACACTGAGACAGGGACATCCAACATAGTGACTATACAGAGCAGACATGATCCCAGGTACCACATCCACCTTTCCTCCTCAGGCCAGGAAAGTCTAACAGGACACATTTCTAAAAATCCATGTTGCACCCATTTCAGTAAGCGCTTAAATTACATCAAGTCAAATGTATCTGTCTACTTAAGTGAAGCTGCACCTACACAAAGGAGACCAACGCAGCTGGTCCCTTAGCACAAAGTCCATCAGGCCAGTATAACTTGCCATCACAGACCAGGGGACACCAGGCACCTTTCAGCGCTAATTTTGGTTATCTTCTCAGGTACAATTAAAAGGTAAGCAAGCACATCTGCTTTAAGCCAGACAGGAGGATGCACACAGAGTTGTCACCCTTCAATTCCTTTTGAGCAACGCCACAGCAAGGCAAGAACATTGGTGCCCAAATCTGAGCACTGCAGAGGTGGAACCCCAGTGCCCAGCATCCTGCACACCTACACCAGAGCTCCCACAACCACATTTCTTGTGCTAGGAAGGAACACCAACATAGCAGAGGCACACATAATTGGCAATTAGCTCTTTGCTTTAGCCTCACAGCAGAGACGCTCTCCCCAGTAAGAGGCATGCAAGAGATCTACAGAGAGCACCCCAGACGCGGTGTTGGCAAGCACACTGCGCAGCAGCAACTGCACACGGGTGACACAGTGAGGAGGTTGGCTGGTTCATCTGGGCCACAAGAAGCAGCACCTCGTGGCTGTAAAGGAAAAGTCCAAGAAGTCATCAAAGTATAATTACAAATTGTTGTGTTTCCCAATTTAGTAATGCCATTGAGGGGATAGAAGAAGGTAATAAGCAGAATTTTCTAGGAAGCACGCTGAAAATAAGGTACTAAGAAAAGTCACTGAAAATGTCAGGCAAGCCAACAGGGAAAGGTCCAAGGAGCGAGCAAAAGCACAGCATATACTTTTTCATCTATTCAATCTGACCCTGGGCCCAGTGCCACAATCTTTTTAAGGTTAGTGGTGGGAAAGCTGTCTTTTGAATGTTTGCAGAGGCCTATTAACATCCTGTGCTGAGGAACCTTAAACCCCAGGTAGTATTTCAGAGGAAATGGACAGCACAAAACACAGACTGAAAATTAACCACAGCAGACCCCAGGCCTAAATAAGTTCCACTAGCCCTTTCTGAAATCACTTAAAGGCCTTCCTTCCAGTTGGACTCCTGCCCAACCACTTTAATAGGTGCAGCAGGCTGGGGGAAAAAGAGGGAGCAGGGCAGGAGAGAGAGAAGAGGAAAATAAAAGGGGAAAAAAAGAGAAACCTCTTTGGCTGAGTAATTTAAGCATTCTTTGCAAAATAATAATAATAAAAAAACCCAGCTTAACAAAAATTGCAACTGTAGCAGGATTGGGAGGGTAAGTTGGTGGAATACTCTGCGGATGGCTGCAAACCTCTAATGGAAAGTTGTGTAAGTGGCTGAGGCCAAAGTAGGCATTAATTACAATGAAAAATCAGTTTAGCGCAGGCCACAACTAAATTGGAAGCTGGTCCTCTAGGTAAAACAAAGAAAGTGAACAGAAGCTTTAGATTTGATTACACGCGATACAAGAAAAATGTGCTGTATGTTGTCTATTATTAAAGCTGCTTTTGGGCCTTCTGTGTGCGCCTAAGGGATTTTAATAAAGAATTAGTAATAGCCCCGCTGCCCTGGCTTGCTGCGGCTTTTGGAGTGTTTGTGGGTACAAGGCTAGTTCTGCAGTACAAATTAAGGCACTTTAGCCAAGCAACCTTGAAAGCATTATGCCATAGCAAAGTTCAAGCGGCACGCTCCGACTTTTAAAGAGGACAGAGTCCCTTGCTGGAGGCCAGCTCCGGGTTTAGAAGCTGCAATACAATTTCATCAGGAAAGAAACCCTGCCACCGTTCTATTTGTCTTTGATTATTCTTGGCAACACTAGAAATACATAACCAGGTTCATAAACACTATATAAGAGCATAAAATCCTGTGAAAGAGCGAGTTAATGGCAAAAAAATCACCATTAACATGGGAAATTGTATTTTTTTTAAACAAATGCTAACTGTGACTTTCTTTACGTTGATGTAATGATATTAATAGTGTTGCCTTTACTGGCAATATCAGCACTGGGTCCTTGGCATGGCTGGATGAAACTATGCCAGAAAAGTTCACCTGGATTAATTTAAAATACAAACACACCCTACCCCCCAAGTTTATAAAGCTAACTTCTTTAATCCTTTTCCCAGACGTATTTATTTTAGGGTGAAATTAATTATGTTCTTTATATTCCAGGATCCAATCCTGCCATTAAGTCCCTGGCCATAACTTCCTGTAAGCTAAAGACAGCACTTGGTGCACACAGAATTTTCTGAAATGCAAGAAAATAAGGGGAAAAGATAAAAAATAAAATCATAGGGCTAAAGAGACAAGGAAATGTCTAGGAAGAGATCAAAACAGCTTTAGCTCTCCTTGATGGGGGACTTCTTCCATCAGCTGCTCCAGTGGGTCCCCATTCCTCCAGCCCAGTCCCAAAAGCCTGCCTGGGTAGGAGCGTACTGTTCATCTGCGCTCCCATAACACCAACAATTGCTGTTTCACTTTGAGTTGCATCAGGTTTCTACAACCTGTACTAAAGAGTCTCCTCCCGGATTATTTTCACCCCCCAAGCCCACATTTGCTGGTGTTTCTCCTTGCAAGGAATAAAATGGAGAAAGCACTCAATTCCCTTCTAAAGGCACCAAGCAAAGAGGAAGAAACCAAACCAAACAACCAAGAAGATACCTGCTGCTGGTGTAACTCCACAGATTTTGAACCCTTCTCATCAGTTTTCAAGCCTGATTCACAAATGGGTCCATGAGGTCAACAATTTGGCAAGTCTCACCCTACACCCAGTGGTTTGGTGAGCTGTTCCTGGTGAGTGGGAGCCAGGGGACGGGCAATGCTTACATGCTCCTATGGCCCAGTGCCATGACAGAGGATGATGTCCCCAGGTGCCATGCTGTGACAAGGAAAAGAGTCTCCCTTCTCTAGCATGACCCAGATGTGACCCAGACAAGTGCTGGAAAGGAAACAACTTTGGCTTTCAGCCCTTTATCACACAGATGTGTTGGGCTCCAAAATCCTTTTATCCCAGTCACATGTGGCTGCGCTCAGGGATTCCTGTCACCGTGTGCCACATGGTCCCTGGTCGTGCTGACATCCCTTCATCTTTCTAGCTGCGTGGTGCAGGTTTTGCAGTGCCTGTCAGGGCTGTCCCAAGAACGCACTGCCCCAGCTCGCTAGTCTTGTCCCACTGGAGCAGTGCTGTATGTAACCGAGGTAGACCCTGATGATTTAAAAGAAAATAAGTTATGAGGTCACACTGAGCTTAGAGGAGGGATTTTAAAAAGCAGGTATTACAAAAGCCCCCAAGGAAAACCTATATCACCTCGGGAGGTAAGGAGCACTGGGGATGGGCAACTCACCCCCATTAGGCACAGACCATGCCCAGTGGAGCCCGTGTCTGCTCTCAGCGAGAGGATGATGAGGAGAAGGGATTTCCTTGGGAAAACCCACCGGGACTCAGTGCAGCCAAGGCAGCCTCACACACCGGAGTGCTGAGGTTGCAGAGCAGTGAGTGAGGAGGGCAGGAAAACCAAACCACCATGCTGAACATTTCCCAGCAGCTGTCCTGAGCTGATTGTGAAGCCTTTTAATGCCCAGCGAGCAATGGGGCTTTCTCAGTGATGGTTTGCAGCGGCAGCAGACAGTGCCAGGAACAGCCCAAAAGATTCCATGGCTGGCAAGAGAGGAGCTGGGGTATGTCTGCCAGCAGGCAGCACTGGTCAATAGTCCTCTGTAGCTGGAGCATTAAAAAAACCAAAGGAGAACCCAAAAGCAAACTGTCCTCTTTACATATAACATAAATACCTATATACACACACACAATATATATCCAAGTTGGAATCTCACAGACATCACTGGAAGCTAGATACGTGTCTCCTCTCTGTCTGTCCAAACCTGTTCACTTTTCCTAAATAAAAGCTGCAGCCTTTGAGGCCGCCTGGCACCACATCTGCTCGGCGAGGGCAGAAGTGGTCTCCAGAACCAAGTCTCTTTCTCTGCTATCTCTTACTTGAAGATCCGTGAAAAAATAATGTGGAAGGAAAAAAAAAAAAAAGAAAAAAGCCCAACCAAAAAACCACCCCCCAAAAAAAACTTTTGTCTGTGGATTCAAAAGAGCCCTCTTTATGCCAGATTCATCTACATTAAATTGGTCACGACCTTCCAGGTGTCTTTAAGGTTGAAGTGTTTGCTGGACCATTTAAAGCTCCTCTCGCCGGCTCCTGCGACCCTCCTGACATGGAGAGCCGGGCTTTTAAGAGTGTAGCCACCTTGTCAATGCTCAGAGGTCACTAATAGCCTGCCTTGGGCCTTCCAGCGGGTCGCGTTCGGCTTGCTAGCCCGACACAAAGGAAAAGGAGAGGAAAGATGGGGAGGGGGGATAATTATCATTCTTCCTCTTCCCCCCTCTCTCTCCAGGCTGAGAGTTATGCTCCATGTCACTGTGTTAATGCGCTTGCATCCAGGGAGACACATAATGCTCCTCTCAGCCCTGTTTATTAGTGAGATCCATTTGCGAAAGGCCCTTCTTTTGTACCACAATATGAATGTGCTTTGATGGCAAATAATTACGCTAGTCCTTTTGACATGAGGATCCACAGGCTGCCCTAGTTAAGCCAGTAATTAGCCTGTCCTCCTTTTTTTTTATTATTATTGAGAAACTACAAATTATCCTCATATGAGCACTGGCCATTCCTTTTTCTCTTTTCTATTCTGCCTCTCTCTTTCTCTCCCTCTCCCTTGTATCTCTCAGCACTTTGGATAAGGGGAATGCAGCTGCACTAGAGCAAGATAAAGCTCCGCCATCAAGATGATGAACAATTTGGATGAAGAGGCTTCGAGATGAACACAAAAGCTGAAGAAGTGCGGCTGATGCAGCCCCGGACAGCTGAAGAATGCTGCAGTCTGCAGATGAATAGCCCTCATTTGTGAATATACAGATTTTCCATGATGAATAAAAACTGAGTGTAGGTCACAATAAATAAACTTTTTTTTTTCCCTTCTTCTTAAATAATAATTCAGGTTCCCCGCACCAAACAGCTGTAAATTGAAGGTTGTGCTTAGTTTTCTCAACTCTCAAAGGGGATAATTAAGCTAAGCTCATATTGTTTGATATATTAGTGTAATGATGAGCTACTATATTCTGGCTTGTTTCGAGTTATTTTAGGGGTTTTTTTCCATTATCTTTTTTCTTAAATTACATTTCAAATACATTTTAAATGTAGAAACAGCATTTCTGAAACACAGTTGCCCTGTGTTTGGGTCTATCTGAAATGTATTCATATAACATTTAATTAAAGATGCAACATCCCCTTTTTTTTTTTTTTTTTCAAAAAATAGCATGGAGGTAAAAAAAAATAATCGACACTATTCAACTAGTCCTGACATCATCTCACCCAAGTGAGCCCAAACCTTTAGGTTTATTGGTGCAAGGTAATTAGACAGGGATGTGGGGTTTTTTCCTCAATACAGACAGTCATTGACCTCCTGAAACTTCAGGATTGGTATTTCTTGGCAACCATAAAACCCCTTCAGCCCCCACAGTTTTTTCATACTTTCTTTCAAAGATCAACAGAAGACACAGAGTATTTGAGGATTTCTGATTTTACCTGTAAACCAGGGGTTTGAGCTCAGATTGGCTGATGTCATTTGGGTTTTTTTAGGTAGCTGACCAGGTTGTGGGGTCTCCAAAATGTTTAAAATATCTACAATTTTAAGAGCCATCTTGGGAAGGAGACAAAAAGCAAAGGCAGCCCATGAACCTGAGCGCAGGTGGAGAGCAACAGTTCCAAATTTGCTGGTGAAAGTAGGATATGCTACAGTATCCTACAGTTAGACAGTTGAAGTGGATGAAACATGGTCTCATCTACTTTCCAAACACCTCAGAGTAACAATGATCAATTCACATGGCTATAAGGCAAGCTTTTATCTAAAGATACCTGGGAAGGAGTTAGAAATCCTCTCAAGAAGTCCTCTTGGCATGCAGGGCACTGCTACCCACAACCCCAGCTGCACTCTGTTCATTAACTGGTTGATACAGGCCCAAAGAACTAAGAAGAGGAGAAGCCAGTATGGTCCCCACAAGTTTACACCTCTGGGAACAAAAAGGCAATTAAAAAAAAGCATGTTTTTAGTTTTCAGACTGATTAGGCTTCAACCTGAGACTCTAATCTGCAGCAGGACTGCTCATTAAAAGTATTTTTTATCACTTCCCAGGTTAGAACCACACATGAAAACTTTTCTCCATACCTGTAACCCACAAAAGTCAAAGAATTGAAAATCTGGAGTTCCTAAATTTGAACGCTGTGCTATGGAGTATATTAGAGAAGACAGAAGTAAAGGAGCAACAAAGTGATTTAACTTTGAATTTTAGTAATGCATATAAAGGTCTACCAACCAAAGTCAGACTCTTCCTTTTGCCCACGTTTTGAGAATTAAGTCCCACAGCACATTCCGTTTACGTTCTAAGACCATGGCACAGCTTCATGACACGGTGACGAGAGACAGTTCAAATATTTCAGAAAAAAATAAGATTATCCTCTATCTTGGCCTGTTTCTGGAACCAATGTCAAGCCACATGTTTTTTATGGTTCAAAAATGTATGTGAATTGTTCCTTTCATCCCTACTTTGGGATCAAAGGGAGAACAGCCCCTGTGATATTTACAGCATGACTAGAAAGACACTCCAGAAGTCTTCCACCGAGTTCTGTTCCCATTAAGTTTCCCAGTTGCTTTGCATAGCTAGGACACTCACATAGTGTGGGGGAGCATTTGGGAACTACAGGGCTGAGTGCCAGCTCTCCCAGCCTCAGTGGAGACATTATTATCCTGATTACCCAATGAGGGCTACAAGTCGCATCTCACTCGCTTGGGCTGTTGTCATACTGCAAGGAGGCAGCCCAAACACAGAGGATTTCAATGGGTTCAGGATCACTTTCACCATCGTCATCACAAGGTTGTTGTGTTCTGCTCTAAAGCTTTACCTGTAATCCACTGCCTTTGTGCTCATCCCAATAAATAGCTATGAGATGTCACCATGGATGAGGTGAGCCTCAACATTCTCCTCCTAGGAACATCCACCTCCACAATACACCATTCACAACTGTGTTCAGAAGACCAATTAATCACAGATTGCAAGGAAAAGGAAAAGATAGAGAACAGAAAATTGGTTTTTCCCCACCACCACCACCTGGGAAAAATCTCCCACCAGCAGTTCACTCTGAGCAAGCACCACAGCAATCCTGATCCAAAGGCCATTAGGGACTGTGAGTATCTCCGCTGACTTCAAGGGAGTTCCCACCAGTTCACTGCTAAACTCAGTGAAAAATAAAGCTCAGGACTTTACAACGCTGTACATCAGGGAAAAGCAGAGAACCCTGCGCCATCCCCGAGGATCACAGCTCCCAGGGCCCTGTGGGTTTCTTCACTTGACCACTGATCATGGTCGAACAGGCTCGGATTATCGTCTAGAGCCCATCCAGCACTTAAACCAGTGATGAATTTCCATTCACGCTGGCGGTAACGGCTGAACATTTATTAACTCTTTTCTCACTCATTATCTCCCGCCTTAAAAGGGTGCTCACAGCAAAACCAGGATCAATACTTCGGAAAGCAGATCTTTCATTTGACAGCTCTGTAAAAACCACACGCCTTTAACTTCTATATTGACTTATATAGACTCTGTTTACCAATTATAGAATTTTTTTAATATTTTAAACAGTCATGAAATCATTATTCAGATTGTTGTTAGGACCCCAAACTCCTCATCAGAGCTGAGCTCTTCTAAGGCCTGTACGTGTCTGCAATAAGACAGAGGGAGAAGGCGGCTCCTGCTCCAAAGAGGCTGCAATTTTAGCGTGCTGTAAGAGACAAAGAAGCACAGATAAACCATCCAGGAGGCAGGAGAGGTTGAGGACAAGGTAAAGGTGAAAAAATCCCCTTGTTGTGCTGTAATAAGTTCAGCCTCAGTTTATGCTATTATAGGATTTCAATATTTTTCAGATTATGCAATCCAATTTAATAATCAGTTGTTCAATACAACTATTGTTCTACCTCGGCTCTGCCTGAAGAGTTGATGGACGTAAAGGCACTCGTGCCCTAGCAGGAAGCTCCTCTCTCACATTCAAAAGTTAAGACTCACCCAAGAGATCATCAATCAGTAACTCACTTTAAAATTCTCTTTAAAATGTTTTACTAGCTCACTTTACTTGGCATTTTTATCACTATTTATATCTCTAAAGCAGTGATATAATTAGGAAAGCTATTAATGTTTCTTATGTTTAGCCTTACAAAAGCTACAAATATCTATAAATCTGACTTATAGCAAAATAAATAATGACAATAATTCTGTCAAGCATCAATATAATTTGCTGGACAGCATTGTGTAAACCAAGCAAATATCTGAAGCATTAATGAACTTAATCTGTGCCATTTAACCGCCCCTTCAGTAAATTGTTCTGCAGGCCAGAGAGGAGCACTCAGGTTAGTTACTCTGCAAACTTTCCTCCCCTGCCAGGATTTGTTTCCCCGCAGAAACAACTGGCCTGCTTTTACCCAATTCTGCCTTCTGCTCTCCTATGGCTTGAGCCAAAAACTTCTATCAGATCTGTGGGGAAAAGGGGTTATTTTTTTTCCATCCTTCTGAAACTTTGAGATTTCAGAGATGCTGATACTCTGCATGGGCCCAGGTTCTTTAGGAGAGAGAAACAAAATGAAACAGAAAAGTAGAGCACCAGCAGGAAAAAAAACACAACTCCCCTCAGGTTTTTTCCTTACAATAGTCACTTCTTAGGGGTGAGGGCATTCCCTTAGGAGTCCATTCTAAGTCTCTGCTCTGCACAGTTCAAACCAGTAACGAGAATGCATCTCCCAGCATCTTCCCCTTAGGGTTAGGGTCTCTCATTCAAGCCAAAATTTATACCTCAAGCAGGAGAAACTTTTCACGTCTTCATCAAACCAGGATGCTGCAGAGCCCTGCTTTTTGTCATATTGCCTCCTCCTGATACAGGGATTTTTTGAGAACTCCTGGACAGCTCAAACCCTCAAGATGTTGAGCCATGGCACGGGCCAGCCTTTATTCTGCTGACACTTCATTTTTAAAATTGTTTTTCCATACATGCACAGAACAACACTGGAAAGCACAGGCCATGCCTTGGCAAAACACCACAAGCTGTTCTCCACAGTCTCTTACCCATTGGAAAGACTTTCACCTCTTCAACAAGGTACACAGACATGACCCAAACCTCGAGACACCCAGTCGAGCAGACCTTCAGCAGCCCAGGGGAAAATTGTAAACACCAATCTAAATACAAACCCACTATCCACAGCATTACCATTTTCAATAAGAAAATAAATGTCTACACTCACGAGCCCTGAGTAATAGGCCTTTTAAGTAAAAGTATTAGAAGAATATATCAGCTATAAGATGTAATACAGCGACTACTACCACAGGATGGGCATTTTTAACTTTCACTCTAAAATGACTGGATGATAAGAGAGTACAATATATATTTTGAATTCAGGGTGAAATCTTTTTAATATAAGTGTTTTATGATGTACTCATACATCATTTCTAACTAAAATGCTAAACAAAACAGAATTCTTTTCTGAAACATAGATAATGATGGATTTTTGTTATTCTATTTTATTCCATAAGATAATTTTTCAAGCCAAACTTTTATTTTATTGATGGCATAAGAAGGTCCCAGTACATCTTCTTTCATATCTGAGACAGCTTCATAAAAAAACTGAGAGCTAAAAATCAAGTGTCATTACAGTGAAAGAATTTTTGGATACGTGATTATTTATTGGGATAGTCCCACATGATGGGATTAAAGGAGATTAAAAGGACCAGGTATGTTTTGTTGATTGCTTTGGCACTTGAAAACCCCTCTGATCTCAGAGCAGGAGTTTTGTGGGTATTATTATAATAATAATGGGGATCTTGGAAGACAGGAGCTGGATAAGCATAAGGGAACTAAATCCTATAATGTTTGTACTGTCACAAAGCCAGGAAGGTTTGGGATATGATTTAATCCTATGGAGCAGACCTACTCAACACTCCTAAGCAAGAGATAAACAAATAAATATATGCAGTAAAACAGAAGCGTATCTGCAAAGTGAAATCCCTCACCCTTCCCCAGGCAAAATATTTTCTTCCCTCAACTCCAAAACTCACCAACAATTTGCCTGTGTGTGCTGAGCAGGAATCCCAACAAACTGCTGCCCCCTCCCCTTTACAGCCTCAGTGAAACACGGTGTTTGAGAAATTGCCTGTGCTTTCCATCTCTTTCCTTGTCTTCTCCCACGTGTGCTACCGAATTGGGCTGTCTCAGTATGTATAAGGAACCAAAATACTTCAAGTTCTGACCACTGGAAAAATATGGAACACCTTTTTTAGTACTTGGTGCAAACAGAGGGGTAAAAGGGGAAGGAAAATGGCATTTCCCAGAGCTCCAGCCTTGAGGATGGCTGTGCCTTGCGTCGGTGCCTTCACAAGTACCTTACTTATCTACCACAAAACAATTCCTCCCAGAGTCTCTTCTCCCACAGAGTCCTGGGCTTGGCCTCCTATTTGATGGTATCAACCATATCCATTTTCCTTGATCAATTTACTAGTTTAAAGCCTCCACTTATCATTACCAACAAGTTTTGTCAGCTAAGCCAGCTTCGGAGGTTACTTACCACCACATCACTCCCCAGAGGTTAGGGGTGCGTGCGTGACACTGAGCTACACTACACCCCTCCGTCCTCACACTTGTAGGTACAGTACCACCGCCACTGACAAAGAGATGTTTCCTTACATCCCCAAGATCTCCTCAGCATTTGACATACAGCTTAGAAATTAATGAATAACTAAATAAATCAATTGTAACTTCTTTTAAGATTGTATTTTTAAGAGACACCTCTCCTGAAACAGTGGCTGATAGAATAGTGGCGTGAAGGTGTACAAATGTTATCACTTCTTGGCGTTTCAAGCAAATCCAATTTAAAACCTCAACTAACACATGCTGTAATAATTCACCCTTCTCATGAAGTCAACAGAGCAATGCTGAGTTATACCAACCAATGATCTCGCCCATGGCAGGAAAACCTAGCCCTCCCTGGGCTGTGGTGGCCAGCCAAGTGAGGCCTCCCTACCCAAACACAATACTCCATTGCTATGCTACAGTCATACCTTAATCTGTGGATCAGAGAGTTCCATCATTCACTATCCTCCCCGATCGCTGCTAATTCTCATCTGCTTTATAACAATCTAGATAATACTTAGATTTTGCCAGGTCAAGCTGTCCTGCACGGACCAGGTGAGACAAACCTTTGCAGAGAAACCTCTGGTAAACAGCACCTTGGCAGTGGGTTTTCCCAGATGATGCCAGAAACCAAGACTAATGACCATTCAAAATCAGGGTTGTTTCCATGGCCCAAGGATAAAGGTAAATCTCAATTTTGGTAAATTGCCATTTCAATAAATCAGGATTTTTTTTAGAAGATGCAACTAAAATTTCAGCAGCATAGAAAGGCCAAGGAAGGAACAACTTCTTCTTCCCTCTCCTGCCCGTGGAGGCCCTCCATCAGCCTCAGCCACCTTTAATGCAACCTACAGCTACAACACGGATCTGTATGGGGGCTGCATTCAACTGGAACCTGCCATGTTGCAGACTTACACTTGAGAGAGGGAGATATAAACCAAAGAAAGCTTATAATGAGAGCCGGGTGAGCCCCACCACTGCAGCCAAAGGCTCTCGACACTGTTTAATAAAGTTACAAATAGTTGGATAGGAAGCACTGGAGCAGGGGACTGTGACACATCTGCAGCAAAGACCCAGGGCCTGCTTTTATAGCAGTTTAATAATAATAATAAAAAAAAAAAAAAAAGAATAAACCCAACACACCAGGCCTGTAGTTGTTCTGAATGCTTACACTAACTACTTTGTCTATATACCTCCTGAAGCTTTTGGCTGTGGTGAATAATCAGAACAATAGCTCAGAAGAAGCCAGCAGTCCTGGTTACAATTAGTCAGGCCTATTTTAACTACCTGTTGTGCTGTTAAGAGATTTAAGAAGGACTGGCTGGTGAGAAGAGGGGTTGGGCAAAAACATCTCTGCTGAGTTAGAGAGACTTTTGTATTTATTTCTTTTAAAGTTCAGCATCATGGTTTGGAAAGGCTGGTTTAGAAAACCAATACTCCTTTTCTGTATGGCCTTTTATGACTCTTAGCTCTCCTAAGCAGTCCATATTCCTTATTTATACACAGTGGCCAGCACAACAGCATCTTGTCCCCAGCTGGCCTCAAAGCTCAGTCAGCACAGAAATAAAAACAAGCTGAAGAACAAGTGAATGGCAGACATAGGCGTGAATGTCCCTGAAAAGCTCCATGAAATCCACAAGGGAAAGTCCGAATGCAATAACAACAAAAAACCACCCCAAAAAACGACCCACCACAAACAAAATGAAAACCAAACCCAGACATGCAAGAGAAGCTCCATTTAAAATGAAAGGTAGCAGAGACCAAATCACAAGAGTCTAGATTTTGCATGAGCTTTCATTATTCATTGACACAGGTTTCTTCTTTATGTTACTCAGAAAGCAAAAGATGAAACTGATAGCCACAGGAGCAGAGATAGGAGGGTGGGTGCTGTGGACAGGCTGGCCTGGAGGAGGTGGGGAGAGGGAGCTTTAACTGCACTGGGAAGAGGCTGTGGCACACTCAGAACTTCGCAGCACAAGGGTGCAGCAACTCAGCTAATTGGGGAAGATAAAAGGCAGGTTTTTATGAGACAGGCACCGTCATTATCAGAAATGAAGGATAAAAACTTGAGCAGCTACATCTCGTTTTATCGCTGGGAAGTCTCAGAAGGAAAAAAGAATTACCGAAGTTTTTGATAGTTCCATTTAACTACAAGAAAACTATGTTAATGTAACCTTAAAGGTTTGACTAAAACCTACGAAATCAAGGCAATTCAAGAGTTCAGGCCTCAGCTTCCTCCCTAAGCTACCTGTAGTGCTGGGCCATGTGACACTAATGCTGTCTACTTGCAGACACCACCTCATCTCATGTAGGCAAACCCTACTGCTGATTCCTGTAACCCCACCAGCACCACTCGGTACAGCCCCGCACCTCTAGAAAAAAAGTAGTACATAAAGCTGCCCATAAAATAGTCTTATGTTTGGTTTTGGGTTTTCTTGCTTTGTTTCTCGTAATGGAAATATAAAAGCAATAAGTAGTTTCACCATAAAACAATCCAAAGCAAATTTTCCCCTCTCCGAAGCTCAGCTACAGCTGAATTAAAGCAGCACTGCCAGAGCGCCCCGGACCAAAGCTTTTTGAAATTCTCAATTCCCCAAATTAAAACAGAAGCTAGACTGATTTCTTAAACACACCAAAAGAAAAAAAAGAAAAAAAATGCCTACAAGAACTCTCTTCATCCCTGAAACCTGCCAGGCTATACCAGAGCCTGCACAGACAGCGAGAAGCAGGCACTTTAATGGCCAAATTTACTTTAAAAAGCCCCGAAAGTCTGGCTTTCTAATGAAAATAGTGACAGACTTCTAACCATACACAGCAGCATGAGCAGGCGCCACCATAATAACCATTTAAGCCCTCTTTTCTCAGAAAGGCTTGGCCCAGCAATGCAGGAGGAGTAAACAGGGCTGGTAGCTTAATGACCTTTGAGCATTAGCAGATGGCCTTTTTACGAGCACAGATTAGCAGAACAAGGGAGTTTTTAATGGCCACTAACAGGTGCCAAGGCTGCTTTTCCCTGTCTACCTACCCACAGCCAGTAAAACATGAACCAACTTCAAATGGCATCTCTGCTCCCACCCTGTCCTTTGTTTCCGTTTACACTCCAGGATCTTCAATGACAAAGCAATTTATTTCCCGCCAATCTGACAATGCCGTAGGTTACCAAAAACAAGAGCACCTCACCTTTGGGAGGTAGTGTCATCAGCTGGGCTGCTATCAGTGATATCGCATGTGAGGCACAGCCAGTTCGAGGGTGATGATCAAAATGATTGTCCGCTTCTTTCTGGTGAGAGGGAGCTGCAGGAAATCAAAGCAACAGGTTTCAAAGCTGTTTGAAAGCAGGAGGGAGTCAAAGCAAAGCCATGGCAGGGGAATCCCCACCATAACACATCAGTGTTCACCTGTGACGACCTTCCTGATCTCTTCCCAGCTCACCTCTCTCACCAGGTCCCTTTCTAACACCCCTTTCCCTGGCTCTGCCCTGTTAAAGGCACACTACTATCTTTACGATCTGAGGCAGCAGCGAGTGCTCAGTCTACATCTCAGGAAACATTCTCTCACCCAGTCTCATGTTAGCCCAGAAACAACTCAGAAGCACAGCAAAACTCCAGGCAATTACCAACTTGGCTCTTCTGCCTTTATCTCTGTGGGTGGGTGGAGAAAGGCCCTTGCAACTAATCTCAGATGCTGCCTGATTAGGCACAACTCAGGGGTTATGTGCCTTTTGGAGCTGAGTGAGCCCACTCAAGGGCTGGAACCGCAGTGACTGGGCTGAGACAGACCCTGTCCCCACTCAGGGTGTCACACATATGTGCACGTGCAACAGGCACTGAGGGGGAAACTGAGTAGGGAGATACCAGCAAGAGTGTAGCTGAGGAAAGGCTTTCTGTGCCCTCAGGAGCCATTATGAGGCTGCCCTTCAGGAAAACAAACCTGTCCTACCAACGGCTGCAGCCTCCCCTGAGGCACTCACAGGGCCTGTGCTGACTGGGCCTCGCTGGCCCTACTCTCTGGGCCGCCTGTCCCGCTGCCAGACTCCCGCTCTCAGGGTCAACTCCGGGCTTCTACTCAATGTGCCTCTGCTCACTTGGCCTTCCACTACTGCTCTCCCACTCACAGGGCCGCTGCTACTGGCACTGCGCTGTCTTCCCGCTTTCCTGGCTGCCATTCTCTAGGCCTCCCATGCTGTGAGCCTCGTCCTCTCTCAGGCACCGCTCTTTGGGGCCTTCAGTCCACCCCTGGCCCTTCCACAAACTGGGCCTCACTGCCCTGGCCTCCTGCTATCGACTCCTTCCCCTGTACTCTCACCTCTGCTCTCTGGGCCTCTACACTCCCTCAGCCTCCCACTTCCGGCCCACCCTGCCTTGAGAGACACAATATGGCGACAGCTTATTTTTCAACAGAAAAAAATAACACAGTATAAACTCCAGAGGAAAGCATAAGAGAGCCGGGCAGCACTGGCAACTGGGGGTGCAGTGGCAACCTTACAAGTATCAGGTTTGAGTCCCTTATTAGAGAGAACATATTATGGCTGGGATTTGAGGGAAAACACCAGGGAAAGAGATCGAAAAACTCAGGGAAAAAGCCTTGATAAAACAATTAAAATTTGCCACACAAAGGAATTAATCATGTCCAGAACAGAATTCCTGGAAAGCAGCACAGAGTCACACTTCATACAAAGTACAGTGAGAAAATAATCCCAGGCCAGGAAGGTATGAAGCAGCGAAGGGTGGACTCTGCAGAAAATGGCGCCTTAAACTGTCCGCTGCCTCGGAGGTGATACCGGAGAGGAGACATGCACTGGTGGAGCACAGGGAAAGCAAAATGGCAGCTCCAGGGTCCTCCTGGTACCAACCACTGCTGTGGTGTCTGGATGTGGGTGGACTCAGCCTGGAGAGGAAGAGGAGGGAGGGTTGGTAGCTGTGAGGCCAGCAGTGGTGCACAAGTCAGTGTGGGGCCAAGGCCAGTAGTATTAGGAAAAAAACCAAGAGCAGCAGGGATATTGAAAAGTTAAATGTCAAAAGATGGCAGGTATAGCATGCAGGACACTCGTCAGAGGGGTGGGAGAGGAAAGCCCAGAGAAGATGTAGGAAGCACTGAGATGTGGGGAAGCTCCCAGCAGAGCAGGGCTGAAGGAGCTGATGCAGCCCCTCCTACTGACATACAGGTGTTTACAGGTATAAAAAGAGAATCACAGAATCACAGAATTGTAGGGGTTGGAAGGGACCTCGAGAGATCATCGGGTCCAACCCCCCTGCCAAAGCAGGCTCCCTAGCTCATATTGCTCAGATAGGCGTCCAGGCGGGTCTTGAATATCTCCAGTGAAGGAGACTCCACCACCTCCCTGGGCAGCCTATTCCAGCGCTCAGTCACCCTCACTGTGAAAAAGTTCTTCCGCATGTTGGTGCGGAACTTCCTATGCTCCAACTTGCAGCCATTGCCCCTTGTCCTATCCCCACAGACCACTGAAAAGGGGCTGGCCGATTCCCCCTGCATCCCCTGCTTCAGATAATTATAAACTTTGATTAGGTCCCCCCTTAGTCTTCTCAAGGCTGAGAACATTTCCTATTACCTGCAGAGGTGTGTTTGGAAGTTGGGCTAATGCTGAGTATGTGCCCGACATGTGCACAGCCTGCCTTTCAGTCACACTCAGGACTCCCTTTGGGAAATCTCTCCAGCTGTTTGGATTGTGCAGCATTTCACAGGAATATGCAGTTCCTTGGTGGTTCAGGATCTGCACAGGTGCTGGCTGAACCTGGAAAAAAGAAGGATAAAATTATAGTCAGAAGCTTCAAGAAAGTTTGAGAAGAGGGTGTTGCTGAGCAAGAGCTAAAAGAAACGTGAATGTAAGGGAACGTGCAAAAAGGCAAGATGGCCTGGTGACACCAAACCTCAGAAGAAAAAGGAGTAATTTAAACAGATGCTAAACCTAAGTGTCTATGGACAGCTTCCACACCTCATGCCACCCCCCGAGGAGAGAATTAAGTCACTTTTTCGAAACTAAATTGTCAAAACAGAGACCTGGGCTTCATGTGACAGATGCAGGGACCTGCAGCCCACGATCAACCAGACAAGCAATAACTCAGCAGGGTCAGGGTGTCCAGGAAGGGGGCACAGGGTGGCACCCTGCTGAGTCCCCCCATTCACGTGGTCCCACAGAGGCAGCACCCTAGAAATGCATTACAGGAGAGGACATCAGTGGAACACAAGCAGCAGAAGGGAGAAAGGCCTTGGAATTGGGTGGTGTTGTTCCTAGGAACACTGGGCAAGAGGAGGAGTGCAGCAATGCAGCCAAGTCTGCGGCCAAGACACCACCAGCACTCATTACTCACCGCTGTGGTGCTGGTGGTGCCTCCAGGGAGACCACACAGCAGCACAGAGTGCCTTGAAGACTAATTGAACATAATTATTAGGTGGTTTAAGATATATTTGAATTTCTTTATTGTGTTCATGTTGTTTGTTGTAGTTATTTTTGGCAGGATAAACAATAACTTACAGCAACTCTGAAAAAAGACATTTGGAAGGGACTCCTGTGTCACTCAGGGTTGGGGTGAGACATGGTGAAACCACCTCGGTCCCCCTGAACCCCTCCACTGCCTGCCACCAGCACATGGCAACCTGCCACTGATACATACTCTGGTGAAAGGATGTCACAAAACAAACGAGATTCAGGCCTCCACCACCAGCAGATGGATTTCTAATGGACTCTACAACATTTGAAAAACTGTTTGTTAATGAAAGCCTGTAGCAGGATCCCAAACCTCCCAAATACCAGAATCTAACTCTTAAAGGACTTAAAGGTCTGGGATTTAGCTGGCCTAGGACTTTATTAGCTGGAAATCTGCTCAGAAACATCACCATCGGGATGTGGATTGATTTATGTTTTTGCATCAAGACCCGGTTAATGTGGGTTTGCATCCATGAGCTGAAGAACAAGGCGCAATTTAGTGTAATGGTATAACCAGTATAACCACATCAAAGGCAGCAGAGACACACTCATTTCCAGCCCAGGGTGCATTCATGTGACTGCTGTTTGCCTGCGATCCTGAGATTGTACGAACACTGAAATTTAAAGCGAAAGGGGGTGTACGTGAACCAGTGAAGGGAGACGCTTGCATGAGCCTTAGCGAAGCCGACTCACAGAGGAGTTTTGTTCCAAACTATCTCAAATCCTTCAACAGTTCCTCCTGCCTAGTATACTCACGTCTCCTATCCTAACGCTGAGACAGGGGATCCGCTCTGCGGAGAGTTAATTCCAGGCAGCCAAGTTCATTTGTGGTGCAAGTCTCCAGACACTAGGGGTGTTACCCCCAGGGACGAATTTGGCCACTGGCATCTGTGCTCAGCCTGGATGAGCAGGAACAGCTTCCTTGACTTTAGAGAGCTGATTTGTGCCAGCTCTGAATTTGGCCCCGTGTCTTTCTCTTTGTTCCGTGTATAGTTAAATAGACAAGATGAAAAAGCCATGACTAATTAGACTGTTAAATTAAACTGCTTTAAATTTATTTTATGTGATGCATAAAGTTCATAAAAAGAGGTACCCAGAGTAGTATCAGTGACCTTTCTCCTGGAGCTGCAGTCCACCCGGATGCTTTTTTGAACCAATTGGCTGAAAACTCCTGGATTTCTTAACACCTTTTATTCCCTCTCTGCCACTTTCAAACCTGAAGGATTTATTTTTATCAGTCCCTCACCCACATAATGACTTTAAAATTCCTTAGGTTCATACCTTAAAATATAGCTGGGAATTAGAAGTAATGCCAATTAACAAGTCAAGGCTCAAAGGCACTGATGGAGTTAGCTTGCACTTCTCCCTGGAAAACTGTCATAAGTATATATAAGAATGAGCACACCCCAGGATTTCTGTTCAGTAAGCTCTTTCTGTTCGAAAGCGCCGCCTTCATCCTATTTGCAGCCCTGCCGCCACCGCGGTGCCTCTGGACTAGACAGCCCTGAGCCAAAGGGGGTCGTGGCAGACCTGCACTGCCCCACAAGTGCCTCCCTGGGCAGTTCCTGAGCTCCAAGCTCCGAATTAGCAGCAAATGCCAGCACCTCTGTCTGGACGGGCTTGGCTGGCGTGTCTGCCTTTGGACCCACCACACCTCAAAGGCAGTTTGTGTGCTTTAGGCATCAGCTGATCCCTGGATATGAAAACCTGGAATTTCGAGACAGACAAAACCCCCTTATTTGATATGCAGACATTCCTCCCACTCCCATTTACCAGGCACACAGATAAAAGGCGATTTGGTTAGACCTCGTGAGCCTCTGCTCCACGATTTGGCACATTAAGGAGGCCAGAGTTTAGTTCCCAGGTCTGTCGGTGGCTTCAGGCATGTTATTTCACTTCCCCCAATTCAGTTTCCTCCTCGGTGGCAAAGTGATGCTTCCAATATAAAATAGGATGTTTGCCCTCTGGCCACTGTGCGCTCTTCGTTTTACTGGAAATGCTGCTTTAGCCCTTCAGGATCCCTCAAGGGGTGGGGTGGGGGTGGCTGCAGAGACACGGGCAGCATCCAGGCACCTGGGGAGAGGGGCTCGCTTGGGAAATTCGTCAAGAGAACGAGTTTTGTTCTTTTGTTACTGAGAGCTCCTTGCATCCTCTTACTGCTACCATCCTTTCGGCTGTTAAAATGACCATCCCTGTTTCACACTTCGTTAGGAGTGATATTGGTTAATTCACTTCCCAGCTCCAAGGTTTGGGCTTTCTTCCCGCACATTGTCACCATCCCCTGAGCACCACCGGCCAGCACAGTCCAGGCCACATTCTGCCTGCACGTACCTCCTGCAAGAGCTGCTGGTAGCAGAGTTTGGCCCCCTCTGATCCCAGCCAGGAACGGAAATGGGCAGGAAACCTCCTCGTACCCTCATGCTGGGCAGGACAGGACTGTGTCCTCCTGGTGCCAGGCTGAAGCACCTGATCTTTCCATGCCCAAGGAAGAGAACCAGAGAGGGGAGATGCATTTTCAGAAGCCTAAAATGGTATATCGTGGCTGCAGCATCCTCTGCTCCCACCAATGCTGCGCTTCCCTACTTTGTATCCTTTATTTGGGAAGGATGAGTTTTCAGGGAAGGTGTGAATATCGCTCCCTTCACAGCTAATCCTGCCACGCCAGCGGCCCACAGGCACACTGTATTGCTAAGCAACACTTGGCAAAATCCATGCCAGGTTGTGTCGGTCCCTTTTGATGTTTCACAGAAGCATTGTCATTTTCATCTCTGGCATTGTTTCCAGCATTTTGGGTGTCAGTGTTCCTGAAAACCATCACAGAAAGGATGTTTATTGAACTGTCAGAGGGTGAATGATTGACACTAGGCACAAGTACTTTTCATGTTCAGGTTTTGGCATGCCACAATTGGATTATTTCCTGATAAATGCCATCCAATTCTACCAGATGGACCACTGAGAGATATGCCAACCTGTGTGAGAAATGGAGTAGATGCTCAGTGCCACTTATTGGTAGATGTGTGCTTCTCCAGTCTATCCTTTTGTGTAGCTGCAGGGTATTTCACTGAAGCAGTGACTTTTGTGATGCTCGTAATTAGAAGTGCGAGGCAATTTTCATTGTGGAGAAGGGTAGATTTCGATGCCCAAATTTGATTTCCTTCACCTCAGTATGGAAGTGCAATACCTGTTCCTCTCCTCTTGGATTTAATGTGTTCTGTGCGACTTGAGCATTAAAGAGCCATGAATTTTGAAAGTCGGGTATTTCTCATATATAAATAATTTCAATAAACCAATCCTCTGCCTTCCTGTTCATCTTCTCCTAATGGCTCATTTACAGATCGAAACGCAGCGCCGGGATTGTACAGCAGGTACGACGGCTACGAGCGAATCCATTACACATACCATCCAAAGTTTATTAAACAGCCGAGTTCATTTCATTGACACTCAGCTGGAGCGCGGGTGGTTATCTGTGGTCTCGGGATGACGGAGGGCCGAGTGGCAGCACGAGGGGACAGTGTGACCCAGGGACGGATGTCAGCAGGGGGGTGTAGGTCGGTCATGGCTGTGAAATTGCCCTGGAGCGATTGAGGGTATGAGGGGAATTAAATGGGAAGAGCTTTTTCATCGGCACAGGTGCCTGTGCTGAGCAGAGGGGAGAAGGCAGGAACTGTCTCGGACACCCTCGGCACAGGCACAGGGTGAGGAGGTGCCACAGGGCACAGGAGCTTTGCTCTAGATTAGTTTGGCTTTGCTCGGTACAGAGAGAGACAGAGATTTGCCTTTTTCTGTTTGTTGGGGGTGACACAGGGGGACATCCCTAATTCTGGGGGATGGAACATCGCAGGCCTGTGAAAACACAATTTCTTCTGTCTGAACTGACCCACCGGCAAGACAAAAGAAACATTAAGTTATCTATTCCTGTACTGCTCGGCACTTTAATATATACATAAAAAGCAGGGCCTTTGTACTATACCTAATGAGCAGAAGTGAATAATGTGGTATAATTAGCTTCCCTTTCTCAGCCTGCTCTCTCAGATATCTCAACACACTTCTGACAACAGCATGGTACAAGTGGTGACTGGTGCCTACATCTTAGATTTACCATCAGTTCATTGTTCTGCGCTCACACATTTTTCATCTTTGCCACTCCAAGGGCCTCTCTCCACCGTACTTATTTCTGCATTTGAGCCGTTGGCTTAATCACTGCCAGCTCAAACGAAACATGGCTCAGACAGAGGCTTCGGGGAGGGGAGGCTGTTACTGCACCTTTCCCTCTCCGGGGACCTGCGGTCAAACCCTTGGGTGCACACATGCACGCGCACACAACACCCCCGAAAACGTGTCTGACTGACAGTTCGGCCCCGCAATCACCTAAAAATAACAAGTAGAAAAACCACGTGGTCCTTTTTTGGATGGCCTTGATTAACTGAGGCCTTGATCCTGCAGCAGTTTCTGCATCAGGCGATGTCTGCATCGCACCAGGGCTCTGCGATCTCACAGCTGCCGATTTCCAAAGTTCACAAAGCACCAAGAAGAAGAAATGTCCACAAAATCCTAGAGCTCTGTGTGATCTCCTACTACTCCAGAGCCAAACTCAGAATAATGGCCTTTTCTGTTTTGCTGTGCTTTCAAGAGGCAGTCAAGAGGCAGACTGATTATACAGGCCTTTAAAATCCAGACAGATCAAAAAATCCCGCTCCCAAAAAAAAACCTGCTCTGTAAAATGATGTTACTGGGGTTACTTCCAAGGAAGTAAGTGTGGTTTTTATTGCAGATTTGTTAGTAAGCTAATAAATCAATTCAAAAGCAACCCTGTTTAAAAACCTGTTACGCAGAGCTGCAGTAAAACGAAGCGCACACAGGTAATACCACTGGTCTTGAGAACTTCAAGAATTTCCTTAAAGTAATAACTTTAATTCAGTTCTTTCTGGCATAAACTTTTTCATCCCATTATGTCAAAAACTGTATTATCCATCCATTTGTCTGTCAGAACGATTCCCCCCGGGCCCATATACCACTGGTTCTTCTATTCTAAACCTCCCCATTACATCCTGCTATCAAGAGTCACAATTTTCAGTGAAAGTCTCTTGTGACTTTTGACAATGTTTTACAGTGAACTAGACCAGGAAGCTCAGAGTTAAAGGAAATCTTCCATTCTGGCAATGAATATGTAATAGGCATTACACTGTGCAGTATACCAAAAATGTAAGGTTCATTAAGTCTTTCAAAGGCAAGAACTTCCATGTAGCTTTGAATGAACCTGTCTTCACGATGGCATTAGCAAATGATATTTTGGGACAGGAGATATTAATACTACACATTAAGGAACAAATTTGTTTAAATGCTCTATAGCTGTGCGTGGATACAGATGATCCAGGAATAAATAAAAAGTGAATAGTCGTCCAACTTTATATGTAAATTGTCTTTGGCTTATATACATAAGAATGCTCTTTGCTACTAAATTCCTTCATATTAAAAAGCAGGAGTGTAACTAATATATAAAATAAAGTCATTCTCTTTAATGAGAATGCTAAATATTTTAAAGAAATGCACAGCTATGAAATATTGTCAAGGGCATTTTTATACTTAAGTTTAAGAACACTTATGACTTAACTGGTGAATAATTTAACACATTCAGCCTTGAAGTACTATTTATGTATGTTTTTTAATGTTCATACTTATGTTGGCTTTTCTTTGCTCAGGATTTAGAACCTTTGATTTCTGTTTATAAAATTTACATCTTTAATCTCCTAGCTCTGTGCATTTCCCCATCTGATTCCTGCAACAATATAGGCACAAAAAAAAAAACACTGAGAGGAGAAAGGAGCTAAAAGCCTCACACAGCTTGGAACGGGGACTGTGTGGATTTTAGCAAACCTAAGGACAGGTTTTAAGGAAATGAGCTCCAAGTAGAAAACCTCAATAAACGTGAGCCACTTGTACAGCTCAAACAGAGGGTTTGCAAATGAATCTACGAGGTTTCTCCGACAAGTGAAGAAAGCCCCACAAAGAGGCCTGGTATGCAATGGGAACCCTGACTCCTACCACATCAGGCCTTTTGGGGAGCCCCGTGCCCAGGCGCATGTGTGCCGGAAGGCGAGGAGGAAATTCCCCATGCAGCACCTGCGTGGGTGGCAGGACACAGCTGGGGCTGAGGGGGGAAATGCCACCCAACGGGTGGGCGCCCAGGGTCTGCCCCAGCACAGACCCACCGCCGCATGCGCTGGGTCAGGGACAGTGTTCCCAGGGTACCTGGCAGACCTCAAACACTAACCTACCTTCACGCCCAAAATGTTCAGGGTCATTTGGCTGATCACCACAGGCAAAAGTTTTGCCAAGCGACAAAACAGAAGCCGAAGTCTCCCTGCGACCATGATACTGCACAGTGTTTGCTCTGGGATAAACAAAAACATCAACCGAAACTGTTTACAGCGTATCTTGTCACCTTCCATTACGGTCTTTCGCAACATGCTGCTGGCTCGTGACACAGCAGATGTAACTTGACATGGCATACGCTGAGCAGCGACTTTCAGGAATTTCTACGACGTGTTTCTTTCAAAAAGCGGCGCCTCAGCCAGACGGTTGGGCCGTGAGTGTGTTTAAAGTCCAGGCTGGGAAAGCTGGGCTGAGATGCAGAGAGCACAGAGAATATTTGCTCTGACTTTTCAGCTGTATTTTATGTGCTACAAGCCATAGGCAGGGAGATGGACAGATCATCTAGCACGATGGATGAGCTGCTGCCAAGACGATGTTACTGCGTAACTATGGGCCCCTCAGTACCCATTCTGACTCTGATAGTCATCACTTGCCAGTGTCCAAATGGATTATATATATCTGGCATGTTTATGGTATAAAGGAAGATGAATCTGAATATCTGTGAACCTTGGGCTCACAGGATGATGCATTTGGAAGGGAAAGCAAGTTTTTCAAGGGCAAAAAAAAAGTTAGTAGGGTTTTATCAAAGGGAATTAACCTAAGCCCTTCTCACATCAGGCTGCACTACCACACGGTAAGAGATCCCTTGGCCAGGGAGGCAGAAGGAGAGCGTTAGGATTAAGAGTAAGAATGGCCACACGTGTTAGTGCAGCGATACCTTATGAGCTGGAAATTGTACGTGGTGGCCACTGGCACAGCGGGTGAGTAATTTCTTCGGTGCTGATGTTGATTCAGACAAGCAGATCGGCAGAAGTAGTCACAGGAACCTGGTCCTGTGGGGTTCACAAAGTCAGATCATGGCTAGGCAGGAGACCCTTGAGGGAGGAAAAGCAGGGGTCCCAGCCTGTCCTGCAAGAGACGCTGCACTGGATCATCCCGCTGAGCAAAGGTGGCTGCTGTGGCATATCAGCCCTCCCTGGTGAGCACTTTGGGGAGCAGCTGCTTTCTGGCTCATGGACATTCTTTGGTCAGGAGAGGCAAAACAGAGAATCATAGAAGACTAGAAGGACTGTGAGATACAGAAGACAAGAAAACTACTCCCTTGCTGCACTGGACGAGATCCTCCAGCAGTGGCAATAGGGTCTCAGTGCTGAGACGCTGCATCACTGAAATGTAAGTATTGCCCCCACTGGGGTCTTTAACTCGCCGACACTGTCAGCACGGTCTTCGCATCCTGGGAAGGAGATACCTAATTTACTCAGAATAACCGCTAGCACTCTGCCTTCGCTTTCCAACAGACCTGAACAAGGAGGCAATTCTGTTCCACAAAAGCAACGTTAAATGAAAATATGTAAATAAAGAGAGAAGCGGAGAGTGAAAACACTTGTCATCTTCCTGAAAATAAGCGACTCGGTGCATGTCCTTGGGATATTGGCAAAGGGATGCAGAAACCTCAACGGGAAGTCAAAGTTTACAACAGGAATTCAAGACAAAATGAATGCTGCAGCTGCAATACACAAACTCACAACCTTCCCAGGCCTCGCTCCTTTACGAAACACCAAAACCTCTGGATCTCATAGCTTCAAGAACCTCTTTTCCAAGTGTGCCTCGTGTAAAGCTTAATTTCCTTTTGAAGTCTGCTTTCTGTTTTACTCTATTTTGATTTTTTTTTTTCTTTGCTAAGAATATATTTAGGTAGGAACTGGCCTTTACATCTACAGGCAGCCATGGCTATCAGTCAATCTATCAGTAAACCGCTCATGAAGTTCACTAGACAAAGGGTTAGTGCAGCTAGTACCACAATAATGTAGAAACAGAAATATTACAAAGTAAAGGCTTATAAAATAATAAAAATTCTACTTAGTTCAGATACCTCCCAGTGCCTTTGGCAAAATACCTTAAGCATTCCACATAAGGCGGGCATTGTCTTTATAAGATGGCACCTCATAAAATGGTATTAAATATCACCAACGGGGCTTCATATTTCATCCGGCAGGGTTTAGGCCAGACATGTTCTATATCACACATTATTAGAATGACATCTGCTTTGCAAGTTGTGTACCCAGGAGCATACCTTGATAACTCATTTCAGCACTCATTCTCGAGGCTTCTGTGGCTTCGTAATACCTAATATGTTTAACTCATTTTGAACAGAAGTCTAAAGCCTGTCGTGGCCCTCTGGCCAAAACTGTAGCTGTCAGGCAACGGAGCCAGCTATCAAACATTACTCATTTATCATTAGTGGTGATGCAGCTGTACAGAGAAATGTACCCACTGAAGTGAAGGGCTGTCAATTGTTCCCTGTATAATACTCCTCTTCTCAACAGGGCACTTCTCCATGGATGTATAGCTAGTGCACTTCGCTACTTCCCCATAGCACAGGATTTATAGTAGCCAGGAAATGGGGAACATATTTTCATTTAAATGGGTCTGCCACGAGATGAATAAAGCAATCATCAATAGAATCTATAAGCAGAGAGATATGCGCCACACTTTTTATAAACATCACGCATAGGCATGTATATGTATAAGCATGTGTGTGTGTGTGTGTGTGTGTGTGTGTGCTCATACGCACACGCAGTGCTTATAGATACGCTCTCTAGATCCATATCGGCATTTAAACCTTGGCTCCTGTTCAGTACCAAAGGCTCCACTTCCTCTTTGCTCACCATTTCCATAAGAAGACTGGAATGTGCAATTTAGGCTTCAAATTTCCATGTCTATTCTGCTTACAGAACTCAAACACACGCTACCTTGAACTTCTCTATCCTCAACTCTGCTCCCCAGGGAGGAGAACAGCCAGATTAAATCTATATGAGAGATCTCCTGACTGCAGACACGACTGCCTTTATTCACAAAGGCAGAGCGCAGCAATGGTCTGGGAAAGCACCACAGTTAAGATAGCATCTTCAGGCTCCTTTGAACCACTGCTGCATGCAAATATTTGTACACATGCATTATGAAGAAAGTGTGGCACAAGTCCCGAATTTTTATTTGTCTCCATACAAGTGAGACACAGAGGAGGGAGACAGACTCCAGTGGCAAAGAGCGGAGCATTCTGCATCTGCCTATTCGCTCACTTGGCGGGGTTTCTCCTCCAGAGCCCATGAAGGCCACGCTTTCAAGGCATTCACACAGCTACAAAAATGTCAAAAGTGGGTACTTAAACAATTTAGTGGAGCACTGGGCCATACCTGTTGCTCATCTCTTATATTCCGACCTTGGTCCTTCTAGGTCCAAGTTTCTAGAAAACAGAGATGCTCGTGATGCTCTAATGGAAATGGTTTTCAGCTCTTGGAGTCAGGAGCAACAGAGTAACTACAACCATGAGTCCTCTGAGCTGTGCCTGAAGGCCAACACGACTTTGAGCAGATGTTACGCAAAACCTTGATTTTATACCCAAGTTGCCAGCCAGGCCAAATTCACCTCAAACAAGTTTGCTGAAAAATCATGTGAGCTTTCTCCAAAAAACTTCAAGAAAGCTTTTTGTCCAACATGGTGCAACCAAGAGACTATAACAAAACCATGATCAGAGGGACTCCTCTTGTGCAAAGTCTCCATGAATTCTACCACTGATAATGCCACCTTGTTAACAGAACAGCAGCGGAACAACTTGGTATGTATTATTACGTATTTCTGGAATACTTCTGCTGTGGGTATAGGAGCCTAGTGACCAAAACACAGCTGCACTTCAGTTCTGTCCTATGTTTAAACACAGTTGCTAGCACCAACATTGTTCTCATCCATAACAGGATGAGTAATAGGAAAAGGGAGGAAGAATGCAGCCCAGAAAATTGCAGACAACATGAGATTGCTTCTGGGGAAAAGCTCCTCTCCACCAGAACAAGCCAGCAGTAGATATAGGCAAACCTGGAGCTGCCTGGGGTAGCAGTCTCTTGAAGGGATGCCATTGAGGAATGAAGTAGAAGTCCCACAGCCTACTTTGTGTATGCCGAGGATCTTCTTTTTCCTCCTCTTCCCTGCTTCTGAACACTACTTACATGCCATAGTGCAGGGATTATGCACCATCTACTATCCCTTCCACCCTGACCACTGAGGCAGGAAGCTTCGTGTTGCTTTAGAAATACGAGGACATTTTGTGCCTTGCTGAAGATGAACACAACAAAAAAAAGATGATGATGAATGACAAAGTTTTCCTGGCAGATGTGGGCTATAAAAAAGATCATGATGTGGTAAAACAAGTCTAACCAATGGGGTTTGCCAGAAACATGGTGAAACAGGCTTCCTCTGTAAAAAATGACCCCACCATATTCATAAAAGAGAAAAAGAAACACCCTGAAGCCTAGCAAACAAGCAGCAACTTGGGGCACAGTGGGATTCTAAGGAAAGTGGGAACATCCACTTTTGTTTGTGTCATTTCCCACCGTTACAGCCTGTGGTCTCCCAGGGAAAGGACCTGGTACCTTGCTGTCAGGGTGCAGATCTGAAGAGCAGTGCCATGGGACTCAGGAAGTTGCCTCTGCTGCTGGCAAGCTGGACTGTAGCTGCCAAGGCTCCCTCTTTGACCTGATCTGATTTTATCATCCGTTTCAGGTGCTTTTGGAGGCTGATGCTCTCACATTACCGCAGGTTTGCACCTCCTGCTTTAGCCTTCAACAAACTTAAGTACATTTGAGTTCATTCTGTAGCTTCCTTATTTAATGCAGGTGTGGGCAGAAGTCCCTTGAAAGGAGGTGGTGAGCAGCAATTTCTATAGCCGTGTTTGCTTTCTAAACCAGCAAAACTCACCCTTTGAACATGGCCCCTTCTTTCTTGTTTATAGCCAAACCCTGGACAGAATCCATCTTTCCAAGTCAGAAGAGATATACATGACTGCCTAAAATCCCAGGAGCCTCTCCTCAAAATAGCCACAGGGATTTGCAAACAAGTCTCACAAAACACCCTCTTTACCCATTCCCCGAGGGCTAAGCCAGTTCCCTCTGCAACACTCCCAGCTGCTTTGGGCTCTGAGGGCAGCAAGGACTCAGCACAGGATGTTAAAGACATATTGCAGCTGCATCGTGCAGGAAAAGTTCTTGACCTTTCAAAAGTCCTTTTTGCAATATGACTTGCCAGGAGAAATTGCGGGTTCAGTTATGACTACCAAGTTAAGCAGGGGCTGGAGAAGCAAGCTGTCAGCCAGGGCTGAGCTCTGTGTTGCATTCCATGTCAGGCTGCAGAGGTCAGAGCCTGCTGCTGAAGAGGAACCTATCTCAAAGGGGTGTGCTCCTTCCTCAGCCACTGAAGGCTAAATTCTTGTGTCCTGGAAGGAAAATCAGATTTGGTTGAGGATCCTTCCGGTGCAATGCTTTAATGTGCGTGGCTAGAAGGGCAGGACCAGGCTCCTGCTCCCTGTTTCCCTTGGTTAGGAAGATGCCTGTGCAGAACCTCCCCCAAAAGAGGAGAAAGGAGCCCTGCCCAGTGTCCCTCCACAGGGTGTCCAGGAGTGTTATGTTCCTTCGTTACAGCTTTCATTCTTCCTTTACTGCTTTCATTCAGGCCCAAGCACAGCGCTGTGCCCTGCAGCATTAGGCCTAGCATTGTCCTCTCAGTCATTTTTTCCACCATGCTGTAAGTGACAGTGTACTATGAACCAACGTGAGCATCATCTGTGTGTTCTGACTCATACGTGATTAAAACAGTGTCTGGACAGGGAAAGGCTGAATTCCAACTGCTTTGGGTGACTAAAATGAACCTGGTCTTCTTACCACCCCATGACTTTTTAGGGTTACTTTATCTCCTGTAAGAGACTCATCCTTCCTATTGTTGTTCTAACTCCTTGTAACCCCACTGCACCCACATCCTATCTATTCCCTAACCTGGGTGTTTTCCTCTCTTTAGACCCTGCTCTGTACCTCCTGCTCCCATTGCCAGCTGTACCACCACCACTTGAGGAGACTTTGGTCTCCTCAAAATCCCTGCATCACTGCTGACATGCCGCAGGAAGGAAACCATGTAGTATCTCTGGGCAGAGATGCTGGGAAATGGGTATGAATAACTGTTTGGTAGCTGGCAGCCTCAGGGACTGGCCAGGAAGTGGCCCAACAGAGGGGCAGTAGGAGGGCTGGGGGCCATGCTGTGCTCACGCTGCCCCATCTATGCAGAAACCACCTCCTGTGCCGAGCTTCTGTGCAAACCTCGGTGTCTGCTGAGCGAGGTCAGTGTTCGTTTCAAACATGCCTCGGTGCACTATTGTTTCCCACAGCTCTTCCAGGTTTGCATTATGATACAGTTGGTGAGTCATGCACAGATTAGTCATGGAGGAGATTTATTCTTGTCTACAGAAAGTCCAGCATGAGTAAGGACAATGCGAGTTTGGCACCAGTGAGTTTCAGTTCTGGCCAGTGCCAAAGGTGAGTTATGTCTCATACCCAGGTGCGTGGCTCAAACTGGCAGATAGGGCCACACGCTCCATTTAACGACCTTCTGCCGAGACCAAAACTTTAGCACACCCAAAGTGGGCAGCAGAGGATGGGACCAACTCATCTCACAAGCTTCTCTACAAGCCAGATGCTAAACTGGCTTCTGCTGGTTATTAACTTTCACCAGACCAAGCCACCGGTATGCAAAAAGTTCCGAGCCCTAGTGAATCCTCCAAGTCTCTTTCCAAACCTTACTACAAAATAAGTTGGATGAGATCTTGGCTGCAAGAAGACTGGTAACAAAATGCTCATGCGAGACTCGAGTTTTACTCCGCAGTGATTAAAATATGCAGGAGCCTAATTTCCCTGTGTATCCACCAGCCCCAGAGCACCAACTCTCTCAAGTACTCTTAGAAAAATTTAAGCTGCAAAAACTTCTGCTTTTCTTTTTTCATTTCTCGGGGACAGTAAGGTCTCCAGCAAAACCAATACATTTCTGGCCAGGAAACTGGTGTTCAGTGCCATCATTTCATCAGGCAGCTAATTTTTCTTTGATGTGTTTAAGCAGTGAGTGTAAAATTCTACCTGCTGACTGCCGTGGTAGTGACAGGTCTGCAGGACACTAGGTCAGAACTTGGGCTTCTGAAAGGAGAAAATGTTTTCATTCATATTTTAAAATTCCATTCATTAACAGGTGTATACATTTGACTTCTTCAAAGTATGCTGCAGACACAGCCTAATAAATCTCCATGACACCTCACTGCATCTCCATTTTATAGATGTGGTGATTCGAATATATCCAAGTGAAATGACTTGCCCAAGGCTAATGAAGGAATCAATGTCAGAGACAGGATTAAAAGTAGAAAAATTCCTGGCCCCCAGTCTCATAACCTAACGGTGGTCGGCATTTCACTCATATGAAAACAGGAAGGGGAAACGCATCTATTTTGAATATTGTGAAAAGTAGTTCCTAGCAGATGGGCAGCCTGATGTTTTCAAATGGCTTTACTTTGTCATGAAATATCAATAATAGGCAGGATGTGGTTCTTGTCCAAGCCTGTACCGTGGTGCAAACAGCACAAAATGTGTCACCGGGAGCTTTTAGAGCAGCAGAGGTTGCACTAAAAGAATAAAATAAGCAGAGTCTTTGAGATGCTTCTCCTGCCCTGTTCCTTAAAACCAATTTCTTGCCTTGTGCTACACAGTTGGTAAAAGCTGCTTTGAAGCTGATGAATACCTGTTGGGTAATGAATCTGTAGCGAGACGCCTATTGAAGCATCTCCAAGGCGGAACAAGAGGTCTGCAGCGCCTGTTTCTCAAACACACAGGTAGTGCCCACTGACATTTTTTTGGTGGGTCTACCCACCTCTTTCTCTAGATGTTAGCACAGAACTAGGCAACGTCTTCTCTGTCGCCCAGAACATAACGGGAAGACAATGCACCTGTCTAGCTGTGTGGAAGAATAATTTAAAACAAAAACAAAAAAAAAAGGTGCACTTGTGTCATTAAATATTGATGAGCAAGATTCATTGACTGAGTTGGAGACAGTAGGATATGGCTTGAAATAAACCCCCATGAGGGCCACACCCCCTAGTATGCCCAGGGCCATCCCTTTAAAGGTAGGACAATTATAATTAATTGAGCAATCTGACAGAAAGCATACATCCATACGCTGGAGCAGAAAGTGACACTGTGCACAGAGCCATCCAGGACACTTGAAGGGTTAATACTGGTTCACTAGACCAAGGACAGTAAATTCTGCCTGTGGCTACCACCAGTCTATTGTATTATTATTGCAGGCTTTAGAAACAGCTTTTAATTTTAACCCTTTCCAGCCCTCTCTACTATTTTCTCTTGAAATAATTGGCATTGAATAAAATGGCATGAAACCTTCCTGGCCATACCTTTTGAGAATTCCTTTTCACTTTCAGCATTTGCAAGGCAGTACATTAAATAATAATAATAATAATAATAATAATACAAAGAACCCAGGCCTCCTTTCCCTATCACTTTTAACTTTATAAATGCTGCCACAAAACCAGGTACCTTTCATCCTGTTGTGATCAGCCCCCACCATCACTGAAGAATCTCATCCCCTACGTGTTGGAAACGGCGCCAAGACCATTCAGAGTGTTGACCAATGCGCAGAATATAGATAGTCCTGTGGTCCTTTCAGTCTCCCAGATATCTGCAGTCATTCACCTAACTGCGTGTTTTAGGTGACCGGGACTTGTTCACGCCCAGGACAGCTGACAAATCAAACACATGGGAACCACTGGTTACCTCTAACGCAAAAAATCTCGCTGTTGGAAACATTGTCACTGAGGACATCGTCAGCCCAAAGGCAAGCTAAAGAGAAACAGCCAGTGGAGAAGGGATTATCTAAAGGAACGCGGGGGACAGCAGGGGACTGACTCAGTGACCCAGGAGGTCCTTTCCAATCCTCTCTTTCTTCTCATGTTGAAGTTGATGGGAGACATCTCCACTGACTTCAAAGGGCTTTTATCCAGCCCCGGTTTCATTTCTTTTCAATATATAGATGCAGGAGTAATGTCACATGCGATTTTCATGAGACATGCTAACACACAATCAGTTTTGGGAGCAGGTAGATAAATTGTTCATTCCAATCTGCTAAATATGCCAAGATCTGGAAAATATATCTCTTCATATCTAAAGTGCAGATAAGTGCAGCAGTGTCACAACTGGATTTCCAGTCATCATTAGCCAAATACACCAAATAAATTGTCCCATGACCTGTTCGTGCTTTTCGCAAAGTGAAACAAGGTGAACAAATGTTTTTGATCTGGGGATCGACTCACCACAAGACTGGTCCTGTTCTCCAGCTACACGAAGGAGAGCCCCAACATCAGTGTCCCAGCATGAAACCTGGAGCTTTGTATGGAAGGTTATTTAATGTACATGGGACACCGCTCATTAGCCACAAAATACTCTGGAAAGAAGCATAGAAGCCTCACGTTGATGGCCTCAGAAACAAGGAAGGAGAAGGTAGAACTGGGCGGCTGTATAATTACACAGTGTTTTCTTTTCCTCTCTATTTTTTTCACTGAGCAGGCATCCAGCCTGCTCAGTAGAGTCACTCCAATATGTTATCTAATGGCTTCGTCTTTACTTGTGAGATTCCCCATCTGTGGCCAGACTGTGCCACTGCCTCGTTCAGCCGAGCAAGGGAACAACATTCATTTGTGCACTCAGATCTTAGGAGACAGACCTTGCTCTAGAGCAACTAAGCTGCTCCTTAGTCAGATCTGAACCTCTGCACTTAAGCTGGCTTTTGATGAAACTTTCCTTTGGATTTCAATGCTGCTTTTTATAGCTGGGCAATCTGTTCGCTCACTCTGGCTCCGTCCCTGTTTTTCTTGTTCTTTACACCGATATCATCCTGATCTGCGTGGTGGTCTCACATTTTCCTCCTGAGCTTTCTGCTTCCACCTTGTTTTCAAAGCCAAATAACAAAAGCAACGATCTCTAGTCTACAGTTGCTTCAGAAGGATGGATATTCAGATATAATCGGTCCATTCTGCTATTTTTTACCTGTTGTACAATAGCTGTTTCTCCTGGCTGGATGCTCCTTTACTCACTTCCCTTTTCCATCTCGTTTCTCCTCATAATTTACTGTAAAAATTTAAATGATTTATAAAATATGGAAAATTATATCCTGCCTGGTTTGGTTCTTCTAAAGCACAGAGTCATTTCCTCCTATTGCGTTCATGGTGCCTCTAATAAGGATGCTTCATGGAAGGATTCAGCCACCCGGGGTCACTGGTACAGCCACTTACTTTAAGTCCTCAGATGTGGTTGGTTTTTCTCGTGACCAGGACAGATGAATGACACAATACCATGAGACAAGAGACAGTCAAGATGCTGAAGATATCCTGGCGTGAATTCGGAGGTCTGAGTGCTTCATGACTCTATCTGAAACTTTATAGTACATAGCATACCCAGAAGGTGTAGGCATGCCAAAACCTGTTGTCTCTCCCACCCTGTGGGCATCATTCCATACAAATGAGGAGAAAAGCACGGGCAAAGAGGAGGGAGGCTGTGGCACACACTCAGCCATTAAGTAAGGCTCAAGGAAGAGCAGGCTGGGGAATCATCACTGATTCAGCTTCTCATTGTAATATGGTTTAATCAGTTGTCTTCTACTCCATTCAACTGCCAGCTTAAAGACCCACGGCCAGAAACAGAGCCCTTGGGGTCTTGCCACGGCCTCACCGATGACATCTGAACCACCCGGGGAAAATCACATCTGACAGGCTGGCAACAAAACAGCCAGTGTTGGGGATAAGGGCTTAGTCCTCGCTCCACCACCATGTTCTGCAGACACCTAACAGGAATCCCAAGGGGCCTTCACGTGCCTCGAGATGCAATGCAAGGACACCAGCAAATGCTGCAGAGAACTTGTGCACGTTGCAATCTCTAGCGTCCAAAGCAGAAGGGCCTCACATGAGGACCAATGGTGCATCTGCATGTCTGAAGCCCCGCACATTCCCAAGACAGCCTGGATCCACAGCTGGCACCAGTCTGAAGTTAGATCAAAGCACAGTTCCCAGGTAGCCTTTATTTGGGTGTCCATCAGTTCATAACAGACCCGCAGAATTGCTCTGGTTGACTTCATGATTATCTCATCAGTGGCCACATGTCACAGAGGGAAAATGGTCATGGTTTGCCTTAATTTACAAGTGTCATCTCCACAAAAAGGAAAGAGGAGCATGAGAACAGCAACGCTGAACTGATTTGTTCTGGCACCAGTACACCAAACGTGGCAAGATATACCTATGACTGTCACATACAAATTTAGGAGATAGCATGCTTGCTTTTTATTTGATTTTTAGCAGGTCTCTCCACAATAAATATAAGAGCAGAATGCATAAACAAAGTGTCTGGCACTTACAGTTTATCTTGGTGACGGGAAATTTGATTGATGGACAACAAGTTCAGGAAGTGGCAAGTGTTCAACACAGGGCTAAATAACCTTTTGCTGCTGGGTTTAATTTTTTTTCCTCAGTTTCTCTCAGCCTTCACAGTTCATGGCTTGAAGTTGCTTTGTTCTACTGCTGCATCAGCTGCTGGGAGGGGGAAAAAAAACCCTTCCCTATTTTTTTCCTTATATATTTTCACCGATCGAGTTGCTTATCACCAGGGCAAGAATTAAATGGAGAATTTTACATGTCCTCCTTGTTTTCTCTTTCACTCCAGTGGGACAGAGCCTGAGACAGACCTTCCTGCTTGCAAAATGCTGATTTTTAACCTATCGCTATTACTGTGGTACCGAAAGAGTGGAGGGGTGCAGGCACACAAGCAGAACGAGGTAGCTCAGAGGAGATGGCCATCAAAGCAGGCTACGGTTGTAAAGCATGGGAGGAAAGAAAAGTATTTTGCAGAGGGAGAAACTGAGGCACAGAATCTTACAGTGACTTGTGTCCAGGAGCTTACAGGAAGAGTATGGCAGAAGGGCAAGTGCAAGCCAGACCCCACGGCTCCTAATCTTGTGCCTTAGCAACGAGACCACTCTCCCTCTCCGCACAGGCTCAGAGAGAAGAAGGGGCAACCTTCTAGGAGGGAAATCCTTGTTGGATTAAGCACTTTGCTTGCTTGTTTCTTCTCACCCCTTTCCTCCTTCAAAGCACAGAGCACGGGGAGGAGGCCAGGTGGAGAAACAGTTCCCCACACACACATCCAGCAGGGTCTCAGGGCTGCTCAGCGGTCCCCAAATGCCCACACCCCTCGGCTGGGGAGGAGGGTTATGATTTGTAATTGCAATATTTTCATTATCGTCTCTTAGTTCTTTGCACACTAATGTCAAGAGCTTTGTCTTTGTAGTGTTATTGGCATTTTTCATCATATTCATGAAGTGTGGGTCAATTTTCTTCAAAAGGCTCACTTCGCCAACTTGCCACAAAGACAGACAGTAATAAATTCTACTAGTGCACAGCGAAGGCTTCGTAGCTGCAAGCAACAATAAAAAGCAATGAGCTGGGTGTCACTAAGTAACTCCAGTTTACACTGCATTTTCTTCTTTTATTGAAAACTCAGAATATGAATTTATTAATGAATACACAGGCCTACTTTGAAGGGGTACATGTGTGAGTGTGTGTGTGGTGTGTGTGGGGGGGTCCGAGTCAATTTATTTGGTATTCACACAGTGTGTGCCTACATTGTATTGTTTCATCATTTTATGGCCAGGCACAGCTTGTTAGGCTGTGGCCCTCCAGAAAAAAGCAGGCTCATATAGCAACACCTTGACGTAGATGTACAGCTGCTTTCACTGTGGCTGTCTCACCTTTAGCCCCGTCTGTCTACTGCCGGCTTTCATTTTCCGCATTCATACATCAATAAGCTTTGCATGCTGACACCTAATTTTGCAGGCTACTTTGGTTATGGAGGCCGTGTTTTGCATATCACTACCCACCCCCTTCTGACATCTACTGCCTTTAAAGAGGGAGAGAATAGAGAGAGCACGAAAGAGGGATTCTTTTCTTCTCAGCCTAATCAGAGATTTCTTTATATTTGTCAAAAGCAGATCTGCCAAATCAACTTTAATTGATTCTTCCACAGTTCTCGTGTATGATTTTTGAAGGACTGGGCTTGTGTTCCAAGACACAGTGTTGTGTTTCAAACAAATATGAAGTTTCTACAGCAAATCAAATTTGGATGCCAATTAGTTAGCATTTTCTATTCCAATTAAATTTGAGACCTTTCTGATTTTGAAAGACTTGCGTGTCTATGCATGAGCGTACGCGTGTACGCGTGTGCACCTACCCCTCTCTATTTTATAGAGACACAAAGATGTATATGTATAAAATATTTAATGCGCCCTCGGTGGTCTAATAAGCAGGGAGGGGTTATAGCTGCCCATTTAAAGATGCATTTTGGAGGAATTCTTTTTTTTTTACTATGTTTACTTCACAACCAGCCCGTCCTAACCTGTTATGTGACACCACAAAGGTTTTTTCACTTCTCAGTCAGGTGGCTAATGTCATTATATCATTGACAACTCATAAAATGTTATAATCTAATAGGGCTTTCCCTCCACACACACACGCAGTGAAAGCTCATTGTGGCAAAGAAAGGATTAGGGGCAAAAAGCGAGATTAATGCTTAAAAAAATGGGAGCAGGCTGAGCCTAGATAGGATACTGTAGCTTAAAAACAAATTTAATTTGTATATTAAAATGTGTCTTGATCTTATGAGATTTACTCTAAATAAACCCAGTGTACAATACGGGGCATTTCTTCCTGGGTATTGCATATTTCAGCAAAGTCCATATATCTGTTTTGAATGAATTTTTTAAAATAAATTCCTCCTTTTATGACTAAAAATCATGTTTTAGGCAGGCTTGTAATGCAAAGGTGAAGACTGAATCCAACACTACAACAATGGAAAGGGGAAAAAAAGCTTGCTTAGATTTGCTAGAACTAAAATGTACCATCAATGTACTCGGTCAACTAATAAAACCTATCCTAGACAATATCTGTGCTATGTACCATCATGTTCAACCAAAAAAACCTATCCTAGACAATATCTGTGCTATGTACCATCATGTTCAACCAAAAAAACCTATCCTAGACAATATCTGTGCTATGTACCATCATGTTCAACCAAAAAAACCTATCCTAGACAATATCTGTGCTATGTACCATCATGGTCAACCAAAAGAAACCTGTCCTAGACAATATCTGTGCTACATACCATCATGGTCAACCAAACAAAACCTGACCTAGACAACATCTACACTGTGGAGAAGAAATCTTCCTGGCGTCCGTGGGTCAGATTGCCACGCAGGTGCAAACCGCCTGCCAAGAAGTTTGTCCCTTGGGTCCCTAAAAGGACCTCAGGAGAGACAGACAAACAATCCAGCTGCAGCAGACATCAGGAACGGACAAACCCATTCCTGTTCTCTTCCAAGGACTCAAAACCACGGCGGTAAGCAATTCACCCTCAGCAAAATTCAGGTGGGAACAAGCACACGCCTGCCTTTCTTTGGGAAAGAGATTAATTAGTTTCTTCCTCTTATAAAACATAAAGAAACAAAGACAGAGCTTGAGAAGGCGAGAAAATCCAGGCACACTTTGCCAGCAGGGAAAAGCAATAATCTTCCGTTTGGCACTGGTACGCCACATGGTTTGTATTCTGTCCTACTCGGTGTAACTACTACTACCCTACGCGACCAAAAGCAGCAGAATGAGAAATTATGATGGGTATTGAACACCATTCACATACTCACAGTGTTGCATCCGATGTCAATTAGTGTCTGTGTTAATAGAATTGTTATACAAGGGGAAAATCTACAGTGCTGAACAGCCCTCGGATTCCTGTTTCGGGACAGGCTTTGTTTTGTGGAGTGTTTAGCATACACAGACTAAAATCCAGGGGAAATGTGTCTGGCATGAGATCTTTGATGGATTTGTGTTGGGAGAGTTTTTATATGTGGTCAAAAAATGTGTGCTTTAGTTGAAAATTTTTCAAGCCAGTTTCTCTTTATACCTGGGTGAAAAACAAGCCTTTTGGGTGAAAAACAAGCCTTTTGGGTGAACAAATCTGCAGATCTGCTGATAGCTTAGACTTTGATTTGACTGACTGGACAGGTTGAGGAGGAAAATATCAGAGAAGTATGCAAACATTTTGCAACTCTCAAAACAAAAACATCTCAAGCCTCTTGTATGAAATCTCTTTGGCTTTGATACTCTTTAATTGCTGGCTTGCATCAAAACAAAAGGGTTCAACATAGAAATGAAGCTCTGAAACCAACACTGAATGTCAAACTGGCCTGTTAATGTCAGGTTTTTTTAACCCTTTTTGTAAATCAGGAGAAGTCTAAAATTTCATTTTTGGTTCATCAGTTTCTCTTCTACATTTCAGGTCCTGCAATAACCCACCAAATCCTCTACTTATCTCCTATTGTGCTGACTTCTGTAAAAAATGTAGCCCTTCAAGCTACAAAATGATAGAGGAAAATCAGAGAACACACAATAAAGTCTATAAAATTATGAACAGTATAGGGAAAGCAAATAGAAAAGAATTAGTCATTATTTCTCACAGCATAAGAACTAGGGTGCACCCAATTACGAGGCAGCGGGTTTAAAATAGCCCATAAGAAACACTTTTACACAGAATAACTAAATTATGCAACTTACTGCACAGCATGTTGCAGGGGCCAGGAATATAAATGGATTTGAAATGTGATTAGACAAATTCACAGTAGAGGTCTACAGAGGACTGCCAAGCGCCATGATCCTGTGCAGCCTCATGATTTGGGAAGTCTTACTGTGCTACCCGGCCAGGGCTGGGGAGGGGAGAGGTCCCACCCCACGCACAGCCGTCCTGACAACACTATGGTGCTGCAGAGCCACACTGGGACCATAATGTCACCTTTGCAAAGGGAGGATGTCCATGAAACAATATTGCAGGCAGTTTTGTGTTGCTCATGGGATGTCCTTCCCTGGCTGGGTCCAGTTGGAGATGCTAAGGGAAGTGGCTGAGGAGAGCTCCTGGTAGGAGCAGTACCTCCAGACCCCTAAGGGAATTACTCTGCTGCCAAATGCACGCTGGGCCCTTGATCCAGACCACATGTGCTGCAAAAACAATAGTGCTGATGAGTGATTATGCTTCTTTGTCTGTAAAGTACTCGTACCAAGGTGCACTTGTGTATCTGGTATGCAACAGTGCTTATATTAAGTTCTTTATGTCTTTGTCACTTTAGTGATATTTAATTGTAGGGTAAGCTGGAAAAGAGCAAATTAAAAGAGGGCCACAGGCTGGTTTGCTAATGGTGCCAAGAAGTGCCCTGTTCTGCAGTAGGAACGGGCTTGAGAGACCAAGATGGGCACATAAGTGTGGCTGAAGTGAGCCATCTTTAACTGCTGGCAAAGACCAGAGCAGAAGTTTTCAACCATTTCTTGATTTATGGACCCTTACACTTCCAACAGAGAGGTGATCACCTGTAACGGTGAATTAAAGCCTCCTGACAATGGGCTTTTTTTGGTTGCCTTTCAGGCACCCTTTAGAGAGGTGGCTTTGGGACATGTGGCCCAGCTGGAGACCTGGCACAGGAATGAGCAAAGGGACAGGTAGTGTCCAGGTTTGGGGTTTAGCTTTGCCATGCCATCTTTCCATTTCCTAACTGTGACTGGAGACTAATTTTTACAAGCCTTCATTTTCCTCCATAGTTCGAAGGCTAAAAAGGACCATTAGATCGTCTGTCCTGACCTTTTACATCTAGAGGCCATCATACTTCCTCCAGTTTATGAGTACCTCCATAAAATAACAGCCCATATTAATTTCAATCACCGCTGAGGGAAATAAACCTGCTCCAGTCAGAAAAGGGTTTCTCTGAGGTTCACCATTCACACTCGCATCAGTCACATCCTTTCTAATTACTAGATTATTTTGCCTCTATATATCCATGGATGCATTGTTAAAATACAGGAAATAGGTGTTTAAATTACAGTGGCATCCCATTTTGGTCACACTTTACACAGTATAAGGATCCCCATTGGGAAGATGTGGGCAGTCTAAGCAGCCAAGGCAAAAAAACCCAAAAAAATCCCCAACAAACCACCACCAAAATAAAAAGGGAGATATCATTGTTCTCTCTAGCCCACATAATCCCAAAGAGATTAAATGATTGGTCAAAAGTCACCCCAAAGTTGGTTGCAGAGATGGAGCCGAAACCTACTTTCTCAAGTCCAATCTGGAGTTTTAATCGCCAGAACACCCTTCCTCTCCCTTCATTGCTTTCATTTATCATTTCAGGCTAGGCAGACTACATCGAAATGATGGCTTTGTGAAGCATAGAAACACAGTTTTACGGGCAATAAACAATAAATATGAACCTAAGAGACATCTCCAGGAAACCCTGCTACCAAAAATGAGTCCCTTTTCCTTTTCTTTTTCCCAGAAGATGGCAAAAAAAACCCCTGTTCCTTTCCCCTCCTGACCGTGCCACTTTGCTGGGCTCAGCCTGCTGCCAGCCACGCCGCCCTGGCCGCGCCAACTCCCCCTGCATGGCACGTTGGCTGCAGGATGGCAGCGAGCTCTCCTTCTCCTTGCCAAGATGACAAAGTCCTGGCTGGCTCAGCCACTGCCTCTGCCAGTGTACCAGAGAATCGGTTGTGCTATTTCATTTAAACTCTGCTAACTAATTATTAACTGTAGGCTCAGCATTCAGGGTGCAGACAATGGGATCAACCAGGCACCGCTCCACAGGCGTGGGGGGGACACCGCAGTCAGCACGGGTTTCTTTTTAATTATTGTGCGGTGGAATCAGGCCTGGAGAAGTGAATTGAGAAGTACACAAAATTCTGATTAATAACCATAATGGAGTGGGGGTTTTCTTTCTTTCTTTCCTTACATCTTTCTTGGAGCTCCTATCCACAGGACTCCTACTGTCCTCTCAAGCTGGGACACCAAAACCTGCACGCACTGGGAAGAACGGGATAAATTATTTTGTTTGGATGGATCCAGACTTGTATTTTGCTTGTGGACCCAGATGTAAACTTTTGAGGATGAGAGATAGCCCTGCTTTATGGCATCCCTCCCCAGAGGTTGCAAGGGCTCTGTTCTGGACTGAGGTCCACATCTCACCATTTCAGGCCTTTGTTTTGTACTATGTTTTGCTTCGTGTGAAGGCTGAACTCATACGGTATCCGTGTTACCTCCTCTCCTGAGGGATTTGTGCAGGAAACGGTTGACGATGTCCTCTGGCATTCCAGTCTTATTGGCTCTGTTACTTTTGAACTGCAGAACTACAGATTGGATCAGGTTTGCTGCAAAAGCAGTACCATGCTCATTCAGAAACTGGGTGCATCTTAGCAGCACTTAGGATGATTTTCCAACATGTTTCTTCATTTCTAGCAGCCTATCAATTAAGATATCTCCATCTCAGAGAGACACCAAGTGAGATTTTTGATCCAAATAGTAGAAGAAGGAAAAAAATAAAATCGGGGAAAATCCTTCATCCTGAAAAAGCTTTGCTGCACACAGGGTAATTCACAAGCAGGAGCTCTGATCACTCCCATCAGAGGAGGAACCTCACAGGAGCTGGAGCCTCTCTTCTCATAGTTTTTCCAGTAGTGGAAAACACAGAGTTTTCATTAGGAACAGGGGACAGTGTCCTGCTGGCCCCACCTGAGAGGTTCAGCGTTAAGGAAACGGTACCCCCACCGTGGGCTCAGCAGCACCCCCCATGGAGGCAGCAGCTCCTCCCAAACGCAGAGCACATGAGCAGGGTTTATCATGACCGGGGATAAGAAAGAGCACATGCTTTAGCAGGTCTCAGGGCAAGGATTAGAGAAAATGGGCTGCTGTATCTCACAGAGCAAGCGCGTGTCAGGATCTGAAAGTGAACTCAGCCCTTTGGTGTGGGAGCCCAGTGCTGTATCTGCAATGAAGCCTTTCCTGCAAATGGAGACATCAGAAGGAGATGACATTCCCCAGGGGCTGGCAAAATGTTATATGAATCACACACGACTCCGCTCAGGAAACATCTCTCTCAGGTCTGAGTGGAATTCTATACCAAAGACATATATTTTTAAATTAAGATTTCTTTCTCTTTCCACTTTCAATACCTTGGTAGTGCTTTTTCACTAAGCAGTTATTAAAAAGGAGGATGATACAGTCTTGTAGCTAAGTTATATATCTTCCCCAATATTACTCAATTTACTCGTGCAATAGGCCCTCCTCTTCCTCCTCAAGCCTTCCAATTTCAAGTCCTGGCACATTTTCGAGCCAGTCCCCAGTGCTGCTAACACTCCCCTTTGCTCCTGCACAAGTCAGCATGCAGCAGGGACCCTAAGTTCACGCAGACCCTTACAGTGTCTGTCCCAAGGCTGCAGTGGGAAAAGAGAGGAGACCTCCCAAACCATAGTAGGAACCCCTGATTCCTTTCCAGGCCATACTGGGCTCTTAGAGCCACAATTTCTCACATCCATCTGTGGCAAGGCATTGTGGGATATTGTGTTTGACTCTCAACAAAGTGTGTTGCTAGGACAACGTTTATTATGATACATAATGTGAATAAAGGATGAAACTGTACACAGCGTGCTGATTTGCTATAACTGTCATCTGTGATGATAGTCTCTAGTTTATACCTCAAATGAATTTTGCATGGATGGTACCGATGCTACCAAGTGCCGCAGAGGTGTATTTTACAAAGCTGCCCGGGCCTGGCATGAAGATCATGCCACTTTAAACAGCGAATCTGTTATTGTGATGTTTATGAGAGGAGAACAAGTCGGAAAGTCACTTTCAAGTGCAGCTCAGTGCTCTTTTAATGAGGAATGGGGTCTTCTTCAGAGTCAGACAACTACTGAGGAGGAGCTGACACCCTTAGTAGTCAACATCCTCAAAACACCTGACAGCTCCAGATAAATCAGTTTGTGTACTTCCTCCCCTTCTCATATCACCTGCGGTGACAGGAAAGCACTAATTTCCTTTGAGAGGGAGAGAGATGGATGCATGCGTGCATCCTGGGCATGTTGATCTCTCAGTGTAAAATTAACAAAAACAGAGGCCGGGGAGAACTGGGAATAGGCACGGCACTTTGTCAAGAGGAAGAGTTTGCCGTGGTCTGGCCCTATATTCATCATATGGTAATTTACAAATATGCATACAGCAGAGTCACATTGTGTTAGCCCCTGGAAGAAGAAACTACAACAAACACCGTGTGTTTGGTGAACCCACGTACCCAAATCACAGCTATAATCACCCGACATGGCACAGGACTTCATGCCAAGGGGACTGGTGCGTGGCGTGTGGCACCAGCCGTGGGCGCAAGTGGCAGTCGGGAATACCACTTCACCCTATAGACGGACACAGCCCGGCCCTGGACGTACAGCCAGGCAGGAGGGAGCTCTCTGACACCGTCACCCTTGAACAGGAAGGACTTGCTCCACAAGAGCAAAAGCAATTCCCAAGTGCTGAGAGTGACTGCAGACCCCAGTCCCCATCCTGCACCTGAATAAGCATGTCTGGGACACGCAGCACATTTTGGGGCTGGTGGGGATGCACTCACTTGTTTATCAGTCGCTCGCTGCAATCGATAGGGAGTTAAGTACTGCCTGTACCCTCTCACACAGACAATCCTCACCACACACTTCCTGAATTCATTACCCTGACGCTGTCACATGGCTAAATGATGTTATAAAAATTAGATACTGCAGGCTGTTAAAAGCATTGCACGCTCATTGAAAAGAAACGCACCGGAGAAACCCTCCAGACAAAACCATCGAGAAATTTCCTCCCAGTAGTCAGCACAGCTCACAACTTGTCCCTGGGCACAGAAGCCACCCAGGTTACAAACCTGACATGGGAGTGTCAGCAGGGCCAGTTGGCATTTGTTTTGTGTTGTTGTTTCTGAGGTCATCTGATCCTACCATCCTGTCCTCACTGAACTGCCACATTGCCAGAGACAGGCTCTGACATGAGGCAAGCTGGAACAAGGCAGAAACAAAAAGTAAGACACCCAACCTGTTTGAACAGGAAAGTGAACCTCCCTGACCCTGGTTCGGGGAGGACCTTGCCCAGAAACTGGACATGCACAGTCCAGGCCTGAAGTGGGGCTGTCTCCCCAGCTTCTGCTCGATGCACCCTGTGTTTGAAAATTAAAAAAAGAAATAATAATAAACAAACCATCCTCTAAAAAATACAGATGAGAGTCTGAGTTTTTCAAGTCTCTCAACTTCTCCCTTCCTAAGCTGCCAGTAGCTGTGGAGTTGCCATGATGCACCAGGCTACGTCAGTTAAGTCACTGTTGATTTCATCATCTATATAATGGGATGCGATCGGCGTGAGCAGACGAGACAAGTCACAGCAATGACGTGTCGCAGCAAGAATGCCTAAAAGAAGGTACTCATTCGCCTGACAGCCACTTCAAACCGCTTAGCAATTTACATCTTAAAATAACTATGTATAACTCTATATGCAACCACAAAACTCTGAATGCATCTATACGTGCGTGCATGTGTGCGCACACGCATGTCGAATCCCACACACGTGCTCCAGCTAAACTGCTGCCATGTGCTGTGTGTTATCCCAGAAAGGCTGAAACCCACCTCTGGGACCAGAGGATTTTAAACTGATGTCTCCATGGACCAGAACCCCAGAAGCCCAGTCCCCACATGAGCCCTATGGCCACGGCGGGTGCCAGTGCAGCCCAAACACAAAGTTGAGCCCCACAAAATGGATGAGGACGTTTCAGGGGGAGGAGGTCAGGGTCATGGCTCTGTGTCTTTTGCTTAACTCCTCGTGCCAGGCTCTCAGGAGCTTGCACCCTTCCAAAATCCCTGATTGACTGGAGTGCACGAGCAAGATGCTGCCCCCACGCCGCCATGCTGCTCTGCAAGGGGCAATACCTGTGCAGGTAACACAGAATTACTCTCTTTATGTCCAGTTTCATGCCAGGCTGGGTTGGGGTTTTCTTGCACTGTTGAGTATTTCAGTGGCAAAGCTCTTTTGTGTGTAAATAACTATTAGGTGTGTTGTGTTGGGTTGTTGGGATTTTTTTTTCAAGCAAAGAAAATTCATAAAATAAAGCAGACAGAATTCATTTATATGAAAAATAGAGGGTTTAAACATAGCCAATAAATTACAATAAACTGTCCACAGTGAACAATGCCACCAGATGACCATAATGGAGATCCACTGCTCTTGTGCTTTTATTAAAAGAACAAAGCACTGCAATTAAATGTAAAATCCGGTAATATGTCATCGTACCTTAAGCATCCTTTTCTCATTCATTGAACACTGTCCTCTGATTTAATTGAAGCCTCTGGTCCCTTTGAGACAGCAATAGTCCTTACTCTAGGCCAAGTTTAGCATTTCATTATTTAGTAATCTGAGATGGAGTCATGCTATTGACTCTCAAGCAATCCTCTTTGCTTCTTATAACAAAAAGGATGCCCACAGAAATAATTGATACCACATTCTACTCTCTAGTAAATCGTCCCTCAGTGGATTGTGAAAAGAGGTTTTTGATTTAGACTTAAGAATAACAAAAGTTGGGTATATTTTTCACTGATGACCCCCATATGACATGTCCATAACCCCTTTCACAGCAGGAATGTTGGCCTAAAGGCATTTTAGCAGCTAAAATGAGTGACTAGAGGCTTTCCAGGTTTTGTTATATATATTCAGCATATAAGTGATGCCTTCGTACAGGAAAGTAATTTTTTTCCTATAGAACAACTCACTGTAGACTTGATCTGGCCAAGAGCCGCCCTGGTACCAGGCAGCCATCAGTGCTCAGTGCCTCATAAAGGCAATCAGCGCCTCACAGAGTCATTGCAGCTTTGCAGGCTGGAAATGGGCTGAAACCTCGTGGGGTGTTTTCTTTGTCACACCAAAACCTCAGGTGAGTCAGGTACATACCTGATCCCCCCACTGAGGTGCCTGAGTTGTCCCCTGCCCTCTCCCCCTCCCCAAGGTTGGGGACAGCATTTAACCAGTTTCCCAGCTCTGGAACACCCTTGTCTTGGGGGACCCTCTGTTAAGCTCCTGCCTTGGGGATTTTCATCCCTCCTGGCTGTGAGCGGAGCTTCACTCCCTGCAGATTGCCCGCGAACGGGCTGTGCTGTAGCTGCAGTCCCAGCTCCTCGGCTGGCTGCCCAAGCTTCACTGAAGCTGCCCATGCAGAAACTCCCCTGGTCGCAGTGATGCTGTATGTGGGGTCACTCCTCTGCCACCTCTCCACTGGCACAGAAACAGCCTCACAGTCACCAGCCCCGGCTGTAAGAGAGGCACAGCCAGACTCACGGACGCATCCTGCACACCCTTCCCGCTTCCCTTCGTGCAGAACGCTGCACAGGGATGTCCTAAGCTGCCATCTCTCCTGGCAGGCTGGTCAGCACCAGAGGGCTGAACTTACTCTTCTTTCCATTGGGATCATGACATGATGTTTACAGATCTGCACAGAGCGATGGTCACCTCCTCCTGCCTTTTGCCTGATTGCAGGGGCACCAGAGCATCCCTCCCTTCCTCTGCTACCTTCCTCCAGTACATTGTGGTCCTGGAAGGACTTAGCACACAGACACCACTACAAACCTTCTCTTCCCCATCACCCAAACATACTCCTTAGGTTGCCCAAAGCTCTGCTGAGGCACCAGGTCTTGCTGTACCTACAAAAGCCACCTGTCTGTCCTGAAGCCGGCAGCATAGTGGTCAGCACAGGTGTGCTGGGAGCAGCTCGTGCTGTGGCAGGCACTGCAGGAGGGGGAGTTTGACAGGCAGAGGCCATGAGGCATGGTAGGATGGCCTCAATATCCAAGGGGGTAAACTCCACTAATTCCTCTCGCTGAACAACATGGAAGAGAGAACTGGACACAGTGTACAAGAGGTGATTTGTTATGGGCTTGTTGGCATGCATGTTAAACGCCCAGTGCTGCTAATGAATGCAGGCACATGAAGTCAGTGATGCTCTATGCCCTGTCCACTGCCTTGGGCTCAACGAACTGGGCCAGGGGAAGATTTAAAGTTGGTTAGCACAGAGAGGAGTTGTATAGATATAGGGGTGCATCCAGAATCAGGACATCAGCCCTCCTGCAAGCTGATCCCATCCAGGACAGAAGTCAAAAAGAAAAGATTACCCTGATGCCTCCTTCCTTTTGTGCTCTGGCACCTCTCTCTGTCTCCCTGGAGTCCCAGAAAGGTGGATTCTCACTGACTTCAGAAGACCAGTGCCCAGTGGCTGTTTTCTCTGGAAATCTGAGCCATCTTTCCCAGGCAATGCGAGCACAAAGCTAAGCTGGGGACACCAAGTTCCCCCCAATAAATTCACGTGGTTTCCATTAATATTAATGGGAATTACACAGGTGTACTGGGAAATAGCCCCCTCGCAGAGCTGCACAGCTCATCCCTGACCTACACTCACGAGCCTGCACTCAAACCCGTCTGTATATAACTTCGTAATCTGTTTGGCATGTTAAATATTTCAAATTAAAAAGTGTCAGGGTCAGAGCCAAAACAATGCGTTGTATGGGATATGATTTTAATTCCAGAGGTCCTGGGAGAGACATGGGAAGAAGGAGAAATCCCTGCCAATTATTCTGCATTTTGGGAGAGTTATTTGACTGTAGGACCAGCCCATACCAGGGCACTTCTCAGCGAGTTGTGTTTTGTTTGTTTGTTTGCTTCTCTTCTCCCAGTACTCAAATTATCTCCAGGTCCTTAGATCCATTAGACTAATTAATATTAAGAACATATGCATATGCAAATTAAGCCACAGTGCCCATATATTTCACTTTACATGACAGCTTGAAGTGTAGTTGTGTGAGTCAATCAAATGCCATAAATTTGCTATGCACAAGAGATCATTAATATTAATTGGGGCATGGGCACTGTGCAGTAGCCCATGCCACCATTAGGAATGGACCCCTCGCTTTAATTGTTCAGCAAATTCTTTTTTTTTTTACTTTTTTTTTTAAAATCAGCTCCTATGGCCTGATTAAAATATGTATTATTTTTTTTTCCCAGGTAGCCTTCAGAACAGCATCTGAATTGTATTAAAAAATACAGAGCAGACCTTTTCTAAGACAGATGGCACACAATGAGGTTAAAAAAAGTATCTTGAGATCCAACCAGCAAGAACAAAAAAAAAAATTGCTTGCATTGTTGTTTTCATTATCTTGCTTCTGTCATTTCATGAGCTTTGTATCTTGCAAGGAAAGAAAGAAGGGAGAAAAACTGTGAAATTAATCTTTTGTGCATGGCCTGATAAAGAAGAGACATGCTCAGACAAAAGATAGACTGAGAGAAGGTACCGTGATTGATGACTAAAGTAAAGGTGTCAGAAGAGTATTATGTAAATTACTGGAGGCACAGACCATTTCAGAGAGAATGAGAGGGAGAGGGGAAGCCAGGGAGAGAGAGAAAAAAAGGACTGCAGAGTCGATGTCACCAAGACACTGGTCCCCAAGCGCCAATTTCTTGCCATCTTTCATCTGCTCAGACAAGCTCACCTCACTTTCTATTTGGTTTGCACAATGTAACAAAGGAGGGGAAAAAACTGTCAACATTAGCACGAACGCAGCCCAAAAGCGGGGTGCGAGCATGCAGCCTCTGAAGTGAATCAGGGAGACGGGAACTTTAAGGCAGCCTCGGTGCTTGTACGTGTGCCTGTGCGAGGCGGCGGCTCCGAGCCCATTCGCTCTTTATTTAGTGTCAGAATTGGGATTCAGATAGACAGGGCTGGGGGCTTTCTGTGTGTTTAACATCCAGCCTGACACCTCTCTGCCTCCACACACACCCACAGCCACGCGTGTTCGTCTGACATGCAGGTTCATCCTGCACGGACCTGCGGGCAGCCACCTCCAGGACAACCCGGACCTGTCCTTGTCACTCTTCTGCCAGCACAGCTTTTCAGTCAAATTCACGCCCACGCCCTCATGCTGGACAGAGAAGGGACAGACAGCTCACACCTACCAAACTCTACCCAGAAAACCTTTTCTGGCCCCTGGCACAACCTCACAGGAGAGCTCCTGGCCACATTCGCACCCAGTCCCATCTCCACTGTTCCCATCTCCTCTGAGGAGTGGGGCTGAGCAGAACTGAGCCAGCGCCTGCCACGAACTTCCAGAAGGATTCAATGAAAGCACAGTCCAAACCAATTTATACTGAGCAAAAATATGCTCAGTCTCCCATTCCTCGTTCTTTTGGCGCAGAACTGTGCCTGGTTTTCACAGCCCAAGAGGATGATGTAGTTAATAGCAAGGACAGTGAAAAAACATTTTTGTACTTTTACCTTTGTGGGGGAAAAAAAAAACCTCTTCAAGGGAAAATGCAACAGGTTTTCCCTTTGTTCCTGACTATATGATTAATCTGGCTCCTGCTTTAAAACCAATTATTACATATTGTCTTTTGAATTTCACCTCTGCCATATCTTTGCCCCTATTTAATTCGATCACTGGCTTTTATTCAAAAACTTCATTTTCCAAGGAAAAAACAACTACAAATGGTCACCTATCACCTCCATGGTAACAAGTGAAAGGAGCATTCAAGGGGAAGAAAATACTAAATTGGTGTTTGATGAAATGCACTATTCCGCTCTGCATGTACTCCTGATACATGAGGCTTAAGGTACACGGTGCCCTCTATACATTAACTAATTACCTGATACCACCCTATAAGGTCAATCCCTGTTTATAAGACGAGAAAGAAGAGAGAAGCATAAGCTGAGGGCCCAGCGTGCTCACCTCCCCTATATCTCTTTCCTCTGGCAGCTCACCAAGGGCATCCCTTAGTCACAGCTTGCCCATGGGCCAAATACTGCATCTGGACACAGGGATTTCCAGCTCAGCTCCACATTCTCCCCACTGCAATGGGATTTGGTGCATGAATTGTCTCCTCCCTGCAGAATACAAAATCACATGTGCCCACCGAGCCTTAATTCTCATGGGGTACCTGCACCCATGGCTGCGGGAAGGGAGAGGAGGCGTCCTCCCCCTTGCTGCTCTTCCTGCTGCCCCACCCAGCTCTGGAAAGCAAAGGGCAGGACAGGATTTGGGGCAAACCTGGCAAACCTGGCAGAGCTCCTGGCAGGAATCACTGGAGCGCGGAGCACAAGTGTGCAAATAAAGCTGCTTTCCAACTTCAGATTCAGTCAGCTATCACGTGGCTTTCATTTAGAGTGTTGAGAGACATTATAATGAGATTTAATAACAAATTGTTTCAATTTTGCATCCTCCATAAGTTCTGTTGGCCAGGCAGGATAGTCCATGGAAAAAAACATTCCTTTCTCCTCATCAAATTTTTCATTTTTCCACTCTTTCTTTTTTTCTGCACCGTGAATGCAACAGTTGGAAAAAAAAAATTCAAAACCCAAAGGGACAGCAATTTCTATACCATCAATTTGCCCCTTAAAGAGTGAAATGATAAAATGAGGGGAAAAAAAATAGATGTCCTGGGCACCAAGCTCTGTGCAAATCAGTTTTTAAAGTATCAGCGAATTCACATTTTAAAGAATACTTTCGTTTGCAAGATTGAAGTTCTTTTTAAGAAGAAACTCTCAAAGGAAGTTGTCATTTTAGGCTGCACAAACCAAAACCCTTCCAAAATCAGGTGCTTAGAAAAAAAATTGAAGCACTTTAATAATTTAAATTACTCCCCTTTGCACATGCCCAGAACCCAAATCCCTTTTCTAACTGAAGTGCTTATATAAAAATTTGACAGCTCTTATAATTTTAAATTGCTCTACACTGAGTATGCCCAGAACCTTGATCACTTCCAAATTCAAGGGCTTATAAAAATTTGAAGCACTCCAATAATTTTAAATTGCAATGCACAGTGCAGAGTGATTTAAAATTATTGGACTGCTTCAATTTTTTTAAAAGGTCTTCAATTTGGAAGTGAGTCAAGCAGCATTCTAATACAGTAGTTTAAGACATACTGTACTGATCTAAAATTTAACATCTAAAAATAATGAAAATTAAACCAAATACACTATTTAAAAAGTGCGAATGGTTTTCCCAAACACACCTAGAAAACCCTGACAACCACAACTTCCCACTGCTCGGGCCTTCTTCACAAATGGGTTGAGAGCAAAGAGTATGGGAGGAGATGCTATAGAGGAAACCACAGATGTAAGGTCAGCTCCAACACGTGGGTTGGACACCAAGAGAGCCCTCCTAGAAGTGCCCAGAGAAAGGTGGGCTGGATTGGAGCCAGGTGGGTGGGTACTCACGCTAGGGGAACCCTACTGCTGGCAGCCTGCCACACAAAGGCACAGTTAATGGGCATTTCTGCATCCACGGAGTGACATTTGCTGCTCCAAACCATTTCCTTCTGTTTTAAGAGGTGCAGAGGAATCATCTCGGCAGGGTCAGAGCTTGTGCTGATGCCCCGGTGGGGACAGACATGGCAAAGACTAGATGGGGGGGCTCTTTGTCCCCTCTTGCAGGGGAAGCAAGGGCTGGCTTTAGGCTATTTACAGATCTGCTGGTTATAGCCCAGCACTTTTTTGGATGGGGTTTCTGTTTCCTCTCAAACCATATGCTTTCTAGTTGGGACTCACAGCAAGCGTCCCATGCACGGTTCAAAGCAGCGGCTCCCCACTGCTCTGCTTCATGAAGAGTGGAAATACATGATTTCCACTAGGTTTAGTGCTAGGCACTGGCTCTGTGTTTAAGTCTTTTTGGCAGCTATTCGCCTCCCTTTAAAATCTTTCCCTTTTTTGGAGGTGCTTTATATTAATAAACTGTTTCGGATCAGAATTGGCATGGTATGTGAAACCCATGCCTGTTTGGTATTTCTGCTGTGGATGTTTAATTTGAACAGCGGGAGGGAGGACACCAATGCTGCTTAGCTGATTGGAAGTCTTTTTTTGTTGTTGTTGTTGTTGCTCCAGACATGCAAGTCTCTTCACAGGAGTCAACCGTAACTATTAGAGAGTTTCTTCAAAAAAATCAGTTTTGACATCCTGAAGATAGGGAACGAAAAGAGACTTGAAGTCCCCGCATTTTCCATGCACTCCTGAACATCTGCAATGTAAAATTGTTTCACAACAGGGGCTAGGCTCTATTTCATCTTCTAACAAGTTGTGAATCTTGTCTATTTGCGACTTATTCAGTCTGTTTGATACTAGGGACACGGTGTATTCGGCTGCAAGCTTCATTTTGAAGTTGGGGTCTTGTGGCCGCCTCTGTTGCCTTTTGTTTCTTCCTAAGTTAAAACTCACAGGAGATGACAGAAAGAGTCCTTATGCCTAGCTCCAGGCTAACAAAGGAGGCTTGTTAAATTTGCATTATTCTCTACTCAAAACGAGCATCCTCGGACGATGAGAGAGATGGAACCTAGAGCAGTGCAGTGTCTAACGTGAATTCCTGGAAGAGGGAAACTGTTCAAGTATAGATTAGCTGGAGTGAGTCAAACAAGCACAGGAAGTATGGGCAGGAAAGCCAAGCAGAGGTGTTTTCAGAATAGATTGGTCCCCTTTTAATACTGGGACCAGCTAAAGAAGGAGGAAAATGACTCTGCAGGAGAGAGAAAAGGGTCTAGAACCGGGAGGAGGCAAAACTGGTATAGAGGAACTCCTCAAATAGCTGGGATGCTACCAAGTCCTTGGGGATTCAGGAGGCCAACATGAATCCTGGAAGGCAGCAGCAGAGACCACTTTGTTCAGGCTGCCAGCAGCTTCAAAGCTCATAGACATGGGTGGCAGGCCCTGTCAGAGCACCACACAAACCGTATGGCCGGAGATTTGCACCCGAGACATGCTACTCCTGCATCTGTGCATACCCGCGGCATGATCTCTTCTGTAATGTAATGCAGCCCATCAGACAGACATTGCAACATGTTCACAAAGCCTTTTTCTCATTTCTTTTTTAATTGTCCTCTCTCTGGTTAAGATAATTCATTGTAAAGGGCAGGGTCAGAGCGAGAAGTTCGTGTTGCAGCGGGTTAAAGATAAATGGTGTCCGCCCACAGTCCTGCACAATGAACTTGCACTTTTACGCAATAGATTCACAATTTATCACGTAAAAAGTATCTGCTTTGAAAAAAAACTGGTGCAAAGAGGTTTTATTCAATAGGCTGTAATGGTGAGCTGTTATGGTCTATCAGGTGGATAATGTGCATCTTAAAGTACTGTGTAAATACATATTTCTATAATAGACTGTTACATTTCCAAAGGAGCCATTGCAGCCGGCATTTGAAGTGAGAAGGAGCTCACAGGAGATGGGTTCTGGCACTTTTTTCCCTCAGCAGGAGGTGGGCAATGACAATTTTTCCTGAATTAGAGAGGAAAAATATTATTTTCTGATTCAAATGAATAATAAAAAACAATGGGAAGCAGCAGCTCAGAGAACTTTGACTGGAAGGAAGTGTTAATGTGATGAAAGAGCCAAGAGAGCTTTGCTCTCTCCCACAGTCAACATATTTCCTTGCTCCCCAACTGAGATGGCAGCATTACATGAATGTTCTCCATATTTTCTGCCCAAGAACTGATAGAATTATTTGTTGTGAATAACGTTCATAGGAGCTTTGATCCTGAAAATGTCTATGTATGAGAGCAGCTAGACACCTGAGAGGAGGGTTTTATCACATTGCACAAACGTATCCTGGGGTCCTACAGATATATTCGTTATTGAAAAGTAATTATTAACACAAAACCAAATTGCACAGTGTTGCTGACTTGCCAATAGCTGGGTCAGATGCATGGTGTGTGTGACTTGTGGTCTGAGTTAGACAGAAACTCTTGGTTTCAACTCCTCTGCTGGACAGCCGAGAGTTCTGAAGCAATAGATCAAGATTCAAAACTGAACCAACACACAGGAAAATCAGGGTGGAATTCCTGGAGCTGGCAAAGTCTCTTCCTACTCACTGAACAGAAATAAATCATGGCTACCGTGGCCGCATAAATACAAGCAAGATAGGTCAGATGTTTCTACTTAAAAAACACAAGCGGCTTTTAATGTGTTTCATACAACTCTGTTTCTACCTTAGAAGACTCAAAGACTCTGCACTGGTTTTCCTCAACGACCTGCAGATGTGCAGGCACTGGCACAAGCTGCCTTGCAACATCAGCTCTTACTTCTCCCTTTCTCCTCTGCCAACCACCACGTGTGACACACCTCTGCAGTGGGCTCATGAATGCCTCTCTGAGCACAAAGACCTCCGAGCCAGGAAGAAACGCAGACCAAATAGCATACTTCACTTCTCTGCCTATTTGCCCATATTTTGGTATTTACACTCTGTGCCATCCCTCACCCACAGCACATATATAATCCTTTATTGTAGTGCTGGAAAAGGATTCTCTATTATTTGCAATTATTTCCTAATTTGGCCAATATGAGAGGTTATTGCTGCTGAAAAGAATGAATAAAAGCATATCTGAGGCAAAAAAAGTGCTAGTAGTAAAGTTTAAAAAGAGCACAGATGAAGATTAATAACCTCAGAAGTCAGGGCTTGGAGTACTTAACACAAGTAAAAAGACATTACAGAGCAGGAGAACAGAGCCAGAAGGAACTTCTGGTACACACACCCAATGCCACACGCAACTTCTCGGGTCACTCAGCACTAACTCTGAGCGCTCCCAGCAAACCTGCCCCCACGTCAAGGAAACGTGGTTGATTTATAACCTTTTCCCCCCTTGCAAAGCTTCAGGTGAATGTGTTTTCTGACTTATCTGAAAGTCACAGGGAAATTTAGGCAGTATAAGCTCACAAATATTGGAAACCCATGGTGGGCGAATCTGAGATCACAATTTAAAGTGGAAGAAAGCAGTTTGAATGTGGTCTGCATCCACTGACAAAGGACCATGAAGTCGATGAGACCTTCAGGTGAGTTCAGTGGGCTTTGGCTCACACCCCAAGCAGATGAATAACAGCCACACCACCAAAACCGAATGCAGACACACGTGAAGAGGGGATTGTGATCACTGCAACAAACACATTTTGCCCTGTTCCAGGAAAAATGCAGAAGGGCATTCTGCAAGTGGTCAGCAAGATGTACACAGAGGTACAATACCTACTGGGATGAACAGCAGAAAGGGCTCAAACTTCTTTATCACAGACACACTGCTCATAAAAGGAGTGAGCACAAATATTTACACCCCCCAGCATGGCTGCCGATCCTGCAGAATAAAGCAATTAGGACTCCGAAGACCGAGTTAATAAAAGGCAATGGAGAGATGATTAAAAATACTTTGCTAAGGAGAAAACAGTTTTAGTCACATGCATCCAGAGATGTCATCATTTAATAAAATGACAAAAACTATCTATCACATATGCATGAACACAGAACAATATAAAGAGGTTAACAGAAATTGATGGCATCCCAGCTTTAATTTTACACTGGATCGGAGTCTTTGGTGATTGAAATAGACAAAGATGTATAGGGTTATCTTGTTGAAGAGGCTTTGCTAATTACTGGCACTTGTCATTTCTCCATAGCTTTATCTAAGTCAGGAAGGCTAACTAGCTCTTTTTCCCCAGCGTGCATTGTTTGTTCAGTAGGCTTTGTGCTGAGGAAGCCTTTTTCATAACTGCACCTCATTATTAACGGGTTCATAAATAAATGAGTCCTAATATTTTCTTCGGTTAGCATTTATGATAGGGACATTTGGACTACAAAAGATTACACTTGTCTTTAATAAAAATAGGCACTTACACATGAAGCCTATTAGGGTTCTTGTTACACTGAAGAGGAGGAGGAGGCGGCAGAAAAGGGGAGGAGCAGGATTATAAAAACAGGCTTTCTAGTACTATAATATTTTTCATGTGATTTTACCAGCTATTTATTATCTTACATTAGCTAATTATGGCTCTAACCTGAAATGGATTTCTGGATTACATACCCTGCGCTGCGGTTTGCCATACTGCACGCTCTCAAACCAATCTGGCAAACACTAGAAACTAGGCAAGTGCTTTCAGACCTGAAAACTTCTGGAAAAATAAGCAAGGAACAAAGCTGAGCTCTACCATGCAGCTGATACTCAGGTGTGGATGAGTCACCTCCCAGATTTGACAGACTTTGTTTCTGGAGATGAGGCTCAGCTCACTACAGAGATCAGATAAAAGCAGCTGTAAATGGGCTGTAAGGTGAGGAGAGTCACATCTGAGGAAGGGCAAGACGGCTGTCAGGCTGCATAAGGTACCAGAGCGGTCTCAGGGAGCATCAGATCTCTTCCTCTGCATGTACACCCTCTCTTTCCTCTTGTCCCATTCTCCTCCCTTTCCAGGGGTCTCATCCTAAAACCACCTAAGCCCGGACAAAAGACAAGAGGGAAGAAGCACTCTCACCCCACTCTGCTTTTTTGCACAGGGGACACCCTGGCACAACTCCAGGACCAGACTCAAAACTTCCACAGCCCAGACTAGTGTTTTAGCAGTAATACCACCTTTTCTTCATGCTTTCTGCATTGGGAACGATGCCTCCTGCACAGCCCACCAGTGCCCACTGCAAGCCTGTGCTACACCCCACAGCACATGGGGATGAAGCCAGAAGAGCTAAGGAATATTTGCTAGGAGACTGCACCAAGTGGAACAGGTTTTGTAACACCTCATGGCCAAATCAGAGTCTTCCTTTCCAACACAAACACCAAAACGTTGCTGTTTCCCCCTATTTTTCCAAAGGTCCCTGCTGTAAGCTTGTTATCAGTGGTACAAAACATAATTACATCAATCCTTTTCAGAAGAGAGGACATCAGCAATGTTGTCAGAGAGGTTTAGAGTGCTTCAGGACTCAAACAATCCTCTTTTACAGTTCCTGTACCGCACCTTTTTGTCAGCTATTTATAAAACGCTCTGTAGTCATCTTTAACCTTCATCTTTTCAAAAATAACTTCAGACCAAACAAGCTGTAATGGACAATTCAAGACATCAGAAATGCATCTGTCTAATACCACAAAACTTTTTGTGTTTCTCTTAGGAAATAATAATCTGAAAGCAAATACATCAGAAATCTTCCACCACAGTATACTAAAGAGTCAGCTCATTTGGCTTTGTGAGACAAGTTTGAAGACCCAAAAGCATTTATAAAATTTGGTTTTGTTTTTTTTTCTAATTAGATGTGGTGCTTTTTTTTCCCTTTGTTTTCATTCGATGCTAAAGTCATTTAAATCAAAAAATCATTTAAGTATATCTTTTCCCCCCTCCTTAAATCCAAGTGAAATACACAAACCAATTTAATCACAAAAGTACCGCTTCCTTCAGGATGTCAGTAATTCTCAAAATTGCTTCAGATATTTGCTAGATATCAGAAATGGGTAATGCAGCATTTTAAGTGGCAGAAATGCATTAGTACTATGTAAGTACATGATCCTTAATGTACTAATCTCAGCAATATGTGTAATGAGAACTTTCAGTAACACTTTATTTTAAGTGTCCTCTGAGAAATGCTAATTTACAATGAAACACCTATGGAAGTACATGTGACATCTACATGAATACCAAATGAATTCATTTTGATCAATGCTATTACAATGAATATGATATGAATTCACAATGATAGGGTGTTTAAAGAATTACCACATTTCCCTTTAATATTACATATGTTTGGAAGATTAGCCCATGCTAAAAACCATGTTACATGTTCACTGGGATGTATATGTGCTCGGGTGTGCAAGAGATATGACACAGGACTGTTTCAAACATGATTGCATCATTTAAAACACAAACAAAACAATACCTCTTAGCAGCAGCCCTATGAACACGGGTTCTCACTGCAGTCCCAGTAACAGGATCTGCTGAGCTAAGTGAAGTCCTGGGCTCAGCTTTGAGGACAGCGCATAGAATAACAATGTGACGGACTTGTACCCGCTGCTCACCCAGGCACACAATCACTCACCCACCAAAAAACGGGTAGTACAATCTAGCAGGGAGTGTTTTCATACACAAGAATAACTTGTCTTGGGCATTAAAGAAAACTAACCACAGAGCCCTTCTAAAATCTGACCACCGGTGTCATGGAAGGAACCACTGGGATTTGCAGGTTCTGTAAAGATGACTTGCAGCTCAAGTGCCAGAACAGGGGCTGAAGTTTTAAAAATCTACGGCCCATTGGCATAGTTTCTAACTGAGAAGCCTTGGAGCAGCCCCAGGACTTAGAGAAAACGTTCTGAAGACCCTTAACAAGTTAACTGGTGGAGAAACAAATATGGTCAAAAGCTATCAACAAAATAAACCGGCTGATTGCCCCTGCAGGCTTGCCATTACCCCTCCCAAACCCATGAGTGCTGGTTGCTATTCCTTTCAAATCTGTGAAAGGTCAGAGTATGGTCTGGCCACACTACTGAAACATCACTTGTGGATCACAGATCTCCTGGCAGACAAGGAGAGTGGTCCATGACTAAGCCCAGAAACTACTGCAAGTTATTCTGCAGGCTCTCTCCTTTCTGTGGCAGTGGTCATAGCCAGTCACAAATGGTCAGCATTTGAGGAATGAGTAAGTGGAAGAGAAACAGATAGGAAAGCAATAAGAGAGCTGGTCCAAGCTGTAAGAGAGCTTTACATGCTTTGGAAACAGTGACAAGAAATGATAGCCCAAACCTCAGCAGCAAATGCTAATAAAAAGCAATGACCCTGATGCACTTGTTCTTTGTTCTAGTTTTATTTCACTTGAAAACCTTCATAGGAACTTTTTTATATACATATTGTATATATTTATAGCAATGCTGTCCTTCTGTGTTAGCTTAAGGTCAGTACCAAACAGAATGCCATCATTTTCCTTAAAGCATCAGACCATTTTCTATCATGGCATACCAACCTTGGCTGCCTTTACTTAGGACTGCTTCCTTGTACATCTAGCGGGGACCATAGTTAGTGGCTGATGCCAGGAAGCAATTGCACTAATCAAGGTGCGGCACCTGCCAGAGCGCAGGCTGAACCAGCGGTATGTGTTGGCTGAGAGCTGAAAGAGCCCGCTAATTGCCAGCATCTGGCCTTTGGCTGGACTATCAGGCGTCGGGAGCTTTCGGCAGCGATTCTCAAGGCTTGGAATGGATACAGGAATCCTCTTACAGCTCTGAAGGTCCCTTCTTGCACAGCGCCAAGTACCTCCTGTGAGATGCTACCGGCATTTCCCACTCAGGTCCCTAACACCGACCGATACTCAGCATCCTACCCACAGACCCACCGTACAAGCTATGAGGTTCATACAACTCTACGTGGCACAGCTCAAACTGATCTCTGCCACTGAGTCCACTACAGTGCTCCTGGTTCCATACATGTCCACGTTACCAGAGCTACCCAAAAAGTTAAAGTTATTTATGGAAAAAGCAGGCTCATAAACTTCCCTCACTTAGGCATCAAAGAAAGGACTGTCAATTTGACCAAAAATTAGAAGAGACTTTAATAAAAGCATACGAGAGATCCTGAATTATTGTGCCTATGATGGTGTGAGCTGCAAAAGTGCTGCAAAGCACTTTGCCATCAAAATAAAAATGAAAAGGAATTGTTAAAATTGTTTGATGTTTACATTTAGTTCATTCTTTTAATTTAGCCAGGAAAACAGAGGCCATGTCTCAGAAGAGTGGGAAAAGAAAACACAGCATTTCGTTTGTCTGTTGCTGGGATAAGTAACCTAAATAAAGAATGAACTTCAGAAAACAAGTTTAAATATTATTTAGAATGGTAAGACTGCCATTAATATAATGTTGCACTCTATGTTTGCTCATCTGGGCCATGTGGGGTTTGGTCTGAAGTTGGTGCTACGAGATATACTTAAAAATTCACATTTTGCTTAATCATTTGAAGCCTGGAATTCAGATACTAAAAAAAAAGGCGGGGGGGGGAGGTAAAAAATAGTAAAATTTTCTCAGAAAATGGCCTCAGAATGAAATTCTGCCCTTTTCTTCTACTCCAAAAAGTCATTACCATCTGACAGCTGTTTAGTGGCATATGTGTGTTGGTGGTACCAGTCCAATTCCTAGTGGGCAGGTGTCTGCATCACAAAAGCCACCATCACAATTGGCACTAATTGGCACCCTTGCTGGCAGCCTCCATAAAGAAAATAAGGATTAGATGGCACAGAGATCAAATTATGCTGTCACCATAAAGGTGATCCCCCCTTTAGGTTGGGAAGGCCTCTTGGCAGGACAGTTCGGGCAAGTTTGCACTTTCCAGGCTCGTTTTCAGTGGAGAGACATGAAATGTCGGGTGTCTGATGCTGGCAACGAAGCACATTTTACAGGCGCTTTCGCTTCTCCTTTTTAGCTGAATTTTAAAAGGGGAAAAAAAAAAACCCAAACCAAAACACCCCCCCAAAAGAAAAAAAACCAACCCAAAACAACACCCAAACTCAAAACTCAAACAACAAACCAGAAAATTCCCTCTTAATTTGCACGGTTTCTGATCAATATAAACTCCCTGCTTTATGTGGACAGTCCCTGCGTTGCTCTGCTGGGCTATCGGTATATTTGGTGCCTCTCTTTGTATGGGGGGTTTTTTTTGCCCTTTTTTTTTTAATAGGAGCAGCATGCAAATTCTGTGATTTTTCTAAGTATAGGGTACAAAATACCCTGGAAAGTGGGGGGGGGAGGGGGAATATCTTACAGCTCAGCAAGCTTTATGAGGATATTCTCTTAGTTATTGAGATGAGTTGAATAATTCTCCACTAATTTATACACCAGTGAAACTGGCCTGTTGGCAAGTCCACAATTAATGCGAATGCCAAGTGGGATTGCAGCTTTGTTTCATCTAGGAAAACACTTAGCTGAACAGCAGCTTTCCCAGCTGAAAATGTGTGTCTGTCTTTAAACTTGCAACAGAAGCTGGCATTTCTTCGTTTCCATTCACTCTATCATTATGATGCATTATACAATGTAATGATGTAATACGCTGGAAAGCTGAAACGCTAGCTCGTTGCCAAAAATAATAATACAAAAAGTGTACAATTATTTTCATCTATGAAAGCCACTCTCACTACCATCTCCAGCTCCCCAGTCGAAGAGAAAGCTTCCCTAATAGCAGATCATCACTTTCTGTTTGCGAAGCGAACGTGAATGTGAAAGGGGGGGGGCACACACACACCAGCTCATCCGTGCTGAGTTACAACTTTTAAAAGATGTAAACATATCTATCACTCCAGCACGGCAGCTCATCCCCACGCATCCCTCACACTCACATTTAAAAGTGGGTTTTTTTCCCCGTAGGATGAGCCCCTTGCCTGTGAGCTGTGCTGTTTGGTTCTGCAAGAGGCTAAGCGTGAAGGGATTACCAGGGGCAAAAGAGGCACCAGGATTTGGACCTTGGTCAGAGGATCAAAACGGTAGGAATTTTGGTCTTGCCACTCCTTAATCACCAAAGTCATGAAAATATCAAGCTCATAGATGTGTGATGACGCTGCTTCAGCTGAGATGTACCTGTCCCAAACCACAAAAACAGCAGTGCGGGAGCAGAAATAAATGTGGATTGGTTTGGGTTAGGCACCTACTCTGTTGCTGTATCTCCTATAGCCTGACATGGAGTCTATACAACCCCCACACCCTGTGCAGCCCTGCACAAAGCCAGGAACTCAGTGCCAGGTGGCCTCAGTACACGGGGCATTTGACAAAACTCATCAACATACGGGCTCTGGCCACAGACATGCAGAGGAACGGTGTCTCCTACCTATTAGTCCCACAGCAAATGGCACAATGGGCAGATGACAAAGGTAAAGCTCCAAAAAGAAGCTTTGTAACAAACGCAGCCACCCAAAAAGGTTTGCGTTTTGCTCACTGGACCGGTCACTCCCAGCTGCTGTCAGTGGTCCAAGGGCACAGCCAGCCCTGACCAAAGCTCCTGTCTGCTCCGGTTTAGCACAGAGGAGAGACCTGGGGTTGGCGTTAGTGGGGAGCTGAAGACAGTCTTTTAGGTGGAAAACCAAAAACCAGAATAAAATCAAAGCGACGGGGAGCGGTGTAGTACGAGCGGCGGGGTTAGGGTGCAGGAGGCAGGCGCCATGCATCAACCAGGCGCAGGTTTGCCAGGCGGAGAAAACTCTGCTCCTACAGTGATATACAATTGCACAGTAAGTGTATCTTAATAATACAATAAAGTGTTAGCTCTGATTAGAAAAGAAAGATGAATTCTTCTGCTAAACCAGGGTAACCCTAAAAGCGTGTTAACATGAAATACTAAATAAAATGCTACTCATCTATAATAAATCTTATTACACATTTTGGCAATTTTACTACTAACATACCGAAGGTTTCAAGCAATGTTTGAAAATAGAAATCTTAAATTGAATCATTGTTGCATGAATATATGCAAAATATTCATTTCTAGCACTGTGAGGGTTGAGTGCTTTTAAATTGGAGAAATCACTCATGACTTCACCTTTTCATGCAAGATAAAGTTGTATGTGGTAACATCATTACAATGTCATGAAAGGAGTGGAAATCATACAACAGTTCTGCCTAAAGCTAATATACAAAAAAGTACTTCTATATTTTTCAATATTGTTCAATATTTAAAGGTGCAGTACGAGGCTTTAAATATATAAAAAAAATCATTAGACTTCAGATGTCAGTGCGGCCTTCACTGAGTACTGAGACTAATAAAATCATTGATGAGATCTCTTTAATATTTAACAGAATTCATGTCTTAGGTACTAGCCTATTTTCAACTCCAGTCTCTGCGCAGGGAACTAAATATAGAAATAAAAAAAGCAAACGATTTATGTGGTGGTCATTATAGATTTTTTTTTTAACTAGGGTACTAAAATTAAACTATTTACTCAATAATACTGTCATAACAACAGAGAAAACGCGATGACATTTAAATAGTCTTTCCTATAAAGCCTTTAGCAGGAGATTACTTCAAAAGTACATAACACTTTTATACACATTAACAATCAGTAAATTCAATCAGTGAAAACGAATGAGCGTATTTTGCAACGAGTTGCCGCACCATGAATTGCCAATATAGAGTTCAGAAGACTTGTGCAATCTTAAAGGTGTTTTAAAAGAAGTGGGAAAGGAATCATTTGAGCTTATATACTTCTTTGCCTTTTCCTTCCCTCTGATTAAACAAAAAATTAAACCTGAAAGTTCAGCCTTGGAAGTAGAAGTTACATTAAAAAAAACCCCAGCCTGTAATTTTATTATATTACTTTTTATAGCATGTATGTAAGGAAAAAAAAAAGAAGAAAAGAAAAAGAAAAAGCTGGGGTAAGGCAATCACACAATGTCAGGCTCAACTTTAAACCCTGGTATGCAAGAAATGGATAGCTCCATCTCTGTGAGGCAGCTACCGCTCCTGTGCTTGGAGTCGCGGGGATGCAAAGCAAAACCGCCTCCGACTTTGAATTTCAACCCCACCGCCAAAATACTCTCATTTGTTAAAATAAAAACGCAGATTTCTAAATTATTGCCTTATTTTTATGTAAAAATCAAAAATAAAAAAGTGAAGTCCCGCCTGCCGTGGCCAGGCCGTTGCTAGGTGACGATGCCGCGGCACGGACTGTCGCCGGTGATGAATGGCACGCCGAGCCTGGCTGGCGGCAGACCCCGCACCGGCACCGCAGCCGCCCCACACGGCCTTCATGCCCTCCAATGGGTCTGCTATAAAACAGCACAGAGGGCATCCTCCAAAGGCCAGGGCAAGATTTCGGCAGCGGGACAGACAACCCACCCTGCACTGGCCCTGCTGGGGATCACCAGCATGGCACCAGTGGGGTTCACCATGCTTTCGTGCTTTAGCGGTGACACTAAAAGGCAATGGAGGCACAAAACTCTACAGAGGAGTAAATAGAGCCTGTCTGAACGGCTATCGATGGCTGCGTTGTGTTCACCAGTGGCACAGAGGCTTGAAGCTGACACTTGCGCACCATCTCCATAGTTCGCAGTGACCACCGTCAGAGCCCATCCAGCTCTGGGGTCCCTGCTGTCACCGAGCTTGTGCTTATCTCAGATGCTCCCAAATGAGGTTGGGGTTCCCCCTTGCACAGGAGCAGCAGATGCTGCAGCTGTCTTGTAACCCTCCTGCACACCCACCCCTTCTCCACCTTCACACATCCCACTGGGATGTGGGAAGTGAGGGAAAGTGCCTTTTGACCAAAACCCATCATATTTGAGCAACAGACAAGGATGAGCCCTTGTGCAGGCTGGCTGGCAATAAAACCCCCAGCACAGAGGGGCAACTCCCCCCAGGTAACACTGGCAAGCTGCCTGTGACCCAGGAGAGATGTTCATTTCTCCCATCCCAGCCATAGCAGGAATTGGCATATCCAAACAGTAACCATCACAAGGTCCCCAAGAGCTCGGGGACAAATGAGAAGTCCTGTATTTCCCTGCTCACAGCAATGCAAACCCAGCCTTCCCCAGACCTCACCTCACTGGGGTTTCCACAGGCTCGTTTCCTTTAAAAATGTACAGCGAGGACATGCCAATGAAACAAACAATTTGGTGATGTTAATCCATAGATTATTGACAAGACAAATGAGATTCCTCGTGTCTAATGCTCTCTCCTACTCAAGGGCTAGCTAAGCTCTCTTTTTTCAAATATGTGGATTTTGAAATGATGGATCATAATAACAGAGCTGGTGCCTATGAATGGGGATTGCAAACACTTAATATTTCAATAGAAGTGTGTGCAACATGATCCAATCACTCTGAAAAATGTACAAAATGGAAATATATAAAGAAAGCAGCTGGCATGAAAGAGAATAAACAAAGAAATATTGATAAAACTCTGTATGGATTAGGCAAAATATATTCAAGCTGCATTTGAATAATCTCATATATATTTATATGTGTGTACATATATATATGTATTCAAAATACAGAAAGATTTCTTACCTCATCATTTCCCTGCTTTGAAGGACAGATCTTTGAATTAACACACACACACACACACACCCCCCAGCAAATCACAGGGCTGTGCTCGTGCACGAGCACCCAGTTCCCCAGACGTTGCTCCTGCCTTGAGAGTGTGTTCATGAGGGGATGGCTTCACGAGGAGCTCAGCACCCTTGCCCCAATTCAAGGAAAGCCCGTGTTTGGTGTTACAATCATGAGGGACCCCTTGAAAGATCTATCTTGTCTTTCATTAGACTAATTTTCCACATGTTTTTACATGGCACACCCCAGTGATTTCAGGATCAGGCCAGGAGAAACCATTTGCATCCCACTTACACTGGAGGATTTGCTTCCCCACGTCTCTGTGGTAAAACCAACCTGACCCCTGGGAGCTGTTGTTATATAAGAACCAGCTAATTTTAAGGCTGAAAATGCACCATCCCAACACGTGTTTCCCTGACTCACAGCACGTCCCCGAGCCCAAGCTGGGATAACTGCTAAGGACCACGCACACCCACCGAACCCATGCCAAGGGCAAGGTATCGCTAGAGGGTTTAAGCCTCAAAGAGAAACATCAGCTAAACCATTTTACTTTACAACTGTTGCAGGCTAAAAGGATGTACATGAATGGTGAGTACAGCTCAGCTGATGGGTGGGAGCTTTTTATGCTGCAGTAACTTCCGATTGAAACCAAGCCCCAAGCTATTCTGCAGTGTGAGGAAGGAAGTGGTGTTAAGAACCTTCTCTTGTTCTTCATTGTTTTCTGCTCCCTTGCTTTCTCTGCACTTCTACCACCAGATCATTACCAGTTTTCACAAGGCCACCTTGAGTGATGAGGGGAACCAGAGCACCATCCCCCGGCTCTCTACTATCACGAGGTACCAACTTATCATATTGGGATTGTGTCGCGGGGTTGGACCAAGCATGGCTTTCCAAGGACGTCACAGGTCAGGAGGGGATAGCTGAAAGCTTACCCAGCTTCAATCAAAAGTTTTACTCTGCCTTTTCACAAGCCTGGTTTGCTCCTCTCACACTTTGCCAGCCCGTATCCGATCACAGGTACAAATTCCAATCTGCAGGCTGAATTTCCCCCAGATTTACATGCAACTATGATCAAAAACTGTTGCTTAATACCAGACTTTTATAATGAGCCCGAGGTATTCTATTGCCTGCTGAATTTCCGACTCACATGACATGAAGCACACACATACCAGAGCAGGGGTTGGAAACAGCAGCAGCTTTTCTCTTGGCACAGGGCAGGGGCACTCTGGTTTCTTGAACAGGTGGACTACCTGACAAGCAGCAGGTAGCCTCGCTTTTGACTACTACATTTTAAATCAGGGCTGTTTGGCAATTCATTAGTGTCTGCTAACTGTTAAACACAGGAAAGTTCAAAAACATGCATATGTTTCCCTCCCTGCCTCCCAGGTGGTATCTGTTTCAAGCAGCAACCTTTTCACTTCGTGCATCAAGACTTGTAAACTTCCCGTGGCTACACCAGCGGTTCCTAGCCAGGTGCCTGCGCCGGAGCCGCAGTCTCTGAAGAGCAGCAAACTCCATATGCTGATCTCCAGCTCTGTAGATGCCATTCGTTTCTCCTTGAAAGTTTATTGTCAGAATTACTGAAATGTACACAAATGTCTGTATTTGAAGGTGAAATTTGGTGGAAAAATAAAGATATAATAGGATCCTTTCTTATATAATTTCCTGGTGTGATGTCTGTCTAAAAAATGAAGTGAAATTATATGATGTCAAAAAATCATGTTTCAAAATGATTGACAACATGCGAGTGTTTTGCATTGTGAAATGAGGTGGAAAATTTTAATTGCATGATGGAAGGACATAATATTTATTAGAACCTTGTAACCACACTGGATTTCAGTGAAGAGGACAAAATTTTAAATTTTATATTAATACTTCAGGCTAAATCTTAAATGAACACACAGAAGCAAAATTCCACCTCGGAATCTGCGAGTAAGCTTTTAATCCCTAATAGTAAACCAGCATCTATAGGGTTGGCACATCACCATAGTGACAAAAAGCAGATTCCCTTGTACTATTCTGATTCAAACTGCATCTAGTGCCTAGGTCACCGAAGAAATAGCTGCTCTGTACACGTGGCTTCTTTGGTAAAGGTCTGCTGAGGAACTAGGCAGCCTGAAATTCTGGGGAAGTCAAAGCCACCTACTATTTGTAGCAGAAATAGCCCTCTGCCATCCTTCCCAGTGACAGTAAAAGACAGGGTGAGGTCCACACCCGAATGCTAACAAACCCCAGGCCTTGCAGGCAGGAGTGGGGAATAAATCCCAGGATGGAAGGTGTAATCAGGGAGAATCCCAAGTTAACAGCAACAAGTGCAGGGAGAGTCCTGGATGGCTGTGTGATAGTCCTATTCTTGGGGCTGGTCAGCGCGGCACTGGACAGCAGTATGTTTCCAAGGAAGTGCTCTAGAGAAGGCAAAAAGTGAGGTAACATTAAAAAGAGGGGAAATGGAGTCATATATACACGGAGGTAACTCGAAGCAATCAATCTTAACTTTAAGACATGGCCTGAACGTGTCTTGTGTCAATAAGGAATCTGTTGGGACAATCTATTTAAGGCTCAGTAACAGGAGTTAAATCTCCTCTCTCCTCCTCTTTCCTGGTGCAAAAGAGCCTTGGAGCACTGAGGGGTGGCAAGCAAAGCTGCCTCCTGCCTTCCTCCAAACCTGGCCACTTTTCTGAGCCTGCTTCCAGGTTCAGGGGGAATGCAAAGGACATAGGAAATCCTGATACTGAGCAAAGCTTTTGTGAAGCTGCAGTCTGTGACCAACCCAGAGAGATGCAGGGGTACTGGACACTTCACCTACAGTGCCTTAAGCAACTGACTGAATTTAGAAAGACGCTTTTCTCTTGCAGCATCTTTTCATGAGAGCTTTCCTGACCAGGAAATCTCCAGAGAACAGGTGAATGTCTGATGCTTTCACACATCCCCTCTCACCCATTTGTGCAGGTTCAGATGTGGGTTTGGAGATTTGGGTTCAGTTTGGGAATACAAGATGATGTCCATAGTCAGCTGGGGTTGGAGTTTGCTCTTGCCAGCCTGGCCAGGCCCCTGAAACACCCATGGCAAGTAATCCTCATGTACCAAAGTGGTGTACAAAGACAAGAGAAACAATTCTCTGCATAGTCAGAGTAAGTCAGGATGAATGTGGAAAGACAACTTGTAAATAACTCTGTAATAGCTCTCATGAAAAAGAAACAGTGACATAACCAAAATTAAAACATGGACAATCTAGAAGTCCATAAGGAAATGCAGAGAGGAATGGAACAAACTCAACAGAGTTGAGTCCAAGTCTGTTCATGTGAGCAGCAGACTGTATTATAAATGTCTATGCGTAGCTGAAGAGAGTGGTTTAAAATTATATCCACCAAGCCTAAATGAAGCCCCAGAAAGGGAGAAAGTATGGAAAGCTACGCAAGGGAAACGAAAAGGGCAGCCTCAAATTTTGTCAGAAGCTCAGTGTGCTGGTAATTCACAGAAATATGGGCTAGGACATAAATCAGAGCACTGGAATCCTAAAGGGTCATTGAATGGGTCTGCAGCTAGTTAAGCTGAGGAGGTCAGAAATTAAAATAGTTAGAAAGGAGTAATAAGAAACCCTAGATCCTTCAAGAATTGTTTGAAATAGATATTTATGTTCCTCGATGAGAAAGGGGGAGATTTTTCTCTTCTCCATCAAATTTGCTTTGACTGAGTACTGGGGAAAAACTATGCTCCTGAATATTCTTGTCAGCTTTCAAATGGGGTTTCTTTTCTCTGTGCCTATCACGCAGAAAAGTTCTGCTCAAAAGTCTCTCATGTTCCCAGGGGGATTTACTCATCTTTGCATGAGCAGCACTTGTACCTTTCTCCACACTGGGACAGAAAGGGAACAGTAAGAAAAGGTTTATCCTGCTCACTACACCAACTAACACACTTCCCAGAACCTTCCTGGAAAGGTTTGCAAAAAAAAAACCCCAAATCCATATATCTGATACACGTGCAGAAGGTTCTGTCTCACCCTCAGGAGCCCCGCTGGAGTCTCAGAGAGGAGGGGACCGCAACACTCGAGTTGTGCTCTTGCCCTGATGTGCTGCTGCCTGAAGCCCAGACCTTCTGAGGCAAATTCAGACGCCTGGGAAATGTAATCGATGGAGTGGGGGAAGGAAAATGTAAAAATGTATTAGACATTTCTGAATAACAAATAAATCTGAGGAAATCGCAATCTGCTCACAGCTATTCCACAAGAAGGAGAAAGAAACCCAGATCAATTATTCATTTCAAGTTACTCAGTCAGCACTCCATCAGGCTCTTTTATAAGTCAAAAATGTTACAGGATAAACACAGCTCTGCAACGAATTTCTGTCCTACCCTCAAGCAAGGAGCAATTATGGATGTAGCTAGGAAGCCCCACACAGGAAAATCTCCAGGGTACATAGCTAGCCCCTTGTACTGCTCCATCCTGCCCTCCTGCATGCCAAGGGTTGGAGATCCCCAAATTCATGGGTCACCTCTTTCCTCTCTCCCTTCCACATACATACACTTGTACGTGGTTCTGCCATCTGGGATGCTCATTATCATAACAAAGCATAAATCCATCACTAATCCAGACAGGGAGTCGTGGAAGGAACCTGGACAGGTTATGGACCAATGCAGAAATAAAGACTCCACTTTGCAAAGATTACTACTCCCCAAATTGCTCTTTGCTCCAGTCATTAGGAAGTGTTTATAAGATATTTCCATCCCATATCTGAATATCAATGAACCCTTTTTTAATAACACTACATAAAACACCTGTGTCATTGCGTACACCACAGCAAATTATTGCAATAGTGTGAAATAAAAATGTTGGGGTCCTTCAAACCTTAAACCACCAAAGACCGATCTGCTTCCTTCCACCTGTTTGTACTGTGCAGGTTTTCTGTTTGGAAAATAAATAACCAGCTCTGAACAAGCAACTACAGAGTACATAAGAGCATCACAAAGTAATTATGACTTTATGACATCATCTTAATATTACAAGGGAGAGACTGAAAGGCCCAGGAGAAACTCCAGATTTCCCTTTTGGGAAAATGTTAATGGATGCTTACAATCTGTTTTCCTTTGTTTGGATGTTACAACCAATAATACACTTTTATGTCTATAAATAAAGACTAAAGTTGAATAAATCCAACAAGCTCCTGAGCCTGCGGCTCTGAAACTTGATTCACATTCACAGGAAAGATTTATGAGTCACTTGCAGAGAATAAGTTGAAGCTGCAAGATTTGGGGTGAAATTATTCAAAAGGGTGATTATTTTTGGAATGATTATGCATGTACACCTGATCAGGGTGTCACCTGGGCCCCCTTGTCCTACATGATGAAACGTGGCAATTTTTCTGCATTACTCTTTGCTCACACAAAAGAAGAGCATAGAAGAGCAATCAAACTGTTTATTTTTACACAGACTGGATCATCTGGGGGATATATTTTCCCTTCTACTTAGATCACGGGACATGTTCTTTCTAAACTATTCACATGAATATACTAAATTTACTGATGACTGCAAAGCAAAGGAATAAAATGATTGCTGTTCTTCGTGTGTGGGTGTGTCTATATATGTATTTTTATATATGCATGTATGTATGTATATGTGAACCAAAATACTTCTGTATTTGGGATGCAAAGTTAAGCACTCAAACTTTTGGAAGTAGCGGGCGGCAGTAGCTGTCCCTGTTGTGGGGAGAGGGACTTGCTTCTTTCCTCGTTCTTTCACTTTCTTGCTCTTTTGGTCCTTTCCTCTTTCTTACAACCATTTGGCCTCTGCTGTAGCCCAACGGGTTTGCAACCGTCAGCTGAGGAGGACCAAGAATACCACCAGATGAGGCCATGGACTGAGAGGAAGGCAGAAGGCATCCCTCCCTACCTAAGGGCTTTGGCCTGAATCTCTCATGAGTTGTTGGGTTTGAGACCTAGAGAACTGGGGGGTTTACATTCTTTTCTCCAAAAGAAATAAGCTTTTCAAATTATAAATGGGGAGAAAAAGGTTGGGAAATACACCCTGGTTTATAATCTTTCTCTGCCTGGAGGATGAGATCACTCTACAGACATCTGAAAGGTTTTCAGGAGCCTCCTTTTATAATTTTTTCATGGCAAAGTCTCAGAAACCTCATCGTTAGTCACTTCACTCTTTCCATGTTCTTCCTGGTAAGATGTTTTTCTCCTGTGAAACATATGTTTCTCCCTTTTTAGTCCTAAAATCTTTTTTGCTTTGTTCAGGCGATTCAAAATTGATATAAACTTTCTCCTTGATCTCATACTGATTTGGCCTGAAACAAATCCCCTGAAGGCCTCCAAAACATGAGCAGCTTCAGGTCAAGCTCCAGATTTGGTACTGGGGGCTTTATTTCTGGAATTGGCTGAGCACGCTTTCAGGAGATTTCTCTCCTCTGCACAGGCTCCTGAACTGAAAAGGACATCTCTCAACTCCTGTCTCCTCTCCAGAGAGTCTCTATGTCAGACCAAATTCAGAAACTATGACTGCACCCACAAAACCTTGGTGATGAGGGCACCAAGCAGGTAATCGCCTTTTGCCAGATGCCTGCTGTTTCAAAAGGCAGGCTATGCTCTCTGGGTACATGAGTAGCCCCACCAAGCACCTCTGGAAGTTCAGCCCACTCCATCTTTTGCATAAAAGATCCTCCCACTCTTTCCATTAAATTAACACCCATCCTTTGTTACTACTAATCTAGTATGAGCTCATCCTCGCAAGAAACAAAATTAGATACAAGAATGAATCCAAACCTTGTCTCGCAACTGCCTGTAACCCAGAGTTTGTCTGAGATAAGGACACAAGTGTGGGTGTAAATTTTCCAGAAGACTCCTATCTCTATTACTCCCCTGGATCTGAATGTGTCCCAGTCCAAGGATCCATCATGGCCAAGTTCTCGCAGCTCAGCAGTGACCTCGGAGCCCTGAGCCAAAAGCACTGGAAGACCCACCTACTACTTGTGATGTGCAGATGCTTGCAGCTAGGTGTGTCTTCTTTATCATTCTTTCATTCACCAAAAAAAAAAAAAAAAAAAAAATCAGATTTCAAGGAACCAACAATATTTGCAAGTTCAGGTAAAGTTCATTACGTAATTTTTGAAAAAAAAACCCCAACCTTAAAACATTCAGAAAACTCCAAATGTTTTCTGAAAACACTTTCAAAAAGCAGTGGTTTGATTTTTCATTTTCAAAAGTAACCTCTTGTGCCCAGAAATTTGCCAACATTAAATAACAAAAGGGGGTTTGGAATGGAAAGCAAACCTTCTCATTCAGCTAAATAAAAATCTTTCTTGTCTTCCTGCTTCTCTGACAAAACAGAGGCTTTGTTATAGCTTTTCCCATGACAGTTATGCTAAAGCCTGGGGTTTTTATTTTTTGTCTCCTCCCAGTTTGGTCAGTGAACCAAAGCAATCAGTTACTTGCCCTTCGCTGCGTACAGCGGCGTTTCCCTTTTCTATGACAGCACCTCCAGAAAGAGGCAAGGTGCCCTGCTCTTTCCTCACACTGCTGCTGCTTCTCCCAGCACCGTCACGAATTTTGCATCAAGTCCTTCTTTCAGGAAATTAAAAGCAAGTAAAGAATCAGACCAAACTCTTCTCTCCTGGTCCCTACGTTGCCTGTGCACCCCTACACCCTGCTCCTAACTCATTCTCCAGCTCTTCTTGTAGCCTTGAGGTGACTCCTCATTACCCTGAGATGCAGAGAGAAGTGGGTTCCTTGCGCCCTGTCTTCTTTACGGTGCACGAACGCACGGACAGTTATAATTTAGCCCTAGGGTGGCATCATGCAGTAAACCACACTACAGTAATTATTAGCTTCTGTGGTGCTATTTAGGGGACTACCATCCCAGGGTTATTTTATAACACTGCTACTGATTAATAGTTCTGCTGCTGCCTTCGGTGTGCAGAGTTTGCAATGGGTTAAGACCCACGGTGGCCGGTACCATTCAAGAGAGTCACGCAATAAAAAGAATCATTTCTAGTAAGTTCTGACTCTGATTAAAAAACAATCTTTATGAAATAGATGCTAATAAAATTGCTCTCCTAATTACCCAGAGCTAGTTCATTTCCCAGCAAATATAATAAAACAGAGTTACTTGGCTCTGATTCACAAAATCTGAACCCAAGCTCATTATTAAGGCATTTAGCAGTGAAAAAGCATGTGTGCATAAAATGCTGTCCCGTCAAGCAGAATGCAAGAAATCTTTTGAAGTTAGACCTTTGAAGTCTCAAGTTATTGCTGCATTTTTTTTTAATGCAGGTATTTCAACAAGAGAAAATCTCTCTGTGTTATTTACACAGATGGAACAGGGCACCCTATTATACCATCATATTCAGCAGAGTTTTCATTTAGAAGCAGAAAGTCTTAATTTAAAGAAATATTTAAAGCTGGTAACATAGCACTTCTTAATCTGTGGAACCATTACAAGGCTGCAAGACTTTTACATAATAGAATAGACCAGCCAGTGTCCCAAGGCTATTATTGCTATGACTTGTAACACACTGAAATCTCTTTCATCTGCCTAACCTGGGATTTTGATGATTGTAAATGCATGAATATGTTTCAGTTTAGGGGGTTATGTTTATGTTTTATTTATTTTTGCTTATGTTTCTTCTCTCTTCAAAACTTCCTCCAATTTCTAGATGCACAAATGCTCTATCTGCCAAGCTCCCCAGTTTTCCCTCTGTCAGAAGTCCCCATGACATCTAGGGAGCCTGACTTCCACGGTGACCTCAGGTGGCAGGTCCCTGTTTTTAAGACTCAGTCACAAGAGGACAGGACACCAGCTTCCCCACTGCCCAAAGCAAGCGGAAGAGAGGAAGAGAGGTCACTGAAAGAAATTCTTCCCATCGACACCAGCTGCATTGCTGGAGGTGCAGACACAGGATCAGAGTTCCCATATCACAAGGAGCCTGTGGGCATTTCTGAAGCCAGTACTTAGGCAAATCCATACCATCATCTTGCACTCCAAGGGAACAGTGTCTTTATTTCCATTTGCCATTTTTGCCTGTTTTCTCCTTTTCCACATGAAATATGTATGATAGACCCAGTTAGGACAGGTATACTCCAGGTCAAAACCTGGATAAAACCTAATACTACTGAAAGCTTTTTAAAAGTATTAAGAGATCTTAGGAAGTCACCATCTGCTTCACGGCAAAAACAGTGACACCTAAACCCTTCCCAGCAGCTGTTCCATGAAGGCACTTTTGTATTTCCCAAGTTCTAGCAAGCTTTTTGAGCTAGCTGGATAAGGTGGCCCATGCAGTTAAGGGACACCCAGCAGCATCTTACTATCTCATGCCACCTGATCCCTCTATGCCTTGGTTTCCTCACAACAAAACAGAGATAACACTTCTGTGCCAGCCAGCTGGGACCCTTGAAAAGAGCTCTCAGCCTAATCTCTATGGATAGGAAGTCCCATGGTTGAACTGAACAGCTTCTCCTTGAAATCAGTGCATCCCTGCACCCTTGGAAGTGACTGAAAGACCAGAGTTTTCATCACCTAATCTCTTGGCGGTGCGTGAGCCACAAAATAATCCAGCTCACTCTCTACGGCTGCACAGGTTGCACTAAGGTAGTTGGGAGGGGAGGAAGGGGGGAGAAGAAAAAAGCACACTAAAAACTTCTTTCAGTCAGTGGATTAAGCAGCCATGACTCAGAATTCACATCAGAGATGATCTGTGGAAGTGAGTAGGTACCTAGTTTCTTTCTTAACCTTACCCATCCCACAGCACAGCTCTCTGCAGCCTGTGCACACCTCCCAGTCCCCTCCCACCGCTTCTGGTGGCATCTGAGATACCAGGAGGATGCGCTGAGGATAAAGTTTCTATCTCAACTTCAGATCGCTTTGTTTTTTGTGGTGGTAAGTTAGATCTTTAACATCATCTTAATGCACTTTTTATGGTTTAATTTCCCCTTTTGTGGTGCTGTTTTCCTCAATAAGACTTTTAAATTGAAATCAGATTTCCTCTGAAGGAGCCAGCCTGATTTTCTTCGAAAGCCCAGTACAATACAGTCATTCCGCTGAGACTGACAATTTTATTATGGCTGCATTTCCTTTTTGCCTACAAAATGTTTGTTTTATAAATAGGCCTTTTTAATTTAATGTAATTTTTTTTTGTACAACAGCAGAAACGGTCCAAAAAAACCTCATACAACAACAGCAACAAAATTTTGGGTTTGTTACACACGCCTGCCTTAATTTACTTTCTGTTGGCTGAGGAGGGGAAATCAACTTTTTACCTAAGGCAAAATGTATGTAAAATTTCAATCTAAAGTAAAACTCGGCTTCCCCTGTCTTCAAGCTATCACACTGAAGATGTGGTGCTTGTAATTAAAAAATAGGGTGGGGGGGAACCACCAAACTACAAACAAAAAAACTATGCTGCACTTTAATGAACAAGACAACTACAAGCAGAAACATGATGAGGACTCTGGAAACTAATCAACTGACAATTGCTTGTCCAATTTTTACACCACTCAGGATTTAACAAGGAGGGGTTTTTTCATCACATGTTTAATTTTAAGCACGTGAGAAGTTGTGTTGGCCTCAGTGATGTTTTATTTTGGGGGGGTTGGTAACATACTTAAGATTGCATAAATGCTTAAGCATCTTGTAGAATTATGGTCTCCCTTTGGGCTGTGAAAGGAGGGCACAAAGTCTACTATTGAGAGATTTGGTTCTCCTTACAGCGCCACCAGCCACCTCTACATCATGAGGAATGAGATATTGAAGTGTTCTCATGCTCACCTTGACACTGAGCTGGTCCTAGCCGCTGGTCCCACATGCCCAGATTTTTCTCTCTTCACCAGGGTGGAAGGGAGGAGAGGGAAAAGTTTATATCCCACCTTCAGCCCCAAACAGCACTGGGATGCAGCTAAGGCAGCCTCAGGGGTTAAATCAGGAGGAAACTTCAGCAGACAGCTGGAGCAGGGCTCAGGGGCATATTTTGGGATCTACAGCACAGAGCACACCTCCACCAGAATTTCTGCTTCCCCTTCAACTCCAGACAACTGAACAGCACATCCATTCCACGAGCCCTCTAACAGAAAGGAAGAAAAAAAGAAGTCTTCCTGAAACAGACATCTAGCTTGCTTCTTATATTTTTGTGGTCGTCATCACCTGGCCTGAACTGCTCTGCAATAGTTTAAATTCCAGTAACAGGTTTCATATGGTCGCTACGACATCTCAGTGTATTAATTAGTTTTCAAGCCCCCCAAGCAATAAAAATGTAGCCATTCAAGGTCACAGTTTGACTTATTTACAATTGATGTATAACTTGGCAAACTCTGCATTCAGCTACTTCGTACAATGGAAAATATATTGTCATTCAGGTTAACAAAAGAGTCTTTTCTTTGCCACCTCACTACAATGACCCTGCAAATGAACATCGCCTGAATAAAATCCTAACCACATTTTCACTCTCATTAACCACAGTAGGGTATCACACAATTTGCCTGGCTCCTACTTAGACCACTGTGCACCATTTTACTAGCAGCAGTTTGATGGGTTTTATGGCAGGTGATATATGGAGTGGGAGTTTCGGGAGTCGTAAACAGAAGCCACAGTGTATCACAATGTGGTTTAGGGATATAATGACTGTGTTGTAAAGCAAAGGATGACAATACTGCACTAGGCTTGAGGTAGTGAACCAATAGACCAAACAGCTCAACATAATTCAAGCTACAAACAGAGGAGCCTAGGTGTGTGCTGGCCTTCCTATATCTTTCATTAATTACCCCTGATGAATTTGAATAAGAACTACTAAAACCAAAATAAATCTGGGGCCAAGAGAAAAATTATAGAGTATCTCCTTGTATTTCTTGGAAGAAGTTCCTCTCCCCCAGTGCATATATATGCACCCCAGATTACCAGTTCTTAACTAGCCTTTTGTACCTCCAGTGAGACAGCCCCCTTTGCTGCAGGGGCTACCACTGCTTATTAACACACCAGGATAAATACCCGCTTGGAGACCCTCTGCACACATGGGGGGCTGGGGGTGTGTGTGTGTGTCAGGTGCAAATAGCTATTTGCTTTTAGCTATGTCTGGATGCTGCTCGGAACAGAAAGAGCCTCCCTAAATATTTTGTTCATATGTATTCATGCTCTTAAGTCAAATTGTGATCTACTTTTTCCATGGGGCACTACAGTGTTATTCCAGCCTTAAGGATATTCTTAATTCCCATCTGAGCTGGGTGATTTTTAAGGATGATCCATTTGCTACTGGTTGATCCCACGGTGAGGTATTTGAATTGGGATTTCTGCAGTGGTCAAACCTGCAGTTCTCGCAAAGGTTTTGGGGGTTTTTTTGGTTATTGATATTGGCTAATTATGGCAAGGAATAAGAAAATTGCCTGCCTGGTTCCCAAAGCTGTGTCATTAGCCACATTGTGATAGATTGGCGTCAGTGACAGAGCTCTCTCCCAGCATTCAAAACCTGTTCAGCCGCATTTAAACTAAATAATAATACTTAGCACATATAGCGCTTTGCATATTCAAAGGGCTGTACAAACATCAATTAATTAATCCTCATAACATCCCTGTGAGGTAGGTAAGTATTATCTTAGTTTTACAGATGGGGAAGCAGACACAGTAAGGTTAAGTAAAATGAAAAATTAAGGCGGAGGTGTGCTGGTTAATTTGGACTGGCATATTGTGCTGTTTGAAAAATTAGAAGGTGCTGTACCAGATCTCCATTATTCTGCTGGAGAAAGAGACATTTTGATGTGCTCACTCCCCTGGTAGGAGCCATAGCCTCGGCCAGGCACCCTAAAGCTGAACCTTCATGCTCTCTGGCTGGGGAGTGCACACAAAATATTCCCCCTAAACATCTATCTCCACTTGCAGTAAACTATAAGTAGATGTATGTCCTACTTACATAACTATTAGAGAAGATTTTCAGATAAATAACCTCTTTTGGTAAAACTACTATGGAGTTGAGGAATGTCCTGCTTGGAAGGCCAGTAATGATTTATGACAAAACATCCAGATAACTGTTCTTTTCCCCACCATTTCTATTGCCCAGTCACAGACCAGCACCAGTGAGGAACAGACCTCCTCATGTCACACAGTAAGCAGTCTCCAACCCAAAGAACCAAAGAATATGCCTTACCTCTGGAAAAAACCCTAAAATACTAAGCGCAAGAGACACAGCAGCTTGAGGGAATCTCCCAGAATTGCCAAATAAATAACTGAGATTTTATGTGTGGTTTTGATTTAAGTGGTTCCAGCTTCCAAAGGTGGAACCATTAATGAGAGCAAAGTCCAATGTTTTACTACATAAACTCAAACCTATGCACTACTCCCTGCTACTCTATACCCGCAGTGTTATTCTATCCTTGTTTTAATAAAGACCTCTTCCCATCCATTTGATATTCAACTCTCCCTCAACACATGGACTTTATATTAAGTAGGAAAAGCGTAAAATTGACATTAAGTGGATTTGGGGGGCAGGGAAAGATGGAGTATGTGTTTGTTCCATCAACCCCATGCATTAACCTACACAAGCAGCAAAGAGGGAACAATTGCCAGAATAGCAGCTCCACAGAAAAGAAACCAGAGGACTGGGGGCTGTGGATCACAGGCTGAATGTACCTTCACAATAGCCTGCAGCTGAGCAAAAGGCAAATGCCATCCTGCGATGTTTAAACAGAAGTAGAGTCTGCAAGACTCATAAAGCAACACTTGCACTTGCTGAGTGCCAGGGAAGCCTCACCCAGGGCAGTGTGTTATCCTTCAGGCGTCGTGCTTCCCGAAAGGCATGGCCCAATTGGAGAGAGTTCAGAGCAAAGGGAGGAGAACAATCAGAGGTCTGAAAACCATGACTTGTGAGGAAAGATTGAACACAGTGGGGTTGTTTGCTCTAAAGAGAAGACTGAGGGGAGACATGATAACAGTCTTCCAGTGTACAAAAGGCTGCAGCAAAGAGGAAAAGAACAATCTGTTTTCCATGCCCATGACCAAAAGGACAAGAAAAAGCTGGCAGCAAAGATGATCTGAACCACATATTACGAAAAGTCTTTCCAACAGGAAGAACAGAGAAGCTCTGCAAGAGATTGGCAAGACCCATGTGGAGTTTCTCTTGCTAGAGCTGCAGAAGATGTTGCCTTAGCATGGAGGGATACGCACATTGACCTTCTCGAGGTCCCTTCCACCTCAGTGTCCTATGCAAGATGTCAGAAAGAGGAGGTACTCTAAAGATAGGAACTTCTGCTGCCATAGAAGCCAGTGAGTCCACTCTGCGGCCTATGGACCAGCCAGGATCAGCGTACAGCCAGGCCACAACCAGCTCAGTTACTATCTGATCAGTTTGGAAAGAGCTGTGCTGACGTCTTAAGCAACTAACGTCACTGGTTGTATGACACTCGCATAACCAACACAATGTCTTTCCTCCTAACCTTGTACTCTCATGGTCAATAGATGCCAGATTCTAGTAGCCAGCACAAATTCTACCTGCAGCCATTAGTGTGCCCAGGGACCCTAAAGGCTGGCAAATGCATTTAGGGATCACCATTCCCACCCAAGCCGCTCCAGGCACCTGCAGCCAGTCAGTCCCCGTGCATCTCTCTTGGTTAGAAATGTTTGCTCTTTTCAGTATCGTCCTCCTTCTGTATTGACTTTTCCTTCTCCCTTCAGCTTCCTTTGATTACATCTTCCCTCTCCTTCACCCTGTTGGCTCCTTTTTGTAATCTCTTTTAAACAAAAAGTACATCCAGTGCGCTTTGAGTCAGTCACAAGCACACAATGCTTAACTGGGAACAAAATAGGGGAAAGGAATCTGCCAACCCTGGCAAGAGTGGGATGCTTTATCTGCTTTACATTTAATATGCTGCTCTGAACATCCCCTCTAGCCTCTTCTGGCACAAAACAGTGATTTGTCTGAAATCATTTGGAGGTTGCTGATCTTTGGTGCCTGCAGAGACCGCTAGCTTTTGGAAGTAGAAGCCTGATCCTAAGAGAACCAAAACTGTAAAGGAACTCCCCTCTCTGCTGGCTACAATCTCTTGCAGGGCAACCACAGCACTGCAAAACTTCTAAGACCATCACAGAGTTGAAGAGCTATCAGTAAAAATATAGTTCCCTTACAAATATTAAGGCAGGTTTACTCTTAAAATTCTCAGTGCTTATAAAGAAAGAAAGAAAAAATAAAGTTATGCAAACACTAAGCTCTCATTCTGCATATATGTTGCCTGGTTCTGAGTAACACAACCCATTCTATACACTATCTTGGCAGCTTTCTCCTGAAGTTCTTCCTTTTACAGTTATTTTGGACATGCTGCACCGCTCTCAGCCTCTTTGAACAGCACTGTTGGCTCTTGTGTGTGATATTAGGTTCTACCTTCCTTTAGATGCCTGTAATTTTAGGAGACCACAACCATTCGAGATAAAATGTCCTTTACCCTGTTTCAAACAAAAGGTGAGTTGTTTGCCTCTTGCAACAATAACCAGGATGCTGTTTGTGAAAACCTATCGTACTGAAGGGCCTGTGGTGCCCTTACCTGTGATCTCCTACACAGCACCTTCCAATCCTGCCTCTTAAAAAAAAAAAAAAGAGGCCCTCACATCTGAAGCCCACATCTTCCGAGATGGGAGGCAAAATATGCTCCAGGTCGTTTTACCTACAGGCATGCTGAATTAGTCCTGGAGTTGGGAGTAGACCAAGAGCTCCCTTCCCTCCTGCCTCCTCTGGAAATCCTAGACAGCTTGCCCTCTGATTTAAACGAACAAAAAAATGAAGAGGAGTTAATTAATTTGCTGCAATATTCATATGACAAAATGAAAGCAGAACGTGAACGACAAAGGAAAACTTGCTGTCATTCACAGGCTAAGCAAGGGGCTGAGTAGTTAATAAAGGCTTACACAGCAACCCCTTGTATTTCCCTGATGTTAGAAAACCTGCACAGAACCAGCTCACAAGCCAAAGGCAGCGTGAGAGGGTAATATTTGCAACAAATAAACTTAGGGGTGATTAAAAGGAGCAATAAAACTCCTGCATAGCAAAAATGAATGCAACAATCAAAGAAATAAAACAAAAGACACCCTGAACAACCCAAACCTGTGAGAGCAACTAGGAATAGATCCAGAGCATGAATATTATGACCCACATTTTGAAGAGAGAGACTGTTTCTTTGAAGCTTCTAGTTTGGAAGATGAGTTCATGCAAGCAGTGAGAAAATTCAAACCAAATTCAGCTATTCCACTTTGTCTGTCTCTACTATTAATCCGGTTCACCCAGACATCCTTTCACTTCTCCTCACTGATTATATTTCTAGCATGTATGCAGTGTACCTGCCCATGACTGGTTCTTAATGCAGCCAGCACAAAAAGTAGAATTATTTTGTAATAGCACTGGGGAAATGCATTATTGTTAAATTAATTCACCCCCATGAAATGTAGCAAGCACCTTTTAACAGAAGGCATGGTGCAAATTTTCTTTGACTGAATTCATTAGGAAAAATACCCAAACCACCCCAACCTCTGAAGCAAAATAGAGACTTGCCATAGGTTCCCCACACCTTGTTTCTGTGACATGAAGAGCTGTTTGCCCAGCACAGAGAACCAGCATCCCCAAAGGTTTTGTTTCTTGGTTGACAGACAGCTAAACCAGGTCCAGCATTTATGGGCACGGGCAACAGTGTAACCAGGACGCGGAAGAAGCAGCAGAAATCTTCTGGGGACACAATGTGGTGAGCTGACCTTGCCCCTGGGAGGGGTGGCTGTCCAAAGATTTTGGGTGACATCTGGCTTTTTTCTGCTCAGAGGAAAAGCAGAGAGTAGAGAAGGGAAAAGGAGAGGTGGTGGCACTTTCTGGTACGCCGAGCCAAATGCAGACCTCATTATAAACACATAAACCCACAGAGCAGTTTGCACCCACGTGAAAATGGTGTGTTTTACTGAGCACTTAAAAAAATGTCAGATGCTATATTGCTGCTGCTTTCAAGCCTAGCAGGTATGTTTAGCTTGAAACAAATTCCCACTCATCATATACATCAAGGCAAAAGGGAAGAAGAATTCTCTTTATCCTGTAGCTTCTGGGGGCCCGTGTGAGACAGCAGCAAAGACAAGATGCTAGTTATGGTTTTCCAAGCTCTGCAACTTAGGGACACTTGGGAGCACTGAGTTCAGAAGTTCATACAGTACTGGAGAGATCAAATGCATCTCATCAGAAACTGGCCTCTCCTTCCCCATGCAGCGTGCTTGTTCATATCCCCACTAAGGCAGTTTATTTTGCATAACTTCTTCAACTCTCATCTCATATACTGCTTATTTTAATTTCTTTCTGCAGACATTTTTATAATGGCTTGTACAGCCGCTTCCTGGAAGAAGGGCCTTTGCCATCCTTCACAAATGGGAAATTGCCTGGGATCCCACAATTGGATATCAGCAATAAACACTGTCGGGAAGGAGAGGAGCCTGGAAGGCGCAAGCACTCTCAAACCAGGCAACACACAGAGATGAGCACTCAGCCCTGCAGATCACCGAGCCCTGATTTGGCACCTCCTGAAACCGGGGGCAAAATTATCATCAGCTTGAGCAAGGGTGAGATCTGAGCCATCCAAAATCCACTGATTCATTCATAATGTGGTCTGATAATAACCATTAAGAAAAGGAGAGCAGTATTTTGAATCTAATATAAAACCACAAATGGACTGTTACATCAGGAATTTCATGTAGCACTAGCTACAGAAAAAGATACTCGGCTTCTCACACAGCAATAGTGTCCCTACAATCACCAACAGCTTTGTGGGAGTGACTCCCCTTCCCATTCGAGGACCTTCTCTTCACATTTAGCACCTGGCTATTATTAGCATTAATAATGGTCTCATGTATGAGGAAAGCTCCTCCAGAGCAAGCCTTATTTATTATACCACCTGAAAAAACACAAGTTCCTGGGTGGATATCTATTGTATCCACTTTTTAAATTCCTGCTTTGCTCTGAAGAAAATGATGACACCTTTGGCACTTTTTGACACGGACCTGAACTCGGTATTCTAAACAGGACTATGCAGAATTGAATTACATTTCATCTCCTTCAGCAATCTATCTTTTCCATTTCCGTTCATTTGTTGTAGCTGCAGAAGTATTGAGTGCTGCAAGATATACTTAGTTTTCCAAACCGTGCAAGTCATTATGAATGGCCTTGTGTCCAGGTAAAGGTTAAGGAGGTCCTTTGTTGTTCTAGTTTAACTTGTCCCTGACACTGCAGCCTAATCATTCCACATAATAACAGTCCTGATACACAGGCCTGAGTCAAAGTCACAAGTCAATAAATCCATTCCTTCCTCCCTTTCAGGCAAAGTGTTGAATAGCACTGAGTGTGCAGTGTCACAAAACCCTGCAGTCTATCACATCAAGGTCGTCTGGTATATAGTGCGAAAAACTTTCTTTAAGTGCCTCACACGTTCAGAGGGAGACGATATGTTGTACGGCCTAACGAGTCTGCTTCAGATCGTTTGGAGGAGATTAAAATTGGGGCCTGACATAAGAATAGTTTTAGTTACACTTGCTTAATCTCCTGGCTGTTGTTGCTCTGAATTTGTCAAGCCTGGGGGAGGGGGGCCTGCATCGCCGCTCAGAAAAGGCTGAGCCGCTTGCAAAGAGCGTGGCAGCCCGGTGCTACCTTCTCCATCGAGACTCCTCATATGTGCAAAGACAAGTCATAGCTGAAGGCTGGTGGATTTTATTTGCCAAGGTTCACTGTGCATTTGAAGTCTATTCTAATAGTCTAATTCCAGTAATGTGAATTGTTTGCCCCTGAGAAAAGAGACACAGCGCTACATACTGAATCATCTCCTCACCTTTAGTTAAAAAAAATACAAAACCCCAAACCAAAAAACCACCCAAACCCTTAGGTGGTGGGTCTCTGGAAGAACACCGGTCTGAGTTACAGTTTGTTTACTTTGTTAAGGGACTTATAGCTCTTCCAGGTTCATAAATTCTTGTGGTGGACTAGGAGAGTGAGTGTAAATTAACTTGAATAATAGGACTATGTGTACTTTCCAATTGTCTAATGCATTTCCCAGAGAGAAACTAGTCAGGCTTTTCAACTATCTTTTTTCCTCTTCTTACTCCTTAATTAGTGGGTGCACTCGGTGTATAACAAGCGTGGGTTTATTAGAAATACCTAGATGAAGGTGTTGCACAAGTTTCTCCACGCCTCTCTGCCTTCTACCTCAGCTCAGTTCAGCAACAGTTTTCCTGTTCTAGAGTCTCAGGCTTTTCTTTTCCAAATTGTGCAGTGGTTCTATGATATTTCCAAACGTCCACTAAGGATTTAGAAAGAAACTGTTAAACCCATTTTCACATTTGCTCAAAGGAAGACTCTGAACCCTGGACTCCAGCAGTGAAAGGCTAATGCACTAACTCACAGCTCCGTCCCGTTCCCCTTTCATCTATCATTTCAACCTGTTTGCAGTGTCAGGGAAAACAGAGGATGCCATATCCCAGCCAATTCAGGGAAGCAAGAGGCTGCCAGAAAGCAGGCAGAGATACTAGGATTTCTGAGCATCATTCCTTTTGAAAACTGACCACTCCAATGGCATAGAAGGAGCAAAGGCAAGAAGAGGACGCTGCGCAGGGAAGAGCCTGCTGTCCTCCCGGAGCTACAGCCGGCACGCAGTTACACTGCTCAGAAAACATCGTACCAGGCTCCATCCACAAACTAGTCAAGATGCCTGAAACCCAGCTAATTCCCACCTCCCCGGGGACCACCCATTTTTGCCAGGCAATTTTACTTTCTCACGTCACTTATTTCCCAACGTGCCTACTGACTGCCTGGTGTCTAGCACAAAGGTCCAGAAACTTGGCACATATTCACCCTGTTTTTGTTACTTATCAAAGCAGCATGCAGGTCAACAGGAAGATGCCATGAGCTCTCATCAGGACCTCTGCCTGTGGTAGTTTGAGATGGGATTTACAAGTTACGCTGCAAAATGTGCTCACCCTGCCTTGGAATCCAGAAACCGCCTCTGCAAGTAAAACTTTCAGAGCAAATATGAGCAATGGAGGAAAAAATGTCAAATTATGATTTACTAAATGGAGTCACCACCCCATGCCTCTTTTTGAAGTCTCCAGACTTTGAACTAAGTTGTAATTGTCCTCTACTTGCATGTAACCTGCCATCTGCAGCTCTGAAAGCGGAGCAAAGATCAAGAGTTTATATCCAATGCTTATTACAATCGGTTGTAATTATCCCAATGAAAGCAAAGTAAATCCTTTCCAACAAACACTAGAGCTGAGCTCTCATGTTATTGAATTATTACGGATCTTGTATATTATACCTGAGAGGACGCGAGCATAACATACTCAACTGTCTCTCCTCTCAGCAGAGGAGGTTCACTGGAGCAACAAAAAAATTGAAGGCGTTATGGAGTTACCATCCTACCTCAGAAAGGAAGCAGTATAAATGAAGCCTGTGTTGTGCTTGCGAGGCCATTCGTCATGCTCTTGTAACCGGTGCGCTACATACTCATATATCGCGTTCTGGTGGATGTGACACTTTGTGCAGTTGCAGAACTCTCAGGATTCAACCCTCACTTTTTGATTTACACTAGCCTATCTTCATTTTTACGGATTTCTTTGACATGGTTGGATGACTGCGCTGGCTGCGTGCTTTATAACAGGAAGAACATTGGAAATGCATTTCCTTAAGAAGTTTGAGGCCTTCTGCTGCATGCAGATTGCAAACAAGGTACAGCAGGTAGCCTGCTAGTTTCCTTGCAGGGAAATGAAGTGGGAAACTAACCGAGATGTCGGTATGCTCCCCCTGCTCCTGCTGCCCCAGCACGAAGCCTTGTCTGTGCACACATTTAATCACGTGTTTTGTTGCTGGTTTTTGGGGAAGGCAGCATACTGAAGATCAAAAAGTAAATATTAGGACCACCTCTTTTAATGGCTGTGGAGAGAACATCTGGAGAGAGAAGTTTTATGACTCTGTTGGCTCGTGTCCTTTTGAAATGTTTTCAGCACAAAATGATGTACTTCTCTCGCATTTTCCTTCCACCAAGACAAGCTGCTCAGTGGCATACTGGGATGCTGTGCCACAAATATACTCATTCTGCTGTCACCCAAATATCATTTCCCAAAAGTGCCTACAACTGACTTCAGAAAATTCATAGAGTTAAATTCTAGAAAGGGAAAGTTTTGCCAACATCATCTCCTGCTGCTGCTCCCTACTGTTGCTACTGTTCCACGCTTCCCCGTTACCTTTGTCATACTTGGATATGTACATACTTGAATACTACACCAGTGCCTTCTTAACTGGTCACCTGTTGCCCTTCCAGCAGGACCTGTGTCCTCATGATCGCACCTCCTAGTCACAGAATTAAAGCTCAAACATACTGACTTTACAGCTTCTCGGTTAAGTTTAATTAAGCTTTAATTAAATCCCCAGATTTTCCTTACTGATGACACAAGGCAGTTTCGGTGTGCATTGCAATGCAAGCCACCTTGCATCTAGCTCTTGAAAAAGACATCATCCCTCGATATTTCATTTAATAATTCCTCTCCACTGAGTAGATAAGGGAGACCAGGGCATCAAGGCTCATGACCCAGGTGGCTAGATGCCTAAAGCTGGTGAGACCTTAACCTCACTGAAGTCACGAGGAGCATCCTGCTGACTGCAATGGGAGCAGGCTGCAGGCAAGCTGTGGAGCCAGCAGTGACTGTTGGCCCAAAAATGGACTCCAGAGCCTGCTCCTCCACATGGCAGGGCAGAACACTAACCTCAGATTCATCAGGGTAGCTCTCTGAGTTTACCTTTTAAAAAAAAACCTCTCAGTATTTCCTTCAGCAGAATATTTAATCATGAGTGCAAGTTTGTCAAATGCCATCTCTGACCTCCAAAGCTTTTATTGATTACCTGCAAGTCCATTGTGTTGCATTACACTCACTCGGGCTGCAAGACACTAGAGTCAAGAATAAGCTAAAAAGTCCCATTTTAAAGAGAAAGATAAGAAATAGCCCAATTCCCCAAGTTAACAAATGGTGCTACAATTAGCTTGGCAAGAGAGGGACAAGAAACGTTGACTTATACTGTATGCAGTGCAAGAGAATCTCACCAAAAGAGGCTTTGAAATTCTGAAACTCCACACAAAAGCGAAGGAGACAACAGCCTTTGCCAAATGAATAAATAATGTCTGTGGAGACTAACGGGTATTACTGCAAGTGCATGTCAACTAATGTTTCCCACAGTAAAAAATAATAGTAGTGAGATTTAGACGATAAGATTCTGCTACCAGAACCCAAATCCCACTCTCTCCTAATCAGCTGTAACCCACCAAAGAGCAGGGGAAATGGAAATTGCAACATGGAAATCCTTTCATGAGTTCTTCCACCGAAAGAGAGGAGGTTGCCTAGTCCTCACCCCAAATGCTGCTCCTTTGGGCACAAATCTCTGGGTGCCATTGGAAGCCCTGGTAGTACAATGATACACTGGAGAAAAGAAAAAAGCAAAACAACTGCCTGGTTGCAAGAAATACCTAAAAATTGCATTTTTCAGATTGGATGTGGATTAATTCCTTTTGCCTGATTTTAACCCTCCAGGTCCCAGGGACTTCCAGGAGATGGAGTTACCTGGAGAAACTACTCATGCTGACCTAGAGAGGTAGTTTTTCCTTTCTCAGCAGTTGGCCATGCTGCACCACATTTGGATACCCTGGAGAAAACAAGAAGGATGGATAGATAGGTGGGAAAAATCAACCAAGGCTTCAAACAGCAGAAACCAGCTTTTTGTGACTATGCAGGGAAGAGACTGAAGCTGAGAAGTTGGCAGACACCTCTGAGGACCCTAAAGGAGAGCACAGGAAGCCGAGCTCCCTTTTTTCCTCCTCTCCCTTTGAATGGAGAGTGTAACTTTCTTTTGGCTGAAAGCTGCGCTGACAGGTATCAAACATGAGAAGTCTGAACACTCATTCTCCAAGAGCTGTGTCTTCAGCTGGAGCTGCAAGAGCAACTTGAGAGGTTTTTATCTGAATTCTAGCGCCAAGATGCATGATACCACCTCTTCTTCATCAGGCTGTGAGAACAACCTCCCCCCAGGACAGAGGAGTGCTGATAAGACCCCTGCATGTGCCCAGCAAAGCCTGATAAATTCGGGGTGTGATTCCATGAGAGAAGCTAATAAAAGAAATGCTGCTGGGAATCCAAGTCCAAATGGTTTTTCCTTGCTCGCTGTAGACCAGGAAGCATGCAGCACATGTGTCTGGGTGAGTATGAAGAAGATCTGAGCTAAACTCCCCTCTAGCAGTGGGATTATTGCAGAAGTGCCCAGCTGAGATCAGGGCTCCACTCTCTATTACTTAGCCAAACACAGGGATAAGGAGAGAAATCAGGGTTAGCTCTGCTGTATGAGGGAAGGAGCTGTGGCACAGGCAAACGCATCTCTCAAGGTCACAGCACAAGCCTGTGCCTGAGGAGGGAGAGGGGACAGAATCCCTGGCCACCACACAGCCCCAAGCTGGGGCACCACAGCTCCTTGTGAACCATCTGTCCCACATCCCGCATCCGCTATCCGCTTCTTCTCCACCCTTTGCACCACACATTCAACTTTTTAAACCTGACACTCTGATTTAGCAAAAGCCTTGGCTTTTTTTTTCCTCTTTTATTAAAGAAAAAAAAAAAAGGAGGCTCTTGTTAAAGGGAATGGAAGTGATACAGCTGTGGCTGTGATTAACGTAGTTCAGGGTTGAACTGAATATTGCTTCTTCCCTGCAGTATTTTTAATTACACTCCTGATTTTATATTTGGAGACCGTCATAGACCTGTTCTGGTAAATTGTCAAGCAACCACAAGTCAAATATGTGTTAAATATGAGAATATACTGCCATTTTTATCTGATTTGTGGTTCATTCACACCATGTTATCTACTTTTAATTAAATACCATAAAATACACATGGTCAGCAGTTTGACTTTTCATTTCCTTACAATGTCAGTAATTCAGCTTGATTGTTGCCACCTACCACAGAATTGCATTTTAAAGATGTTACCCCTGCACGGTGCAGATTCAATATCGGAACAATTTAAACTAGTTGCTAAAAATAACTACCACCTACTTAGTAGCAGCTCTGCCTTTAACAGTCACATGCAGATTCACGACTCTCCACCTGCCTGATGAGGACAGCCAGCCTTGGGAGGCATCACAGTGGCCTTGATTTTGCAGGGAGGTGGGGAAGGAGGGGGAGGGGGGGGTGTCGGGTTTTGTTTTTGTATGAAATGCTTGTGTCATCTCCGTGTTGATTGATAGCCTACCTTGTTCATTAAAGATATGGCTAGGATTTTGCTAGATTACCCCAGGCATTGGAAATAAGAACCTTCCCACTGGAGGCATGTTATGCATGGACTTAAAGTTCACCACTTCATTAATAACACTCCTCAGCTGGACATTTTACATGCCGCTCTGATATATGACTGTTTAGGTGCTTCCCCCCGCCTCTCCCCCCGCCTTCCTACTACTCCTTTAAAGGGGACTGAGTCTTTTGCAGCATTATTTTATTCTTTTACTTGTAGGTTATATTGCTACCGTCCTGAAATTGCCAGCTCTCATTATCCCGGCTGGATTTCTTTCAGAATAACTGGACAATTTGCTTTGACCACTGAAAACAATCCATTAAAACTAGTAAGAGCCACAATGGCTGAACATCTGTAAGAAAGGCAGAGGGAACATAGCAGCAGCATCGTAGCAGACCAAAGACAGATCCAGTGACTTGTCTCTGACAGTCACAAACAGCAGATACCCAGGGAAGAGGGGAGCAGAACCAGCCCATACCATATTACTTCCTTCACCACCCTCCCAGTCTACAACACTTTTCAGTGCCCAGATTTTCTGAGCTGGAGGCAGCATCTCTGCATTCAACAGCCCTTGATAATTTTTTGCTCTCCCATAAACCTGAGCAGTCACTCCTAAACATCTGAACACTCTCAGCATTCACAACATCCTGCAGAAAGGAGTTCCTTCCTTGCGTTTGCTGCGCGTGCCACGAAGCAGCACCTCTTTGATTTGCTCTGGAGCATTACTCACTAGCTTTATTTGATGTTCCTTTATCCCTGTGTCAGAAGAAACAATGAACCATCATTCCCTGTTCTTCATCATGATGCTAATAGTTATCATTTTACAATCCCATCATATCCCCTCAACTCTTTTCTAGGCTAAAGAATTCTTGACTATTTTACGATTCTTCATACGAAGCCATTCTCTGACTCTAATCACTCATTTTCCATGCCTTTTCCACTCCTGCTGTGTCTGAAGGGTTGGAACTGAACCAAGTATTCAAGATGTGGGCAAAGCATGGCTGTCTAAAGTGCTGAAGTGTCATCTCTTTTGTGCCTCGTTTGTTTTGTATTACTTTACTAATAGCTCCTAACAGTAAGTCTCTGTGGATTGGGGGGGTTTTAACAAATACTAAGCACTGAGGTAATGCCTTCAAAGCAGATTGTTATAACTATCTTCCCCCCGACCCCGAGTATTCAATTCCATGCTCATCATCGTCAATGCAACGCTGGGACTTTCACCCCACCTCTCTCATATCCACCCTGAATTTCATCTCCCACTATTGCTCAGGGACACAGTATGAAAAGGCACTTCCTCGGTTCTTTGCAGTCAGCCCTTGCCTTTGTTCCCTTGAATAAGTTGGCATCACCTCCAAACTTGTCATCTTATTGTTCTCCCTGGTTTTAGAATGTTCATGAAAACACTACACAAGATGGGCTGTAGCACAGACCTCTGCAAGGCTCTGCTGTGGAAATGACCTCTCTCCGCTCCTCTCTGTTGTTTCTCATCTCTTAAACAATTATTTACCCATGCGAGAAACTTATGGAGGTTATTTCCTGTAAGACCCTTGGGTGAAGCACTTTTTCAAATGCCTTTATGAATTCCCCAAGGACCCTATCACCCAAATCTCTTTGTTCATTTGCCTGAGGACTCCTTCAAAAGGCTCCTAAAGATTTGTGAGCCTTGTCCTCCCTTTTCTTTCTTGATCATACAACTTCAGCATCTTGAAGGATGCCTTCTTGCTCCTAATAATCTGGTTTACCCTATGATTTGTCGTGTCAGCTCCCCTTTCGTCTTTCTGAAGTCATTTGAAGAAAAACAGGTGATGCTCATTCCCTCAGAAGTGCTTAAGGGATAGCACTGAGATATTTGCAAAATATCAACTAAACTACAGAAAATACATTACGGGGGTGAGTATTTTATGGTCCACCAGTGAAAGATCTAATCAGCAGACAAATTCCCAGGTGTCAGAAGGCCCTATACCATCTCTCTTGGCCAACACTATAAAACACGTGGCTAAGTTTCCCACACACAGGCAGTCTTTAGCTTCTGGAATATTTTAACGTGACTGATTGCTTCTGGCATAATTTAGATAAGCCTTAATCTGAAGCAGCAGCTCTGAGAAGACCAAGGAGAAAAGCCCCGAGCCACCTATGCTGTGCTGGCTGTCTGCTGTCGTGTCCAAGACCTCTGGCCCTCTGTGGCTTTCTCCCCAGCACAGGGACCTCTCTCTACAGTCAGCACCGGTAGGTGCCAGGTGGACTTCTGCATCCAGTTTTGGGTGCCAGGAGTCAAAAAGCTAGAACTCAGATGAGAGAAACACAAACCATGAACAACAACCAAAAGAATGGGGGTGTTGATCCTCAAAAACAGAAACTGAGGGGTGTAGGAAAAGAGTATTCACGGGTACCGAAGACTCCCTCTGAGAGGAAGGGAACTGCTTTGTTCTCCCTGTCTGCAGTGGATGGGACAATAATGGTCAGAAAGGGAAAGTCAGTTGGGTGCCAGGAAATTCTTTTAAGAGCAAAAATACTGACTGGAGATCTGTAGGAATAGATTAGAAAAGCATCTTTCAGAAACGAAATAGATACAGTAGGTTCTGTTTGGATCAATTGATCTCTTCATATCCCTTCCAGTCCTGTTTTCTATGATCTGTAACCCAAATTCCACTGATTTATACAGCCTTTGAATCAAACCCTTGGAAGACAATTACTGTCAGCGCATACAAACAAAAACAAATAAGAAACCCCCCTATTCTTAATTCAGTATCTTTCACTGAAGATACAAACCAAGTGTTTCTGGTGGCAGGAGAGCAAGCTAAAGAGTTATAGTTGTGCTACAGAAAAAAAAGTTTAAAGCAAGTTCATAATCCATGAAGAAGCATCTTTCATAATACAGTTGTATGACCTGAACAGGAGGCTTGTAAGAGGGTAGGTGTGGAAAAAACACCCTCTCAAATACATAAAGGAGGAAAACTAGAAAATGTTTTGGTTGTAGTTTATTGTGGAGAGTGTACAATATCCAGAGAGGGAATATCTAAGCAAAACCAAACATTTCCACTTTCTCCACATAGCTGGTTAAAACGTTTTTCTCTCATTTTGAGTGAAGTATTTTGAACAAGTCCTTGTTCCACAAAGAGAAAACAAATGAGCAAAGAAAAAAAATGTCACATTAGCTAACTCCTCTATAGCTTCATATGCCTAGAAGGCCTCATCTGTAGTACCTTGAGGTGACATTTTCCAAGCACTTATTTATGATTATGAATCATTTTCTCTAAGGGGGAAAAATTAAGATTCCTCAAAGAAAACCAACCCAAAAAACAAAAGGCAATCTTAAAAGATTGTGACAAGTCAGCCTAGCTTGTCTGGTATGTAATTCTACCCAGCATCTTTTATCTAAATAATTGAAACCAGATCTCTCTCTAAATAAGGACTGTACTACTGAAGATCAGTGAGTAACATCTAAAAAGGCAAAGAGAGAGATTCGTGGTGTTTGATGGCTTCCCCAACAGATCTTGGTGGGAGTGTTAGAGGATAAGACACAGCAGTTTTGGTATTGGTGTTGAGAATTTCAGTGTTGTGTGGTGCTGGCATCAGAGGGGCACAAAGAGGCAGATTTATGCCCCTCAGCAAGGCACCGCGGGCTGAGAGGCAGTGAGCATTTCACAGGTTTGTGTACCCTGCGTGTCCACCAATGCAGCAGAGGCAACTGCTAGCATCACCTTCCCCTTCTTACAGCTCATATCTCATCTCAACTGGGGTAAGAAAGCCCAGATTCACGTAAAGCACTGAAAATGTCACCATGGCCAGTTCCTTCACCGACCCTCTCCTTGCATCTAAAGGCACTTACTTCCACAGAAAAAGCATGTCAATTTTTGCCTCAGCAGAACCAAGTGGAGGTAAACACTTCCCTTTCCTGGAGAGGACCTCTCTCAACAAATACCTACTTTGGCCACTTTAGACACCATGAGGTGTTTCCTCAGACTCCAGGGTGCTCATGCTTTCCCAACAGCTCAGCTGCCAGCCGGCGCAGGGTCTATGAGTTTATCCCTTTCTCAGGCTTTGGCAAGACAGTAAAGGTAAATGCTTTAGAAGAGTTCAGGCTGAAAATTAAGGGAAGGCAGAAGAGGGAAAGGCAATGGGGAAGTTCTAGTGGGGAACAGGAATGTCAGTAAGGAAAGCATCCAGATCATACCTGTGCCAAGGCAGAGATCTTGGAAATACAGCAGAGATCTGAAAGTCAGGACAGTTTAGCTGTATTTTTCAACCTTGAGGCAATTTTGAAAATAAATTTCTGATCTTCAGCCTTTTGTTTCTAACCTGGAGATAATAAATTTTTACTTACATGCTAAATGCTAGAAAGTTTGGTTAACCAGTGTGAGCAAAATACTTTCTTGAGAGATGCTATGGAAGGTCAAATGAAGGTTAGGTCATGGCAAATCTGTATTTGAAAAAGGACATTCAATATAGGTATTCATATTTACTGAAAACACCACTAATTAGGTTTGTCATGAGCTGAAAAGAAAATATGTTTGTAAAAGGATTACAAAGGAGATCTTGAGGTAATCCCAAGATGCTAACAGTGAGTTTGACATTCAGGACCAAACCTAGCCCAGGCACAATTGGTGTAACTACACCCAAATTAACATAAACTGCATCAGGACCGAATTTAGCCCCAAGACTAGAAAAGTCCAATTGGATTTAAAAAAAAGAAGGGATTTCTGGTCATGTAATGAGTCTGCCATAGCCAGAGTGTGAAACATGGAGGGTTTTCCTACTAATTCAAGACTTCCCAGAATTACTTTAATCTTCAGAATTTGCTTAATGCCAGATCATTCCTCCGTAGGAGTTACGTCTCCAGGTGTCCTTAGCTAGAGTCTGATAGCTCTTTCTGACTAATAAATGTCAATGTCGAAGGCCTGCTCCAAAGATAACTGGAGTAACAGGAGCATCTGAAGCGTGTCTTACAGACACGTTTACTGTCGCCTCCTCTTCCAAAACCACCTCTCAGCTATGGTTTTAAAACAAGCATAGCAGTAGGGGTACAGTGGGGAGAAGCACAAACTGTTGCTTTAAAGATGAAACAAGACAGAGAGGAAAAGATTCTGTGGCTACTGCCCAAAAATATTAAGATAATGATTAAACTAAAAAATGCAAATACACAATATGTTTTATGCTGCTAGGCAAGACCAGAACTGATATTAAAATGTCTCATGAACATTATAATATGTTCAGAGCAGGAGGGTAGAAGACACAGAGGAAAACAGCAGAGAAGCCATATGGTCATAGCCGGTGGTCAATGAAAAACAGAAAGAAAAAAAACCAACAAAACAAAACAGAAAGTACAGAAAGAGAAATACAAATTTTGGAGGAGAAATGTGTATTATCCCAGCTCTTATGCACTTGCACAGGAAGTTCTGGACTGATGCCCCACTGTGCTGAAGCCAAATCTGAGGCCTCTCCAAGGTATGCTCCTTAGGTAGGGTGCAATGGAAATGGTGGGGGTTTTTGGTAAGTGGAGGAAGAATTACAATGCTAAAAGTAAGCACTGACAGTTTTGTGACTCACCGATTCCCCTGTGCTGCTAGAGCTGGCACTTGCCGTGGCAATCTGGATAGTATTTGATCTGAACCACTAGGAAGGTACACTTCTACCTCAACACATTGAGCCTCCTCATGAGCCACCCCTACGAGATATGGGCAAGATTTGGGATAAGTAGGAAATGGCTTGCAAAACCCAAGAAAACAGAATAATCCCTGTTCCCTCATCATTTGGGTCTAAAGCATACCTCCTGACACCTTGATTTTCTACAGTAACCATCTCTATCCTTGCTTTGTACAAAGAAATAAGATGGAGGAGAAACAATTTTAAGTCAAAGCAAATTGAGACAGCATATTTGACTGCCAAGAAGGCAGCAGCCACTTCTGTTCTCAGCTGTGGAGTCACATACTCTGCATTGGTCTGTGTCCTGGTTTCAGCTGGGACAGAGTTGATTTTCTTCCTAGCAGCGCATATAGTGCTGTGCTTTGGGTTTATGATGAGAATAATGTTGATAACCCACTGGTATTTTGGTTGTTGCTGGGCAATGTTTACACTAAGTCAAGGATTTTTTGGCTTTTCATACTGTCCCACCAGCGAAGAGGCTGGTGATGCACAAGAAGATGGGAGGGGACACATCTAGAACAACTGACCCTGCTGGCCAAAGGGATATTCCATACCATGTGACATAATGCTCAGTATATAATTTGGGAGAAACTGGCTGGGGTTTAGACCATGGTTTGGGAACTAGCTGGGCATAAGTGCGATCTGCAGGCAGTAAGCAATTGTGCTGTGCAACACTTGTTCTGTACATTCTTTTTATCATTATTAGTTTTATTCTCTTCCTTTTCTGGCATGTTAAACTGTCTTTATCTCAGCCCACAAGTTTTACCTTGGTTTTCAATTCTCTCCTCCATTCCTACTGCAGGGAGGAGAGAGCAAACGGGTGTGTGGTTGTTTTGGCTGCCTGCTGGGTTAAACCATGCTGGTGTGTCATACTGGTGGGGTTAGTGGGAACAGTCCCTTCCCTGTGCTTGCCCCAAAAGCAAGTCAAGTCATTATATGCCACAAACATGGCTGCGCATCACCCTCAGTATGGGCCAGTAGGTACCCAAGCAGCACGCTGCACGTGCATGCGTGACTGAAGATGGACAGCATGACATTTATTAACCATGCACATAATTAAAATCCTTTAAAAACGTCCTCAGAACAAAATAACATATCTTGAATTCCATGGGACAGCCTGGGCTGCCATCCTCAATAAGCTTCGTTACAGAGAGTTACACAGCTAAATCACTGGTATGGAAGCAGCACTCCAGGGACCGGTCTCGTATCAGCCCATCTGCCTAATCAGCAATGAAGCAACACACACCGAAGCTCCATGAGCTCCTTCAGACAGCACAAGCACGTGTGCAACGACATGGTGAACACAATCAGGGAGCGGATCTGGGCTAAAACCAACCTGCTTACTCTTGCTAACCCCACGCCTGGACCCGAGGCGTGCTGCAGTATCCAGCACCTTGAACGGTGCAGAAACCACTGCTGCCACAACAATGCTAACATCAGAGCTTTGCTGGAGAGAGGACTTGCCACCACCCACATATGAATCACATGAGAAGAGAAGTTTCAGTTCGATTTTGCTACTGCAAAGGCTATTTATTTCTTTCCAAGGAGTCTGGGACTCTGCTTGCCATGTCCATTTTTTCAATAACATAGTTACATCCTCCACTGAACCCCCATTAGTTCAGGGAACACAGTTTTGAGCTCCAAGCTGACTTTCCCCCGGTTCTTCTTCTCTTTACTGTGCCCCTTCGATCACTTTTATCTGAATTATCATCTTTGTAAAACTTCTCCTATAATTGCTCCAGGAGAGACACATCACTACTGGCCTGGCCACAGAGGACTTTGTACTCCAGCCAGACTCCAGTGGTATATTAATAGAATAACTGAAACTGGGTTAGGGCAACGAGTGATTCCCAACAAGATGGCCCGCTGGCTTTGTACAACTAGCAACAACACCTCCTGCACAGTGCTACTTGTCTAAAATTAGAGAAAGGGCCTGAGGAATAACCTACCTTCCACACTCCAGACAGACATCCCACTTGTAACCATTCAAGTACATGAGATATTCAAAGCTGCCTTCTTCTGGGACAGTAATCTATAATGCTGTCTGAGAAAGAAGTATTTGTAAAAGAGGTATAAATGTATACATCAATCAATACCTCCTCACGTATCATCAACTCTCCTGGACATCTTAAATTCAGAGACAATAATATTTCTGCAACAAACTGGCATCACAGGCAAAGAGCTGGCAGGCACAAAGTAATGTATAAATTTGTAAGATGTTTTGAATTCTGAAAATTCACCTATCCCCAAGTGAAGCAGATCTGAAACAGCATCAAACTTTTACCTCATGCTTGATGAAAAACACCCATGACAGAGATTTCATGAGACTTTCTGAAGTGGAGAAGCAGGGAAACAGAATTCAGCAAGTGACTTGCAAAACATTGCTGAAAAGCAGATAGATGTTGGGATGGAAGGGAGAAATCAGATGGACAAGGATCCAGTGTATGGGAAAACAGACCAGAAGATGGAGGAGGCCAGGGGATACCTGGTCATTCCTCTAACAGCAGTCACTTGAGTAACTCAGTGATCATCCAGTCTACACTTTGGACAACAAGGTCCAGGGGCAAAGATCTCCAACATCCTCAGCCTTGCAAATGCCTCAAAGACGCCAGCAAGTTCCCAGCCTTGCTGCAAATCTTGAAGAGTGCTGCAAAGTTTGCCCTTCACCAGCATGGGCATGGTCTGGTCCCCCTGCACCCCTCCACGTCCTTCCTCCTGCCTCCCTGCTAATGGGCACCCAGAGGCAGAGAGGAAAGAAAGGGGCTCTCTTCCATGGCCATGAAAATTGGTAGGCAGAGAGGAGTCAGCCCAGGTATGGGGAAAACCAGCCCAGTCACATAGCATCTCTGGGCTCAGCATGAACCAGGACAGGTTTCCTTGGCCCTGTGGACAGGTTCCCTCTCCTCAAATGCTTCTCTCCTTCCCAGCACAGCCAGACTGCCAGCTTATCATCACAGCCTGCCACATTGAATCTGTAAGGATGGGCATATGCCATCACTTAACCTCGGCTGGCCTGAACCACCATTACCAGCTTCCCAGAGCAAGACCTTCCCACCACCAGCTACTACACATCTCAGAGCATCTAGCAAGTTAGCATCATCCGAATTTATTCCACTGGAAGCCACTCACCCCTGGCACCCGTGCACACCCCAGCCAACTCCATTACTTCTGAGGAGCGAAGTTTTTGCCTGTCATGTATCTTTCAAAGCAAGTTAGCAAGGCTGTGTGTTCCCAATTCCCAGCCCAGCTCCTGTTTCCTCTCCAGCATCCACACACCTCCGAGCCCTGAGCTACAGCACTCCCACCAGCTCCAACAAATCCGGAGACTCTGCTGCTGAGTGGATCTGTTTATATCCGTAAAAATTAGTGTTGCAGCTCCACCTAACTCAAGCAGTTTTGCTTAGGAAATTACAGCATGGCATTCGACCAGCTGTTTAGAGCATGGAGGAGTAAGTGGGTATTGGCAGCATGTTTTTAATTAAGCAGGTAAAGCCTAGATTAAGCTACATCAAATGGATAGTGTTTCTTTAATTCAGTATTGTCGCTCCCCTCAGCCAGGGCATAAGGGGTTGGCCTTAAAATGCTTGTAACTAAAAAGCCAGTCTCATGACCAACTACATAATTGATTAAACACAACTGTGGAGTCCCATTATAGGGAAGTGCAATTTTCCCGGTGTCGCTTCGAGTCTGAAATACCTCAAGGGTAATTACAGACCGAGATGCAACACAGAAGGCTTTGAAGTAGGGAAAGAAAAGATTAGGGTGGCTGAGACGATCTGCGCCTGTTCATTTGTCCTTCACGGCAAAGATGTTAAGCCTCTGCGAAGTGATGCCCCGCCAGCACCAGCCGCTGCAGGTCCCGCAACCCTGAGGGTCGTGGGCAGCCCCTGGGGGTCACGCCAAAAGCATCGCAGAGAAGCGGCCTCTTACCTCCGCAGCCCTAATGAAAGTTTCATGCAGCTGCGCTCCTCTTTGCCTCAGATTTGGCATGCCTCGCTGCCCACCGCCGGGCTGACCACTCAAGGAGGGGAGAGAAGTGCACTTTCTCCGACCAGCTAAATTATTTACCCTGGGAACAATTATATAACGCGACACACTAGTCTTCAAAAAAAGCCCCTCTTCAGCATCCGAGGGAAGAGGCACTAAAACTAATTCAGAAATGAAGAGATCCAGTCTTTATTTCTAATTAATAACAGGTTAGAAGTAAAAACCGCTATTAGTGACAGAACATAACAAGGAAACCAAACCGGCGTTGTTAAGAGGGCTATTTAAAGAAATGTTAATGAATTGAATTTGAAGTTCTTCTTAGTCAAGCAGGAAGCAACTAATGGTTTAAAGAGGAAAAGTGAAGCATTATTAAATGCTGAATATTTATTATGTCAGTGACCAGTTTGCCAGAGGCTTTGAGGTGAGAAGGGAAGTTCAAATCCTTTCCACTGCATTTACAGCTACAGAAAGGTAAATTCATCGGCTTTCTCATGTACCACACAAAGGCTTAGTAATTTGTTTGGATTAATAGCATATTGTAGAAGCATAACACTCACACTTTAAAACTAACAAATTCAGCGAGAGCACAGAATTATCATTTAACCATTACTGTCTTCATAAAAACAAGTGCTCTTAATGCTTTGCAGTACATCTTTAAAGTGCTTTAAAAGCCAACAGCTAATTTATCCTGCCATAACCTACCTCGTGGTAGGCAGGAATCGTTATCTCCCCATTGCAGTTCAGTCAGCACCGGGGAGTTAAGTGACTTGCCCAGGGCCACAGAGAAAGTTGGTTTCAGAGCTGGGTGCAAAACTTTGGGTGTGCTACTGCTCTGAGTGAAGTTTGGGTAACTCATTTGCAGCACAGTACTAATTAACAGGAGCTATCCCGTGGGCTACGCTGTTAGAAGGTAAGGGAGCCTGTGAGAGCTGGGTAGCGTTTAAACAACGCTTCTTCCAAGCCCAAGAACAATGCATCCCTTTAAGCAAGAAATCGGGAAAAAGAGGCAGAAGACCTGCATGGATGAGCAAGGAGCTAATGAGTAAACTCAAAGGGAAGCAGAAGAAGAAATGAATTGTGGAAAAAGGGTTTGAGCACCTGGGAAGAGTATAGGAATGTAGTCAGGGCCTGTAGGGATGTGACTAGGAAGGCTAAAGCCCACTTGGAGATGAAACTGGCAAAAGACATGAAGGATAATAAAAAGAGGTTCTTTAGATATGTGAATAGTAAGAGGATGGTCAGGGATAGTGTGGGTCCCTTGCTGAACAAGGCAGGTGTCCTGGTTACGGGGGATGCTGAGAAGGTGGAGATACTGAACTCCTTCTTTGCTTTGGTCTTCACTTCAAAGGCCCCTTGGGACCCACAGACACTGGAAGAAAGTAAGACAGTTTGGGAAATGAAGAGCTTCGCTCTGGTTGAGGTGGGAGTGGTCCAGGAGCATCTCAAAGGGATCAATGCACATAAATCCATGGGCCCAGATGGGATACATCCACATGTGCTGAGCGAGCTGGCGGAAGTGATTGCTGAGCTGCTTGCTATCATCTTCGACAGGTCTTGGAGAACAGGAGAAGTGCCTGAAGACTGGAGGATAGCCAATGTCACTCCAGTCTTCAAAAAGGGTGAGAAAGAGGACCCAAGCAATTATAGGCCAGTCAGCCTCACTTCTGTCCCTGGAAAGGTGATGGAACAGCTTGTTCTGGATGCCATCTCCAACCAGCTGGAAGAGAAGAAGGTCATGACGAGTAGTCAGCATGGATTCACCAAGGGGAGATCGTGCTCGACCAATCTCATAGCCTTCTGTGATCTCATCACCGGCTGGGTGGATGGAGGGAGAGCAGTGGATGTCAACTACCTTGACTTCAGCAAGGCTTTCGATACTGTCTCCCATGACATCCTGATAGAAAAGCTGAGAGAGCATGGGATAGATGAGTGGACAGTGAGGTGGGTTGAGAACTGGCTGTTGGACCAGGCTCAGAGGGTCGTGATCAGTGGAGCAGAATCTGAATGGAGGCCTGTGACTAGCGGTGTTCCCCAGGGCTCGGTGTTGGGTCCAGTCCTGTTTAATATCTTCACTGACGACCTTGATAAGGGAACAGCATCCACCCTCAGCAAGTACGCCGATGATACAAAGCTGGGAGGGGTGGCTGACACGCAGGAACACTGCACTGCCATCCAGCGAGACCTGGACAGGCTGGAGAGCTGGGCAGGGAGAAACCTAATGAAATTCAACAAAAGCAAGTGTAAAGTCTTGCACCTGGGGAGGAATAACTGTCTGTATCCGTACAGGCTGGGGGATGACCTGCTGGAGAAGAGCTCTGTGGAGGAGGACCTGGGGGTCCTGGTGGATGACATGTTGGCCATGAGCCAGCAGTGTGCCCTGGTGGCTAAGAGAGCCAATGGGATCCTGGGATGCATTAGGAGTGTGGCCAGCAGGTTGAAGGAGGTGATCCTCCCCCTCTACTCTGCCCTGGTCAGGCCCCACCTGGAGTATTGTGTCCAGTTCTGGGCTCCCTGGTATAAAGAAGACAGGGATCTCCTTGAGAGAGTCCAGAGGAGGCTACGAAGATGATTAAGGGCCTGGAGCATCTCCCCTATGAGGAAAGGCTGAGTGAGCTGGGGCTGTTCAGCCTGGAGAAAAAATGACTAAGGGGGCACCTTATTAATGTTTACAAAATACCTTAAGTATGGGATGCAGGGGGAATTGGCCAGCCCCTTTTCAGTAGTCTGTGGAGATAGGACAAGGGGCAATGGCTGTAAATTGGAGCACAGGAAGTTCCGCACCAACATGCGGAGGAACTTTTACCCAGTGAGGGTGACAGAGCCCTGGGACAGGCTGCCCAGGGAGGTGGTGGAGTCTCCTTCTCTGGAGATATTCAAGACTCGTCTGGACGCCGACCTGTGCAATATGAGCTGGGGAGCTGCTTTGGCAGGGGGATTGGACCCGATGATCTCTTGAGGTCCCTTCCAACCCCCATAGAATTCTATGATTCTATGATTAAGGAGTCTTTGAGGGGTTTTGTGTTGTTCACTGTTTTCAGGTTGTGATAGGCTTCCTTCTCTGATCCACAGTATAACTGGAGCTCTTTGGATGGTCCTGCTCTCCCATCGTGGCTCCATAACATCCAATGATATAACAGCTCTAGGAGCTGTACTGCATGCAGACCTAGCCACAGGACCCATGCAGACATGTGCAGTGGGAGAACACAAAAATTCTGGAACTTTCCATGCTATTGAGCTACTACATTGCAAAAACTGGAAGGGAGGTCAAAGGTCCCTGTAGGGCAATGAAGGGGAATCAAGGAGTGAAAAGCGCCCAGTACACAGTAGTCCCAGCTTGAGTGTTGAGCAATGCTTCCTCCTGCCTGTCCCTGGAAGCAGCGGCGGTTTGGGGCCACCGTTGCATTTGGTGATCCCTAGAGCACATTTTTTCATGCAGGACAACTCAAGGTTGCAATGATTACTAAACACGCCTCCAAAAAACCATTTCTGAGGCTGAGTGTTATCACACACCAACTCCCAGAGGATGAGAGCATGATTTTGGATGTTATCACTCAGGAATTCCCCTGCCCTGCAGGTACCCTCCCTGTTATCAAATGCACTGGGTTATTTCATGCCAGCGGAGTGCTTGGCAAACCACCCCACGCAGTGAGGGGCTAGGTCAGACCACAAAGCGAAACCATCCAACTATGTTGGTACGTGGTGGTGTGGAACAGCAACCTCTCTCTGGCACCGCCAAATACAAGCCCACCTTTAAAGCACATGTTTAGCTGCCAGGGATATGACAATAAACACCCAAAAGTTAGATAACAAAGCTCTGGCAGTAGGAAGTCCACAAATAGGATTGCAGATCAAGTCCTGGCACCGTGAAATGGCCTTGAAGAGAGCTGCATGGCAGCTCCTGTTCTCTCATCCCAGGTCTGGGGGCTGAGGTGAGCAGAGGGTCTGCTCCAGACAGGCTCCTGCCTGCAGAGATAGTCCTGCCAAGGAACACACCAGTAGGTCTGATCTACAGCTAAACTGGAAAGGTGCTTTGATGTATACCATGTGCTCAGCAAGTCCCTGTACCCACCATCCTCCATCACCTCTTCTCAGATGCACTAAAATCAGTTCAGACTCCCAAAAGAAAACACTAAGGAATACAACTGCCCTGCCTTTCTCAGGTGCCTTCCCACTCACATTCAACCACACACATATGAGAAGATGGATGATGATTCCTGCCTACTTCTCCAACATTTGCAAAAGTTCAGACAGTGCTGGGTCCCAGAGGGTGAGGAGAAACATTGCTTTACCCTTTGTGGCTGCAGAGAGCTCATAGCAAAGCTGCCTCTTCAGTGCAAGCACCACACATTTGTGGGTTTGGCACAGAAAGGTCCAAACTCTGGATAAAGATATCTGAGCTGGCTGCAAACAAGACTTAATTTGATACTGGGTGCTCTCTCAGTGCCACGGGTACTTCCTGAGAGGTCAAATGCACCAGCCAGAGCTTACACCTTAACTTGCAGCTACCAGCTTTTCACATTTCCACACAGAAGTACCCACAGTTGATATCAGTGATAGGAAGTTCACATAGCATAGAGGAGGAAATAGACAGTGGAAACTAAAAGGAGGACAACGTTTTCCCTCCAAAGCAGGCAGGCTAGTATTCGGCTTTGTAGCTAATAGCACCCAAGGAAAAGAAAAAAGCTGATAAATTGTGAGCTGGGTATCCATGAAATGTCAAGCATTAAAAAATATTCACTGTCTGTACAACAGCACATCCCAACCACACTGTGTGTTTCATCTGCACTTGAGTCTTTCATAAGACCCTTTTACTGCACAGCTGGTATTTTTTCAAACATTAAAAAAAGTCTAATTCAGCACGTTAAATCTCCTGTTAACATGATTCTAGAGGTCAAACCCAACTCCCAAATAAACATTTGTCAGATCTTATTTATTTCCACCAGATTTTATATTCAATAACCACACACATATCCGCTACTGTTTAACATCCAAAAACCAGAATTATCTCCACACTCAGACCTATGAAACCCTGATACCTGTAGTTCCACTGAAAAAAGCTTATTTAAACCTCTGCAACTACACATAATTTTCCTTGCAGGCAAGGAACAATCAGCTAGAATTAAGCAAATATACTATACCCATAGCAACCCAATTTTTGGATTTCAGCTAATTCCAGTGATTGTTTAATCATGTGTGTTTCCCAAATATCGTTAAACTAAGGATTTGGATATCTCTTCCTGAATGTACCTACCTCAGTCCTGTACAAAGAAAGTAATCTTCATGAAAAAGATACAAACGCTTTAGCTTAATAGCAGACATACATGAGCATTTGAAATTCTGTCTAATTAAAGTGTTAACTTTCTATAGAGACTCTGATGTTTGCTCAGAAGAGAGGTAAAGCCGTGATGTTTGCAGATATCATTTCAGTTGTATTGCTTCCAGGGAGTATTTTATTTGTACAAACCTAGAATCCTTCTCCACTCCATGTAAAAAATAGATTAGTCCCTTGATAGCCTTGAAAGTCATATCACTCACAAGAAAATTAATAATGCATTACAAAGTATATAAATTTTAAAAATTAGAGGAAGTAGGTTGTAATGGTCCGAAGACCACTGTCCATCCCCATTCCCATCCAGCTCTCACATAGAGTTTAACATCTTCCCCTCTGACAGCACAAAAAGGTAGAAGCACAATTATTTCTGACAACTTCCCATTAAGCCCCTGGTGTTCCCGGCCATCCCAGAGACGCAGCAGAGTGGAGCTATGAGTCCAAGACAACGGCTGAGAGTGGGTGAGGGGAGGGGGAAGGCAGCATTCAGGCACCTGCTCTTTGGTGACTCTGGTCTCCAGCGTGACCCCCTAATTTAGAAGATGCTCCCAAATGCTCCAGCACCCCTCCTGCTTAAGGGGGTTGCATTGCAGCCTGCTGTGCGATGCCAAACCCAGGCTAACAGGTCTGTACTACCCCTCAGCCCCCTTGGAGCAGAGTTTCTCTGTATCAGGGTGCTGGCAGGCAACAAGATTCGGAAATTTGCTCCACCATAATAATGAAGAACCACTGAGTTTGATCAGACTTTGGTACACAGTATTTCTATGGCAATTGCTTCAACCCATCAAGAGTTAAACGGTGCTTTAAAAGAAAACAAAGAGAAAATAGAAGAAAACAGACGTTTGGGGGATAAATACATCATGCACTGAGAAAAGCAAAGACCCCAGCATGCTGTATGCAGGTCAGTCTCGTAGCAAGGTTTGCTCTAATAAGGCTAATGACCGAGAAAGAAAAAAGCGTTTGATGTTAGAAGGAACATAACTGGTAGTTTAAACTGTGTAATTAAAGCCTGCAACTCCTCCTTCCAAAAGTTTCCATTAAAAGTCTGCTAACGAAATGGGCAGGGGACTCGGTGATGAAAGCAGAAGGGAGGGGAAGAGCCCATCCCCGCTGTTCTTCTTGTAAAGGTCTCCAGCTTCTGGTGAGGTGCACAGAGAGTCACTGGGACACCAGAAACACCAGAGTAGTTTTGGTCTGTTCCCAGTCAGCACCTTCAGAGCCTTTACTGTGAAGATGATCTGGAAACAAATTTCCAGTATCACCCTGTTGCAGGTTGCTGTGGCACCAGGCACAGCAAGAAATGAGGAGTCCCTGTCTGCCGCAGCAAGTATCTGGGGCAGAACCAGGTATTTTTCTTTTTACTTAAAGCCCAGACCAGACATCATTCCTTCTGGGTTTGGGGGGCAGAGCAAAGGGGAGGAAAGCCTACCACCTGCTTCCTTTTTCGGACAGTATAAAGCTCAGTCACTGCAAGGTGCCACCTGAAGACATCAACTTTGCCAGCAGAGTCTCCAGAGGCATCAATGTACTCCCAACCTCATTTCTAAAACATGGAGCAACACAGACATTTCCTCTGCAGCTGCTGCTTTTATATGACTGGTGTGCACATACACAACACACACACACAAAGAAACCCACTACAGCACATGTAATCACTCCCTCTGAGAAAACAAGTTGCAACGGGTTGCGCTGAGCTTCTCGAACACACGGGATAATGAGGGAACAGAATATATGCCAAGGGAGTTCAAATCGGAGTTTACTGGCACAACACTACTCAAATTTTTTGAAATTCACTGCAAAATGCTACCTGGAGTTTTTTTTGTGGCATCCAGCATAACCTTAACAATACCATCTTAATCTCTCACCAAGAAAATAAAAGCAGCACAGATCAGAAATAAAAGGTGTGCAACCTGCTAGTGCAACTCATACACCTTTGCTCTTTTGTGCTGAATAATGGGGGGTTTTTTTTGCACAACCCAAGTAGGCACGTAAAGCTGTGGAAGAGAGCGTGATGAAATGCTGGGAGTACAGAACATTTCCATCACAGCAGTGTCCAGCAGCCACCAGGACCCAGGTTTGCATGTGGGCAATGCCACTCACAGGAGGTGACAGCCCTGAAGGAAACCAGGTGCCATCCTGAAGTCCCAGGCTCCTGCTTTGCACAAGCTTGGGGAGGAATATCCTGAGAGGGAGTAACTGAGGTCATGGCTGGTTTGTGCTGAGAACCTGCAAAAGTGGGCAAGAGCAGCTGCTCTGGCTGCGGCCCACGCTGAGGTGAGCAGAGCGCTCCTGTCCTCAGCCCTCTGCATAGACACAGAGCTGAGGCTATCAGGAACAGCTCTGAAAAAGCAGCTTTAAAGCCAAATTGTGCGTATAAAATAGAAATTAACAGAAATTAATCGTGGTGAATCAATCTATTTATTATAAAGGACTAATATCCAAGCAGGATAACTGTGATTTTAATGCATTCTTTAAATGTAAACATCTCCCTTTCTTTGCTCCTTTACAAAGGGCTTATGTTTTGTTTGTATTCCTTCTAACTGGCTTTTCTTTGACTGTGTGGCACTACGTTGCAGTTAGAGCTGTCAAGCATCCCGGAGCCCTAAGTGTTTTTTCAGACCACTCATTAACAAACAGACTCCCAATCTCAATATGTATTATCAAAATGAGATCTTTTCTCAACAGTTGACAATTATGTATTATACAGTTACACGCTTGCAATCGGTGACACCGTATTGTTAGATTTTTGGGACTGACTTTTAACAATGTGCTGCCTAATTACATTTTGTATTATACTCTGAGCACATAAGAGTATTTTATTCATGGCCCAGCTTTATTCTGCAATTTGTTTCTCAATAAATGCAAAATAATAAAATCCCAAATCCTAGTGTGTGGAGTATTTTTATTGACCCAAGTGTTCTGCTAGTAAACACAACTTTGATGGTTTCATGAGTGAAAGTTTATTAGGCTGTGTTAGGTTTAAAATACAATTGCCAGGGGACCGATGTTGAAATCCTTTCTTACAAGACAAACTTGGTTTTGGATGCTTTCCCAGCACAAGCACCACAACGAAAGCAAAATGGCTATCCTGAGTCATGACATTTTGCATTCATTGTTGCAGTGGCAAATGTTTAAACATTTAATGCTCTCTGCCACTTACACAGAAAGAGAACAAAACGATCGGCTTTGAAAGGTACCTGCTGCTGCCTTTTTGGTCTCTTCTGGACAGCCCTCAAAAATAAGTAGTCAAATGTGCTTCTTGTAGGTCCACCCAACCGGTAGGTACCAGTCCGCCTGTCACAATAGTACCCAGATAGAAATGTATCTGATTTATCTAGTTGCTTCAGATTTTTAAATTAATTTATCTTTGGTTTTGCGGAGCTAGCCCCAGACTCTGTCACAGAGAGTAAGAGAATTGGGTCCAGATTGTCCTGCCAACTCTAAAATTAGTGGCCCAGCCCAAGGAGAGACAGGAGCTCAGATCTAAGCAGCTGTTTTCCAGCATTACTTCCTCCAAAAAACAAGGGGCTCTCCTGAAACTTCACAACATCAACCAACCAACGTTTCAGATCTGGCAGCAGGTTTTGGGAAGTACCACTTCCCAGGAGCTCTCTCGGGGGAAATCGGAAGTGGAGGCTCCAACCACAGTGGGTACGCGATGGCCCTGTTTCGAAATACCCTCTGCACACCAGACCTGAGCTGCCCAACAATTACACCACTCTAACCTGACACCCCCCATTCCCCCAACATCTGCATCACAGCGCAACAAGGTTGCTCTTATGCCCAAGGCTTTAGCTCCCCTCTGCCAAGCAGCAGGATCAGACTCCTCAGCACCAGGGCAGATGCTGCTGCATGCCCTTGTGGGTCCATGCAGGCAACACAGGTCCATCAGCATTGCACTGAACCAGCATCCCTCCCCTGGGACCTCTTCTCCTCTCTCTTACCTTGGGGTGAGCCACGGGCTGGTGCAAAACCTTTGCTAAAAAGTTCCCAGGTGTCCATAAAGCCCCTCACAATAAATGTTTGGGGGATTGCTAAGAGAGCATTCATTAGCGCTGCGGAGGGTAGTGGGGAAGAGCATCACCAAGGGAGGCAGGAGCAAGAGCTGTGCCATTCCCCTGCCCACACACCATATTGTCTTCCTCCAGCAAAGCTACTCCAGAGGCTTTCTGTGATGCCAAACAACAAGAACGAGGAGGAGAGGAAAAAAAAGAGAGACAAAAAACCCCACAGAGCCTCATGAAAACGTCCTGTCTGTTCATTTCCACAAGCACTAGCGAGACGTTCTTTAAAATCATACACATGTAAAAAGATCTAGAGGTTGCTGGTTAGTTTGTCATATATTTTTATAGGCTTTTCTGAATGGTTTTAGATTTGACATAGTAACTGACTGTTACTAGAAATAAACTGTAAGTCAATTCCATGCTTCCATAATTCACTGCCCAGGGTTGTTCAAAAAGATTTAGTGATACTTGTGATAGACAGCAAGCCTCTTGATGTTTTCATTTTCACTTAGTGCCTGTAATTCCTCAAACTTGCTGACCTCTACAGAACAGGATGGAAAAGGGCTCCAAAACTTCTTTGAAGGCACTCACTCACCAAAACATTCGGAACACATTCATTTGGCTTCTTTTTCTTTTCAGGGCACAAACACCAATATGGCAATAAAGCAATTGTTGGTGTTTTTAAGAAGGCGACTGCTATTATTATTTCCGTGACCAATCATGTGGTTTTAATAATTTAAAATGGAATGAGTTAGACAGCCTCTCCCCTCCAAAAAGAGATGTATTTTTGTGACTCAGAATGTAAGTTCTCCTGACAGCTGCATATTGATATTTGTCTGACCAAGCACCTTCACTTTGAACTTTAACCTTTCTATAGACATCTCCTCCTTCACTCCAGAAGTTAACAGCTTATGTTTTAAAAGTTTCAGGTCTGGATGTAAAAGCTATACAAACAAATCTGTGCCCACGGGGCCTGCTACCAGGAATGCTGGTTAGCACAGGCTAACAAACAGTTTGAACATCCAAATACTTAGATTCATTTGCGTTCCTGGCAGTTGTGCAGGGAACCCACGCAGGCAGGCGGCAGCGCGCATTCCTGCTCAGGGAACCTGATGGCCATGAACTATTTAACTGTAATAGTAGGAAGAGGTAACAAGCAAAACTGCTGTTGCGGCTCCTCTTAATGCAGGGTTCCGGGACAAAAGCACCTTGATAGTATCAGCACGGATCTGTCATTACCATTTAATTACCAACAACAGGCCACTGACATTTGAAACTGTTTATCAGATTCTGATCCTGAAGGTGGACCAGAGGCCACTTCTCCTTCCCCCAAAGGGTAATTTTTACCTCAGCTGAAAATGCTGTATGGTTAGTGCCAGACTGACATTGCCCGTGGAAACATGGTCACTTGTTTTCTTAGCAGAAGCAGAGACCTCCCCGATGGGTGCTGAGCACCACTGAGGGCTGTGGCCCTACTGAGCAGGTGAGAAGCAGCCAGGATCCATGCATAAGGAGGATTATTTGGAGAATAATCAACAGCAACAACACAGCATGGCAGCTTGGCTCCCAGGTCAGGGCACAGCACAGCTAAAGACAGAGCCTTCTTGGCTTCAAACTAGTTTGGAGACCACCTATGATTTTAACCATGCTGGATCAAACTACATCCAGCAAAACCTGACCCTGCGGTGCTTGCATCAGAGGTCATTCTAAAAGCTACAGGTATTTCACAACAGATGGAGCATGATTCAGCTTTATGCTGTACAGTCACATAAATTATACCCCAAAAGACTTCACAGAGACAAAAAAAAGCAAAGCCAAAAAAATGCACACACCACAGAAAACTATTTCTAGCAAAAAATGAATGATAAGGAATTGCATCAAAACATATTAATGCATTTAGACATCTGGTTATTAACCAAGAATTTGGAAGGATGGAAAGGCAAAAAAAAAGACTCAAGTTTGGGCTTTGCATGAACATCAACATCAGAGAGACCATTCACCTTTGTTTCTTTTCTTCTGTGCATTAGCTATTTAATATTATTTTAGTTTTCCTATTTTTCTAAACATTGCAGGCTTTGCACACCCAGCAGAGCTGGCAAAAATCTTTTCAAAAATCTGTCTAGCAAGCCAGTGGCTTGCTAAAAATCAATCAGCTAGCAGAAGCCAACCCAGCTGACACAAAGTCATTATCTTTTATTTGGACATTTTCACACATTGCCTAAACTTTGCCATTTTGTCTAGAAGGTTTACACCATACACCCCCACATTTACTCACTGGCAGAAGAACCCAGGAGAGAGGGTCAGTTGTGACTCAGAAAAAGGAGGGAAGGAATAAATTGCAAAAAGATGCATGGGAAAGCTAATGTGCTACCAAAAGCCCCTGTGCACACAGACAATGTATATTTTTTATGAATCAGGCCTTTAGTTTTAATTTCTTCTTACAGCATAGGCCAATTAAAGATGAGTTGGCAGGATGATGATCTTTCTCAACTCATTTAAAGCTAGGAGAGGTGGAGTTTGCTTTGCCAGAGGCTCCCGTTCACACACTTGGCCAAAAAACCCATCATTAAACAACTCTAGTACAAATGCTCATTTTCTATGGGTTGAAAAGTAAATGCTGAAGACCAAAAAGTTCCCCTTTGGCCCCATCTCTCACTTTCAAATAAAATCAATTACAGCATCTCTACTTGTCTGAGCTTTGGAAAGATAAATACCAATAAATACAGATCTAGACCTGTACCTAGAGAAAGTCTTAGGTATGCAAGTCCTTCGAGAGCTCCCCTCCTTTTATCTACAATTGATCCTCTTCACCTTCAGAGTGTATCAAGTTCAAACCTTAGTTAAGAACTCCTTTTAAAATATATTATAGACACTTTTCAGGATATGCTGTACATTTTGCAATGTGTGGATGTTTACTGAATCACAGACCCAAAGGACTTTAATTGTAGAGGTAATCATCCTGTGTGGTATGTATAGCTTACAGACACTGTATGGGTAAAGGAACATCTTCCAGACAAAGGTATCCTTTTTTGTCATGGTTTTTTTTTTCCCCCTGTACAACCACATTAAGGATAATTAGCACTGAGGACTGAAATGGGTTTGCAAATGCTCACTGCACTGGAGCCAGATAGTGCCTTATGACTTTCCTTGTAGCTGGACATAGGAAAACGCTGCACTCATAGTAACAGCAAAGGATTTTACTGGAGGGAGCAAGAAGGGGTCTTAGATCTGTCCCACTCCAGGTGAGGAGTTCCTTTGGCCCTTGTGCCCACCCTGTAAATCTGTATTAATAGCAAACCACCAAAACAGATGGCGGCCAAGGCGTGTAACGGCGAGTGAGCCTCTAACGGACTGAAAAATACTTCAAGCAGCATCACTGTGGGTTTTCTTAGCAAAAAAAACAACACACTGCACAAGAGGGAAGGTTAAATTGCATGTTCAAGCCAAATTAGAGCATGTTGAGCAAGTGTTCTGCACTGTATTGAAGGGAATAAAGGGGTCTCGCTTGCTGCTGGGTGGGGACTTTTCATCTGAATTTTTCCAGAAATGAAGAGTAAAAGATCTTTACAGTCCCTTCTAGACTCAAAATCTACACATCTGAGAGTCTAAAATGCTTACAGCCTGATTTTCCAAAACATCTACAGCTCCCCGGGAGATCAAGGTAAACAGTGTGGGTGGCATCTCCAAAGCAAGCCCCAGGTCTGCTGTGCTGCCTGATCCATCTTACTGCTCTGCTGCTGAATTCACTTAGGGAAGATAAAGAAAATGAAAACTTGATAAAGAAAATGAAAACCTGGCAAAAGTGAACAGGGTAAACCTAAAATAATAATAAAAACCCTCAGAAAAAAAAACTTCCAGCTCTTGATAAACATTATAATAAAGCCTCTAATTTTCCTAATGAAAGAATTAACTATCAAGATAAAAGAAAAATTATTTATTAGATTTTCAGACAGCACAGAAATAAAATAGTAAATCAGTCTAGGCAGTAACTATTCCATCTCAACTTGGAGTCATTAACTCTTTGCCAGCTGTAAAGACATCCTAACAACTCCATTTAATTCTATAAGCCTGTCTATAATCCAGTACTAAACAATAATTACTATTGACTCGTTAAACAGGAGTTGAAATCTTTTCTTCAAAATGCTCCTGAAGTCATGAGGAGAGGAGGCCTGAGATCCTGTCTGTAAGGGCTAAAATGCCCTTCAAAAAAACCCAAGCCCTGAGGACTACAAACTTCTGAAACTTTAAGGAGGGCACCCAGTGACTGTCAGGTCTGCTCCCTGTCTCTCCTGCCTCTGTCCCCCCCACACTCATCCTGCCCCAGCAGATATCAACCTGCTGTGTCCACAGCAAACTTAAATCCTGCAGCTCCACAGCAGCTTCCTCTTATTAAAGCACAGAATATACTGCTTGTTGCTAGACAAAATCCCCCTCGCCCTCCTTTCTCTCTCACTAATGGCTCTTTTCACAATCTGCGGCAAGGATCATTTAATCTGTGAAGAATGGAAATTTCAGTGTTTGTGTATCGTCAGTTATTACCTTTTATTTCTAAATTGTGTATTTGGAAGAGGAGGAAAGACTTAATGCCTTTATTTGCTGTGGAGCAAATGTTCAAGGATGCTGCAGGAAACAGTTTATCCTGGCATAATTTTAGATGCTGAGAACTGGAAGGTGCTCCAAGCCCCTTAGCTGCCCATCCCCTTGGGGCAAGGGCACCCACGGCCATCCCGGGCACCCCACAGCACCCATTGCAAGTCCACAGTTTGGGAACAAGTGGGTTATATATCCACTTTTTTTGCATTTATCCTGATCACCTTTATCTATGCCAACAGTGATGGAGGCGCTTCAAAAGGCAAAAGGCAAAAGCCAGGCAAGCCCCTCTACCTACCCCTTTGTGCCAAGGAAAACTCCAGCAGCACTGCTTCTTTGTGCTCTGATGCAACTGAACAAGACAATCACGATGAAACACAGATGGATACAAAGGGCACAAATAATAATCATAAAAAACCACCCCAAACAAACAACCTGCGTGCAGTAACATTTAAAGCTAGCTATACATTAAGCAAGGAGATAGTAAAGTCCTCTTGACTGGCTTATGAAATTCAGGTGCAAATAAAATCTGGGAAGCAGCACAAATGCTGCCCTCACAATATTTAAGCCAACAAATGTAAAAAGAGGAATTGGAATATCAAAAATAATTATGTGAAAATAACAGTGTTTATTTTTGCAAGAGCTTGCCCACCTGCAACTCCTGGTTCTGCCTATGTAATTCTGCATTTGTGTGAACACACTGCCTGACAGGGATAAAGCACGACTCTGCGTGCTTGTGCCAGGGCTCAAATTCAGCCTGCAAGTTTCAGAGACCCCTGAATTATGATGGGAATTAATCAAGGGAGGAGTAAGAATTCAGCCTAAATATTCATCCTTTGGTGACTTTGTTACATCTCATATCATTATTTTACATCAAGCTTCTGAAAATTATTTAATTTATTTTTTTTTCCCCTCTGTTTCATGCCAAGGTCTTAATCTTCACTGTGCTGGCAGAGAGAACATTTTAAAGAATCATTTCCCGAGACACATTTAATACATTTCCAGCAAATTGTACATAAACCTGTCCAGCTGGCTGGGTCATTTGATCAGTGACACACCCACTGAGTGCAGGATGCCACCTGAGATTTACCTCAATGCTTTCAAAAACAAAACGATGATGGGATAAAGCTTTGCTAATGTGTGAGTGCGATGGGGAATACAATGATAACTGCCCACTAGGGAGTACAAGGATCTTTTTAAGTTTTGTTATGGGAAAGATTACATACCAGATTAGACAAAAGGGTTTTGAAGATCAGCACTGAAATTACAGCGGCTTTAGGAAAAGCAGCATTAAAATGCTGGTTGACTATTTAAAACCACTTAAAAAACAGACGGTAAAGTTTATCAAGTGAGTTGAGCTGGATCCTACCCTGCTAAACATGCTTGGGAATGAAGTCTTCATGGGATGAGGGGGCTGAGCAGGATCTGCTACGTCAGAAGCAAAATACCGACAGTCACTTGTTCACTGTCAGCTCTGCTGAAATTATCCTGGTAAAGAATGTTTAAGGTGGGTTTGTTTTTTTTTTAACGGCTTCCCTCATGAATGTCTTTGCTGAATCCAAGCCTCTGGGGTAAAGAAAAACCAAACAAAAAATACCCCCACACTTCATTTTTTCCCAAGCTTTTTCTGATGAAGAGCACAGAGGAGGAAAAGTGCTGAGGAAAGGCATCCTTCAGAAACCAACCCCAGCAAAGAGGCACCACAGCAGGCTGGGTTGCCTCCAAATAACTACACTAATAAATAAATAAACAAAAGAGTTACTTGTTTATGGTACAAACAACAGAATCCCTTCCTGCAGGTTTTCTCATGCCTTTACCAGCAACATCCCCAACACAGCACTAAGGGTGGCCCCGGGTGCCTCTCCATGGGGAGACTATACATCTCATAAGAAGATGGCGGGTTGGAGGAGCATGGAGGTCCTGCTCAATTACAGTTGTGGCTGTGCAAAACATTAGCACTTGGTGTCACTGAAGCCCTTATGAGAACTGGGGTGACAAGTTACAGCCCAGTCCCTTCCCAGTGTCCCCGCCACCACCTGCAGCCACCTCCCCGCCTCATGCAGTTCTCAGAAGTTGAGGCACCCTGGCATCCTCGTCACTGTTCATCGCTGCCGCTTAAGTGAATTTAATAAAATTATTTTTCTAAACTGTTTTAGATGCCATATCTATAATCCATAAAATTTATTGTACCTTTATGTAGAATTATACTGGAGTTGAACATATAAATCAATTTATAAGGTCTAATGACATACAAACGCTTAAAAACTAAAGGCGATGTAGTAAATTCAAATTACCATTACAAATGTAAGCTTTGTAGTCAGTGTGTGACCTGCTAAGGATTATATTTAACTCCCCTGAGAGTGGTTTATCATAAAACTTTATACTTTTATTACAGTGAATTATTAACTCCTCCATGATGTGAGTCATTCCATGCTCTGACTATAGCTTTTTTAATGACACTCTAATAGACATCTTGCTAATAGCAGTAGGATTGCTACCTCTGAGGTTAAGGAAGAGAGAAAAAAAGGAAGAAAAGAAGTGAAAAGATATGCAGGACAAATAAGTGGAAACACATTTCCCAACAGAATAAAAAACAAGGACCTGTAAGATGATCCAGTCCAGGACGAACTATGTAGAGGTCACTACAGCCTTCTGACCACGTGGAGAATCAATAAGCTCACCAGACTGGCAACTGAAAATAACCAAAATATTTTACCATTAGAAGACATAAAAGTCTGGATGACTATGATCAGGAGGGATTCTTTTCTTTTTTATGGAGGAAAATGTTTCCTCCTTCAGCTACAGTTTAATCACGGCACTTTAAGCTGTCTTCATACAAATTACTTGAAAATCACTCTTCCTTCCAAGGAATCTACCACAGGCTCTTCCCAATCAACATTTGCCCTATCCCCAACAACCTGCAATTTAATATCTGTATTGCCAGACTCTCCTCTGGCTTCTGGGACTGGTCCAAAATCCAGGGAGATTTCTAAGCTTGGTGAAAGGACAACCTCAGGCTCATAGCAAGTCCAAGGTTGACTTCGTTTTCAGAAAAAGAAATCCAAGGGAGGTGTTTCACTTCACCTCTTTTTTGTGTTTTATTGAAAATTTCAAAACAGGTCCACCCAACCAGGAAATGTCACCAGGCTAGATGAATTTCTCTTTCCAAAAAACAAGCTCTGCTCCAATTATATTCCCGACAAAAATAAATAAATGAATAAATAAATCACTGGTTTTAAGATCAAGCTAGCCCACTTCTGACCAGATTTCCCCATTTTGCAAGCACAAAGGATTTTTCCATATGCTTGAGCATGATTTTAAAATTGCCTGCACTCATTTTTCCATAAGAAAATTCTACCAAAAAGTGACTAACTACAATCTGCAGAGTGCCAAGTCATGTGGCATTACACACAAAAAAAAATGAACCTGAGGATATTTTTAAATTATCCCCATTAAAAAAAACCCCCAAAATAGAAAATTCCCAGCTCTTGTATCTTCAAGTTTTATTAAATACTTGTTATTACTAAAACACACTCAAAAAGAAGCAGAGAGTCTTCACAGTATTTATCAGTCCATTGGTAGTATTCATTTTCTAGCAACATGACCACAGATCTACCGAAATCCGGCAGGACAATTGAAATGGGGGCAGTCTACCTGTATAGCCAAAAAAGCTTAACAAGTTCTCTGGAAATTCAGGAGCTGCTCAGACATCTCAGAGCATCTTCATTTAACAAGTCTGTTTGTGACCGCTACCTTTAAATAATTGCATTCGCTTCCTTTTCAGAAGGAAAGAGGCAATGGTTACTGTGGCAGTTACTGGACAGGTACTCGTGAAACATTAAGAGGACTTTGCACGAGGTTTTGTAGCAGCACAAAATAACCTGTAGAAAATTAAGTCCTGCCCCACAGAAGTATGCCTAATTGATTTGTTTTTCCTAGAAGACAACCTTCATTTTCAGCCTTCCCATGGACGCAGCGAGGGCTTTTGAGGCAGAGGGCTTGTAGCTACAGGCCCTTTTGTACATTTTGGGTGTGACTGATTCTGTTGGGTTTTGGGGTTTTTTTTGCAGTAAGGCAGATAAGAGAGGAAAAGCCTTTTTATTTGAGGAAACTACCAGTCCTCCTAAACCCAAAAGGGATTATACAAAAGCAAGAGCCCTAACTATCAAACAACTCTGTTTTGATGAATTCACACTGATCTCTATTTGCATGCTCAGGAAAGACTTGCTGTTTAGGTGTAAGCAAAAAGATTGCATTGCTGCATACAATTAGAAGAGACCTACTGTAACTCTGGGTGCTTTCAGAGAGTAGCTTTCTGCTTAGCCATTACTGCTCAGCCCGTTTTACACCAGCAAAGAGAAGCTGCACCCTTTGTAGCAGTGACACACATTCCTTTTCCTGCATGGATTTTCCCACCATCAAAAGAGAAATTTCCTTAAGCTTGGCAATAATTAAAAAAAACCTAAACCAAACAAACACAACAAACAAAACCCACAAAATACCCCCAAAACCCCACAAACTAACCCTCTGCTGACTGCCACTGTTCCAGCAGTGTCTGGGTCAGATCTGAAATAAAGGGAAGTAATTACATGTGTAAACTCAGCCTGTGGAGAAGCAAGAAGTCTGCTATTGTGACACTGGAGAACAGTGTCTCTTTATGTGAGTTTTATGGGGCACCTCAGTGTTGTGCTCCTGTTTGGGGGGTTTTGTGTCTCTAGTTTTTCTTTGTCAGCATTTAACTATAAAGTCTCCATTGAGCATAAGGTTTGTTTACAAGTGGTTCCCAGCCCAGAGAGCAATTAAATGCTAGGTTTACTAAAGCTGAGTAAAGTTGCAAGGGTCAACCACAGCAACACCGAAGCAAACCCTCCCAGCCACTGTGGATGTCACCACTCTGTGTGCTCAGCCTTTTGGTGGCATGGCCTGGACACAGCACTGAAAACTGCACCATGTCCTGAAGACAGCCCTGCTGAAGGCAGGTCCTGTTTGTTCATCATAAAACCTGGTAATTAACCCGAGTCGCCTCTGTAAGTACACTGACCCTGGGTCCGGTCCCGAGCACCTCACCAGACAAACCTTTGTTTGCCTTGGAGGTGAAGAAGAAACGCACCCACACGGAAGAGAGTTATAATTTCCTCTTTTTTTTGGGCTGGCCTGAGTCAACTGATCTCTACATAAAGGGACACCACAAACAAACATGGGGCAAACTAATGAGCCACTTACCCTCCACTGCATTTGGTTTTAAGGTTATAAAGAAACTACTTCATGGCATCTGCCTGAGCCTATCATAGCTGGAAACTCAGGGGATGTCAGATCTCCTCTTCCATCTATGCAAAGTTTACTTTGAGCTGTAAATGCATTCAGATATCAGCATTCCTACTCATTTCACAGGTGATTAAAGGAAGAACAGAGCAAACTGCACCGTGAAAGATGGCAGAGACCACTGTCACTTTCGTCCTTCAGTGGTGAGGCAGAGGCTGGTTTGCCACAGGGTTTGGCAGGGTAGCCTGGGGCAACTTGCCTCTCCATGTAGCTACCAATGTTACATGCTTAATGTGATTTACGTTTCATTATCCTCCACTGCAGAACATCCGGTTCAGGGCGATATCTGTAAAGTTTATGGTGGCAAATGACATCAAAGCAGAGTTCCTTTGCTTTGAGAGATAGGTGAGTGGCCCAAGCAAGGGGCAAGCTGTCTTTTGCGGAGCTTTATGTAGAAAAAGTCATTTCTTCCAAGAAACCACAGGAAACACTGAGGCTGAGCAGGCCAGCACCCCCTCAAGATGCTATGGATCTTCCCACTGAACTCGGGAGCTTGGGTTTGACTTCTCCTTCACCATGCACAGCTGTAACACTCTCCTGGCAGCCCCTCTGCATAAGATTGAAAAGAAACTCCACAATGTCCCTGCCCAGCCATACAGGTTGTGCTAATATAGAGTCAATCCAGACCACAAGAACTCGGGAGATCAGTGATAGAGCTCCTTCTGACAGCCACATCTTGCCAACACGCACCTCTGCCGAATCAGTGGCACCGCGCAGTGCTGAGTGAATTGCTGGCTCATTGCTTTAACAGGCAACAGTGGGTTCAGGGTTTCATAAGCTCTGAACTCTTTAACACTCAACTCCAATGCTGCTCCTCGGTGACTGCTGGATTTAACATCTAAATGTCCTTGTTTCCGAGAAGGAGATGGGGATGAAAGAAAAAGAATAAGAAGTACAGTGAGTGATTTCACGTTCAAATAAAAAAGGCTCTGTACTTCAGGAAGTTATAAGCACCTGCAAACAGGAGTTTATAATGAAAATGTCTTTTCAACCATAACTACAGCGTCACAGTAGTAACGCTATAATACGATAAATTATCCTATTAAACCTAAAGAGATTTAATAAGACAGGAGTTGTATATTATAAATGCCAAATGATTATTAAAAAAATCTTTTTACTGAGGTTTAACAACTCCACCTTATATTTGTTGCCTTATTACACCCAAATAAAACGCATGCATGAGAACGTGCATTTAAACTATTGCATAAAGCACCCCAAAAAGAGAGTTACAAATGGATTATAAAAATCTGGAAGGAGCCCAGCCTCTGAAAGATGCAGTTCCCACCTTTGGGTTCATGACAACAAAGTCAGCAGAGTTGCTTACCAGATCTGAAACTGCTGGTAATGCCGGCCAATGATGGCTGCATAGCAGCCCTGCTTTGCTAAGTGGCACCAACGTCCCCCAATTACAGAGAGGGGTTAGCCCGTGTGAGTGGCTCCTTCTCTGAGCACACCCCTCCATGCAGTGGGGTTCTCAAGGAACATGTAATTTTCACTACTGGGCTGTGGCAGAGAGAAAGGTCCATTTGCGTACAACAGACATCTGAAAAGTAAGGGCTCCCAGGAAGGGAATCACAGAATCACAGAATTGTAGGGGTTGGAAGGGACCTCGAGAGATCATCGGGTCCAACCCCCCAAAAGGGGACAAAAGATGTGGTCGAGGCATGCCAGAATTTCAGCAGCTTACCAAAAGCCAGTAGGAAGCAAATACCTTCAGTGACAGAAATTATATCCTGCTACTGTACCAAAATCCTTGAGGTCATTTTTGGCTGGGTTTGGGATTTTTTCCATTTATTTATTTGTTTTTAAGTTTGCAAATGCAACTTTAATCAAGGTGGCTGAGAAAAGAGATTAACCTTAAACTCTATTTCTGGCCAACAAGAGATGGGGGAAATGTTGCAGCAGGCAAGCAAAAATGCATTGTTAACAAATGACTCCATTTATAGTCCAGATTTCGGACACCTTGTCCTTAGTCACCAGTGACATCTAATTTGTCCCTAAAAAAACTAGCCCTTACATCTTTGTTACTTTAGGCTTTAGGTTAAGACATGTGGATGTCCCTCATAAATCTGATCTCCTATAGGGCCTGTCTCTTTCCAGTAGCTTCCCAGTTGAGGGGGAAAAATAAAACAAACCAAGAAAAACCAAAGCCCACCACTACCCTTTCTTTTCCTTTCCTGTTCCAAAGACCTCACCAGGAATAAATTGTCCTAAATTTAGAGATGTTAATCCCACAGCGTTTGTGTGAAATAGGTTAGCCAGACTGAGAACAAAAGGGGGGAGGCAGAAAGCTATAAAAAGCAAATGAAGGAGAGAAAAAAAATATATCTACTGTACTTCACTGGCCAGAATCACTGTGGGTATATACCATACAGGGACATCCGTCAGCACTAATCAATACATGTGGTGTTAGTCATGGATGATAAATTTGAAAGGGATTATAACTGTAAACAGTGATCAATAGAGACTTGCTGGAGGAGACAGAGAGGAAAAAACAACCTTAAAATGTTACACGGTTAATAAAGTAAGGGGTCAGTCTTAAACAAAACTCCAGTGAGACCCACTTATTTCGGAGCTATTTCTACAAGGAGGGGGGGGAAGAGGGGGAAGAAAGCCCTACCGATTTTCATAAAGCAATTGCTACTAAAAGGGCACATTATTAATTTACGGCGTATTTGCTGATCCCTCTGTTTCGAAGTCACATCCTCCATTAATGTTTGGTTGGAGATGTTTTGCTGGATATAAGCTGGCATCCCTGAGACCCCCAGAGAGAAGCTTGCTTTCCTCCTCTCTCTGCCCCCCTCCTTCTCCCCCTCTCTTCCCTACCACTGACTTCACTATGGGCACATGAGTGATCAGAGCATTCACAACGGTGACATTCCCCTCCACAAACAAATTCATCCAGGGCTTCAAGTAAAAAATGCAGAGAGTCTCCGCTGTTCACCCACAGATGAATGGAACTATCCGTCTTGTCACCAGGGGTCGTAGCAAGAGGTTACTGCGAGTATATACCTTGGCTTCTGTGCTGACGTTTGCAAGCAGCTCCCTTGCAAAAAATAAAATAAAATAAAATAAAAAATCCTGCCATATCAAGCACTTATCCAGTCCCTCTAGAACCCTTCTCAGATCATGTCTTTCCACACCTTTGGAGTCACAGCTCCAGGCTTGACATATATATTTTTTTTCTGCTGACCTTTTAGCGTCCTTTCTGCCACAGTGTGTAAACCATAAGCTGATATATGAAGGCAATTTTTAGTGGTGCCACTTGTATCTGAGTGATTGCACACGCTTTACGTTTCTGGCCTGCCACCCTTCCACCTTTTGAAGATCTCTCTATTTCTTTTAAAGGAACTGCAACAGAGGTGAAAGGAAGTTTAACTGCTTCAAGTCTTTGATGGCCCAAGAGCACCTGTTTTGGGTTTTCAAGAAGATACGCTGCAGATTGGCTGACCAGTGCTTATGCTCAAACACTAAATCTTCCTTTTCTTGTATATAGACTCGCAGGGGTTGAAGGAAGGGAGGAGAAAGGCTGTGTAAAGCATTTCCCAAAATTTAAGCTGGCAGAGATCAGTGATCACAGCAGGGCAGCTTTGCAAATATGTTACCGATAAGCTGCAAAGATGTGGAGTTGCAGACGCGGGGACTGCGGCTTACGGAGCACGGGCCTGTGAAGATTTTCTGTGCTGGAGCAGGGGGATACTCTCTGCAGAGATTTGCAGCACACAACTTCACAGAGTCATTTTTTGTTGCCTCTCCGCCACTCCCTACCCTGGTCGCAGCACTGGTGGTGAATCACTCGGGAGAACACGACCGACGAGATGACATCAACCATTCCTTGCAGATTTGTAGCACACTGGAATGGTAAACTCCCACATGGCCACAGAGGGGACACACACACATAGGCATTGGAATGTGGCAACTGCCCCTTCTTAATATCCTAGTTAGATAGAAGAGCAATAGCAATACAATAGCAAGCCCGAGGACCACCTTGAGGCCGGGATGACCCTCTTCAGAAACATGGCTCCCTACTCCAAGGAAGCAGATGCACCCTCATGCAAATGTGGAACGCCAAAACCACACAGCATCCTAAAACAGGGTCACAATCTCAAGCAAAGGGGATAGATACACTTCAGAGCCTGCAGAGTCCTTGTCACCAGCTACAGTCACATGAATGAAGGAGTCCGCTACAGCTACTGAACCCACAAGATCCCAAAGCAACAGCAAAACCTGGGAAAATCCATTTTTATCCTCACATCTCCTGTTCCAACAGATTTTTACCAAGTGGAAGAACAACAAGGTGGTCGTCTTCTATGATGAAAGTGTTTGGGGAGTCTAAGGAAAAGTGCAGTTCAGGAGTGGTGAGGGAGATATGGAGGAGGGTAGTTGATGATCATCAAAGGGATGGTGAGACTTTGGGAGGGGGACACAAAGGAAGTGGAGTAAAGAAGTGGAAAGGAGGCATGAACAGGAGATAGAGAAGAGCCTACAGGGTTTAAAAAAAAAAAAAAATAGGTTGAAAATTGGCATGAGGAAGCACTACCACCAGAGCAAACCCAGAGCCTTGTCCAAATTACCTGTACACACAGTATGTCTAAAGCGGTGAGATTTGGTGCAGGATAAAAGTACAGATTGAATGCCAAAAATCCATTACTTTTTAGCAGCAGAAGCAGAGGACCACATGGCTGCCGTCAAGTTGGGGATGGGAGGTTTCCAACCAAGTGAGTTGCTGCGTAGTTGCCATGGGCACAATTTGTGCTCAAGCTGTGCACAGAGGCCAGGATTTGGCTTGGAGCCCCTGGGTTACACATTACCTTTACAACACACTGCCTGGGTGCCTTTCCTGGACAGGGGGTGACCGGACAAAATTCCAAGGGACTGCCCGATGGGTCTCCAGGAGAGACCCCCTTGGGTATCTGTGTGGCATGCTATATATGTTACACATACTATGGTAAGGAAGGGAAGAGAAACTACCAGACAGAGAACTGACAAAAAGCTTTGACTCTGTCCTCCTTGGGTCTGATCCAAAGTATGCTTTCATCACACAGTCATTGATTTAAGAGTCGGACTGAGCCCTTTCTTCCAATGGGAGCTGTATTCCCAGCTGCCCTTTTTCAAATCCTGGCCTTGGCATAAAGGGAGTATAAATAATTTTCATTTCAAAGAGGGCTGCAATTGTCCTGTGTTTTAATGCTGGGACACTCAGAGTAGCCTGTCCTGTGTGACGCTGGGAAACATCACCCATCTCACCTCCAAGAGCCCTTCCTCCCCCTCCAAGGCTTCCTCCCGTACAGACTGGGTTAGCAAAGGGGCAAAGCCCTGGGGGCCAGGCAGGCATAAAGCCACGGTTTCTGCGCAAGGTTGTAGACTCGCACTAGTGGTCTAGTGACCCTGATGATATTGATGACAATTAGTAGACAGAGATTAAAATGGAAATGAGGGAAGGATTCGTCTGTCACTTTATCCATCAGCTGTAGCTTGCCCCAGGCAACAGACACACACTGGGCTTTTTGTTTTGTTGTTATTCCCTTGTTCAGCTCAGTTAGTTTCAGCGGTTCGCTTAGTTATTACTAATTTTTTCTTAAAACTGCTATAAAAAGGGGGTTTTGTTAGATAGCCGCCACTGACAACTCACAGCACCGAGTGGGCAGACCATCCCTGGATGTGTTTCCTCTTGTTGCCTCCCTGATGCCGAGGGAGTTGAGTGGCTCTGCTTTCTTCTTCCTATTTCAGTAGCTTCTGTTTCTTTTGTTATTTTAATACTTAGGAAAGCAGTTGAATCTCTAGGGCTGGAGCCTGAAGGTCTCCCTTTGACTACGGACCCACTAATGGCAAAGGTAATACCAAGTTGTTATCTGGCCATGAGGCTCAGGCTGGATGTGAGGAGACAGGGAGGAGGAGACGTGGTGTGTCCCTTCAGTGAAATCTGTCCCATCCACCTTTCTCACATGACTTGGAATTGCCTTTTCATGCAATCGGAGGACACACCCCCTGAATTTTTCACTGAAATTAACTTCTAAACCTGATGACAACTGGCATGTTCTTGTGGGGGACAGGGAAGTTTTGTTTAATCCTAAAATGTCATAACTTGAGGGAGAGTGAATTCTCATGCAGCTATTATAAGATTCCAGTTCACAACCACTAAACCTTTTTGATTCAGTAGTCCATCCTAAAGCCTAGCAAAACACCTCCTCCGTTTGGGTTTGGTCTGCCATTAAAGCATGCTCCTGAAGCTCTTCGGTAGTTTATAACACAGAGCTGCCCTCATGGTACCAACACTTCCACCCTGCTTTCTTGTCCCCTCTTGTTCTATCTCCCCAGCCAGATTCCATCTCCCAGGAGGCACCTTTGCTACTTTTTATTAACACCACCCCAGTCCAATGCTGTGTACACTCCATATGTGATAAATAATGAGCAACTATGCAGACAGACAACCACCCTTCCCCTGGAAAAAAAAAAGGAGAGAGATTCACTATTCATAAAGTACTAGAGAGCAGACTCACATCTACCACAGTCTTTTCATGGCTTCTGCTGTCTCCAGCTCTGCTGAGTTGCTCCCAGGAAAAGCCTGGGCACGGGCAAGACAGGAGCCGGGGAGCAGAGCTCAGGTCTACCCCCCCTCCACTGCAGCTCATACTCCAGGTCCCCGAGGGATGGAGGCAAATAAATAGGCAAGATGCCTCCGCTGCTGTCGGGGCACTGGCACAGAGAGAGCTCCTTCCACTTAGCACAGTCAGCAGTGATTAAGGGCTCGGTCTTTAAGCTTAGAAAGACCATGCTTTGGCCCTGATCCTGCAATGAGATGGCCGAATGGTTGCCACCCATGCAATTTCACTGTGGATTTTTAAAAATTTGTTGGAAATGTGCAGTTTCCCAGTAGGAATGCAATTGCTGTTAGAGATTGAAATCTTGCTTGGAAATAGGGACCGGTTGAAGGTAACACACTGTGCAGCAGGTATCCTGATACACCACCTGAGAAGTAGGAATGTTTTCTACCTCCATCCCCACATTTCCCAGTTGGGACTAAACCTGAACAACCTGATTTATTACACCTGCTTTTCACATGGTTAGCTGCAAATGTTTCTCAGGTTTCTACTGCTGTTGATGGACTACTGACTAATCAAAAAGTCAGGAGTGCAAATTTGCAGTACTGGCTGCTAGCCAGTTTGCCCATAAAAGGTTTCCAAATGGTCACTGAGCCCTTAACCCTGCTGAAAACAGCAACAAAGACACTGCCCCAAGCTCCTGCCACCATCTCCCTCTCACTTTGTTCCCTGCAAACATCATTGGGTTGTTTTTTTTTTTTTAAAAGAGCACAATTCCAGAACATGCAGTGGAGAGGCCTTTCTACCCATTAAAAGCTACATGTGGGTGTGAATTATTTTATATTCTCCTCAGAAATTATCAGACCACCTCAGAAAATGATTAGTTTTCACATAAGGTGCCAGATCCTCTGGTCCATTTAGGCTGCTTTATGCCACTTTGATGGTTCAGCTCAGCCCTAAATAAAACAGGCTTAATTATCCTTAGGATTTCTCCTGCCTTGGGAAATCTCCAGGTAATGTGGAAATGCCACAGGGACTCAAACACCACCACAGCTATTAGCGTCGGAGCGCAGTGGCTGGGATATCCCCACGCCCCATTGATTTCCTGCTGCTGTGGCTGTGGGCATCTGGCACAGATGAGGGCCACCCTCGGGCTAATGCTATTTATGCCAAGGAAAGGTCTATGAGTGGGATGGCTGCAGGATGACTGCTTAAAAATAACCTTGTAAGTCCAAGCCTAAATCAAACATGAAATACGTAGGGTTTGGTTGGAATGCCCCACTCTGAAAGTCCCTGGCTGATGAGAGGAAAGGGGACCGTAGGTTTGGAAAAATTCCTTTCCCCCAGTTTTCCAAAGCCCTCTCTCTCTTGCAGGAATACAAGGGACACAGAGCCTCTGAATACACACCTCATCTCAGAAAACCAGCCTTGCCTGCCACAGACACCCTGAACAGTCCCAGCTCCAAAAGCACGCCAGGCCCAGTGCACTACTCTTACACAGAGGCTACGAGGGAGGACTCACCTGGCCCAAAGGGCTAGTTGCCAGGCACGCCCCCCTTCAGAGACAGCAGAGAAAAATAGGGCCTTTCTGCGCAAATTTCAGCTCACGCTAAGTAAGGTGCCTAAAAATTATCAGGAGAAACCATCAAAGAATAATGGGTGACCAGCTCACAGCTTACATTGTGTCTTCTCATACACTACTACCTCGTGGGTATTTGGGGCAGGACAGGTGGGTTTGCAGATCTGCCACTTGCGTACGTAGCGAAGACACAGAAAGAGAGAAGACTGACTTAAATGGGGGCACTGAATACAGTGCACAGGATGGGGCCAGCAGAAATCCACTGCCTCCTCCCAGCACATACCCCAGGTAGTTCAGTTCCATCACAAAGCCAAGACAGCGTTATTTGGGAGCTCACATTTCAGTTGCCTTTGTCTGTCTGCCTCCCTGAATCTGCAAACACCACTGCCGTGGAGCAGATCTGTGTCACATTCAGAAAGCCAGAATTTCTGCATCATGCTTAGAGGAAAGCTGAGATTTTGACAAAACTGATGGGCAAGCTCCTCTCGCACTAGGAAAAGTTTCTTATGCACCACGGGCGAGTGGGCGAGGGAATTTGTTGAGACCTGTCGTAGCACCAACAAGAACTAAAAAATCTTGCAGCAGCTACTGCCATCTGAGCCTGTCAAATTCCACTGCAAACAATATGTCACTCTGCTGGGGAGGCGGCGAACAATCTGAGGGTGAGAAAAAGGGACGTCTGAAGTATCCAAAAAACTCACTCCAAAGGTTTTAAAAAAGAAGAGAGCCCATCCATGCACACGCACACACGCACACGGTGCCTCTGGCCAACAGGCATTTGCTTGAGATCTCAAGCTTCCAGATTTTCATCAGTTAGAGTATTATCAAGCCCCCCCTGGTTTCAGCAGAGTAGGGTAATGTCAGTTTTGGCAGACCTTTCTGAAATTCGTGGCCAAAGAGCACAAATGCTGATGGAGCAGGCAGGCTGCAAAGCTGCCTACCCTTCCAATGATGCTCAGGGTAACAGGCTTTAAGACCACCAAACCTTTTGCTGCCCAAGTGCTGGTTTAATTGGGCTCTGAATGGTACACCAGGAGAGGCAATGGCATTTGCTTTGCACCCTCCGGGGGACATGGAGTCTCAAAGCAGTTGTGAAGAACAGTGAGGAATGGGAACATCGGGGTATGGCTGATGCCTCATGCTCAGGGGCATTTTCCTCTTCTTTCAAGCTCTTTCTCTCCCAGAGCTGCACACGTTGTCTTCCACACTTCTTTGCTGCCTCACCATATGTTGTATTCCCAACAAGCTAAAGCTCAGGAGCAATAAACCTACCCCTGCAGAGGTGTCCAGGAACGACGCCAAGGCTCTGGAGAGCAGGGAAGCCCCCTTGAACTGGCCTCTCACTAAGGGATCATTAGCCAGCACAACTTCCAAAGGGGTTTCCACTCTTTCCAGGCTAAGTGTTAATGGGTTTCCATTAACCTTACTTTAATATCTCAATGCTTTTCACTACATCATAGCCCTGCAAGATCAACCATGGTAAAGGATGTATTTTGGAACATGGTCCCAAGAAATACAAAGCTGACAGTTCCCATCTGCATTATGATTTGGCCCTTCCAGCAAAGGAAAACCCACAGGCAAGGGAATACAACTTTTGACTTAAATGCAGTGTCCTGTACAAAATTTAAGGAGAGGTGATATTCCTCCCATGATATCTGTTAATATTGTCTCCAGGAAGAGGCAAACAACATGATCATACAACAGCGGGACTAAAACAAGTGAGAAATATCCTGGAAAACACACATTGAATTAAAACGTGAAAGCCTAAGAAGAAAACAGAAAATTAGAAACCTGTGGCCATTGAAAAACAGAACAGAAACAAAACAGATCAACAACTCACAGAGCAAAACAGCATACAAATTGGAACAATCAATATGAATAACAAGAAAACCAAAGGTACGGATCAAAACCTAAAGCACACTTGCTAAGTCTAAAATAACCGCGTTTCTCTCTGAAATGCAAGGCCAAAGCTGCTTCTTAAGGACAAATCATTGATGCTAACTACCTGTACAGGTCTGGAGAGCAAAATCAGAACCTCAGGTTCTTTTAAAGGAGAGGTGTAGTGAGAAAAGACATCTTTTCTTCGCTGTGCTAAAGCAAGGGCTTTTCTCCTTTCACCCACCCCCAGCAATTGTTTCATAACTCCAAACAGAGTCAAAAGACCTCCCAACCCCCCCAGCAAATTAAGTGGGTTGTAGTACTGATTTCACAGGATAAACTCACTTACACATTTGAAATTTATACGAAACCTCCCAAAACACATTCAGCTAATGAAACCAAACATTTTGCCATGAACCCTGAATATGTCTGAGCAGCCCAGATCTTCCCAGCCTGTAACAAGATTCCCAATTTCTCAGACAAGTGCACAAACCTTCTTCTGTATCACCTATTTTAGTCGCAGGAGCACCTCTCCTCCCTTGTCAGGTACCATCTCCCAGCCCTGTGGAGTCTTGTTAACTTTCTACCTTTTGTGCTCCTTGCTGTTCAAAGATTTCGAGAACCGCACACAAGAAAGAATTGAAGGGAAACTTGTCAAGGCCGATCGGTCTAAAGTTGGACCTATCAACTGTGATTTGCTTTAGGAACAAACACAAGCAATAGCCTCTTGCCCCTTTTCTCTGACTGTCAGCAGAGAAAGGGGAATCTCTGAAAATGATCTAAACCCCGTTTTCCCAAGCATCAGATAGCCTGAGAACAACTACACTGAATTTAATACCCCCCAAATTACTATATTTTTCCTCGTTTTATATAAATCTGATTTGTCCAGATGCATTTCAGGGTTTTTTTCCCAAGTTGATTTAAGCAGGGCTTAAAGGAAATACGATCCTCTGCCATTTCAAAGGGATGGATATTTTTATATTGAAATATATTCTCTGCAGCACAGGTCCAAAAGCAATCGTCACTTCGAAAAGGAAAGCAATGCGTATGGGAGAGGAGGAGAGGTGTGTACCTGGCTTCACAGCACCTGTGAGCAGCACCCTGAGAATAAAGCTGTGAGCAGCCCCTGGGACTTCTTCACCAGCATGTGTGAGGCCCTGGCTGCAGAAAGAACTCCCTTAGCAAAGGGATTATTGGTCACACCTCTTTCTACTGAGCCTAACCCTGGAGGCTTTGCCTGCAGGCATCACTGACGCAGACAAAGATAAGAAAAAATATATAGGTAGGGACACAAGAAAAGAAAAACAGGGGGGAAAAAGAGAGAAAAGAAAAAAAAAAAAGAGAGAATTGAATACAAAGGAAAAGCGTGGGACACCTGGAAACTGGTCATGCCTCAGGAGGCCAGTGGGTGCCCCAGCCATCCAGCTGAAGGTCAGTAATTTTCATCACACCCTGCCAAGTGCCTACTGGAAATCAGGAAGGCAGAAAGGAATCCTATTAGAGAATAGGATGACGCCAAGCAGTCATTTTTTCTCTACTTTTAATATGTCCTTACTATTATGCTGCCGTTTAAAGGAGCCCCACTCCTGCACATAAAGCCCATACTCTGCAGCTTCCACTCACCTGTTGGATAACCTCATCTTAAAAAGCAACTCGAAGCTAGGTGAGGAGAAAAACCTCCCAAATCCTGGTCTTACCCATACCACTTCACAGTTTACAGCAAGCCTGCTGGAAAAGGTGGTGCTAAGCAAGATGCAAGCCTGAGCTCATCACTGGTATGTGGGGCCAACTACTGTCCTTCACCAGGATCTTATTTGACCCGTGGTGCCCACTAAACAGCCACTTAATGCAGAGCTAGCTGTTCTAACCACCACATTAAACAAAGCACAATTAGATTTAACTCGGCCCTTTGGAATGTATTTGTCACCAGTCTCATCCCTCTTTAGGTTGTAGCTGGTGACAGCTTTATTTACCACTTGAAGAGAGCTCTTGGGAAGTCATCTTGCCAGGCTAACTGTGGGAGAATGGTATTTCAAAGGGACAGATGCAAAACCATTTTCTCCTCAACATTCATGCAGTGAATAACTTGGTAAGGGCCACTTCAGTTTGACACTGCAAGCTCCGTGTCTCCCCTGCCTCAGGAGCTGTAAACTGGAGTATTTCAAAGGATACTGCACAGGCTCCAGCAGTTCCAGCTTAAAAACCTTGGCGAGTCACATGCCTGATCCTGCTGATTAGTTTGTCCCTGGTTTGGCCCCAGGACAGGGATTTCGGACACTCGGACACGCCAGGTAAGAAACACCTATTTTTTTAGTTTCTCATGTGAAGGGCTTCTGGCTCAAATCCTCAGGTCTTTTTAATCAGCCTGACTTGATTTACCCATCTCTGTGGGGGGCAGGCTGGCACTAAGCAGCTCCCCTTAATCTATCCATCAGTTGCCAGGCAAACTCTGGAGCAGGCAAAGAGAACCAGCAAACAGAGTAATTTCAGGGCAAGTTTGAAGAAAGTATTAGAGAAACTTTCATTTCCAGAGGACATTGAGGGAGCGCTTGCTGGCAGTGTGAGCGTGCCTCGGAGCTGCAGTGGATGGGCTCTATTTTCTCACCAAGATTTGTTCAGAACAATGTGCAAGTGGCAATGAAGCTAGAAGAAACAAAACTGTGGTTCGGAAGTGCAGTTGCAGATTCAATGAAGAATAAAGCAGAGCTGTTTGGAACAATCTTCCTTAGGAGGCATAGCTACTCCCTGCGGGAAAGAATGAAAATGGTCACACAGGGACTAGGCAAGGCAGAAGATTGGGGAATACTTAACTGATGATTTGGAATTATATGAAGGACCAAGAAAAAACACTGTAGGGATAGACAGTGAGTGCATTCATGCCAAGGAAGTTGTAGAAAATACCTCCACAGTGGTAGTCAGTCAAATTGAGCAGAAGCAAGTGTATATATACAGTCTTATAGGGCTCCTCCTGTCCTGCAAAAAGAAAAAGTCAGCTAATTCTGCATACGTAATCACTGCCTAGGTAAACGGTGTGAGGGTTTTGGTTGTAGTTCAAAATCATGTTGTTGAGAACAAAATTACGAAAGCATCCACTTACACAAAGGGCTGAAATGATTTAATTGCCTATACACTTCTGCTAGAAGTTGGATAATAAACGAGAGGAATTAGAATTGCTGATTTATGAGCATAAATTTGACTTGGTTTATATTACTGGGAAAACTCACATGATCAGAATGTAAAAATGACTGGTTACAACCCAACTCAAAGGGCTCAAGTGGACAAAAAAAGGAAAGGGCGTGGTACACTCTCTCAGAATCTCGACCTCTGCAAGCCCGTGCAAATCAGACATAAAAATTTTCGACTACCAGTCAATCTGCGTTCTTACAAACAAACTAGAAGGCAGCGAGCTATTTGGTGCCTGCTACACACCACCGAATCACCATAAAAAACAGGATGACCAGCTTCTTTAAAGACTTATTTATCATGTGTTGGTAAAAAAAGCTGTGTTAACATATGGGACTTCAATCTGAATGGCATATGCTGGTGTTCTCAGGCTACCAGCGCTAAAAAGTCCTCAGAATTTCAAAAATTACAGGCAGCCAATTTCCTAACTTAGCCCAGCTCAGGGTAGAGTGCCTAATGACAGCTACAGAGGAACTGATCCCAGATGTAAAAATTGATGGTTACTCGAATGCCAGCGATCACGGCTTGATTGTATTTGTTGTCAAATAGAATTTGTTGTCATATAGAATTGAGTCTGAAGTAACGCGTGTGTTTACGGGGGTTCTGGTATGTGTATTCACATACCAGAAATCATCGTTTTCCCAACGCTGAAATAATTACAAGCAATATCAGCTACTGAAGAACCTTTTCATGGTAATCAGAAAAGTCTCAAGAATACATTCCTAGATTTCAAAGGCCGTAATTCCGCACCCAAGAAAGAAACTGACAGTATTTTAAAATTACTTCTAGTGTAAAGGTAGACGTAGAACCAAAACACATTTATTTCTACACAAAGGACTAATGATATGAAGGAAAACTGATAATAACAATTATAAACCAAAAGCTAATAACTGTGGGAAATTGACAAAGGGAGCCAGAAAGGAAAAAAAAAAACCTAAAAGAGAGAAATCAATGAGGAAAGGATATCTGGGGATTTTAAAAGCACATTGAGAACAAAAATGTTGTCATCTGTTACTGGAGGAAAATAGTACAAATGTAATAATGAGGAAAACATAGAAGAATTCAATGAATACCTGCCTTCCATATTTGGGAAATAGATTTTATATGTATTTTGTCTAAAAATAATGCATCACACAGTCTCTGCTATGAGTCAAAGGGGTTTAAAACAGCAGCTAGAAAACAGAGAAATTTTGAAGTCAGTCAGTTGGAAAATGTGCATCAAGAGTTTTCAAAGAACAAGCATGGAATCTCTGCACCCTGCGGGGACTCGGTGGGACTTATAGTACTCCAGAGGACCACAGCAGAGTAACATTTTCTCCAAAAATTAAAACAAACAGATGGGGTCCTCCAGGTACAGCGAGACCTGTCAGTCTGATCTTGGGTAAGGTAATGGGACAGTTAATCCAAGAATTATGCATTGCAATACAAAAGGAGCAAATACAAATAGCTCCCAGCAGTGTGGGTTTGCAGGAAATGGATTTAATCACTTTATCTTCTTTTTGTTTTTTAAGCTGAGGTCACAGATTGGGTTGGTAAGGGTGGGAATGTCGGTATGCCACACTTAGATGATATTTTTTTCTTGGAAGGGGTGCAATCAGCTTCTCCACACTGTTTTGACTCAGTAGGTAGCATGATATAAACTAAACAAGGCACGAATTAAAATGGATTAAAACTGGCACCTTAGATTGAAAAATATAACTGTGAGTAGAAGTCTGCAAATTGAGTAGGAATAGTTTTATAGCTGGGCCAGCAGCATCAGTCCTTAGTCTCATGCTATTTAACGTTTTAAATCAACGATTGAGAAAAAAAACCCCAACCAACCCCAGAATAAAATCATTATTAATAAAGTCTGCAGGTGACAGAGAGACTGCAGGAGAGCCAGATCAAAGAGCACACAAAGCTCTCTGAACCAAACTGTAAAACAAACAACACTCAACTGGACAAAACCACTGTCAGCCAGCCAGAAACCAAGCACCAACCGCACCGTAAGACCACTGCCCCTACTCTGAGCAATGCCAAAACTATGGTTATCATCAGCTGATCATAAAAATCTCTCTGCAGCCTGGTAACCACAAAAGCCAGCACAGAGCAGAGAGGGGTTTCAAGGCAGAGCAGAGAGGTTATCCTGCCCATGCCTTTGGCAAAGGCGCAGCTGCTTACAGGAATACATGGACAGCCCTGGAGGCGAATGTTCAAGCAGGAAATTGGTTAACTGTAAAGGATTTAAAGAGGAACAAGAATGGCGAAAGCACTAGGAAACATGCCTTATCACAAACAACTTACAGACCTCTGTCCCTACAGCATATCAAAGTATGGAACTTTTTTTACCTAGGGGATTGTGGTGCATTTTCCAGCACCAGGAAAATCTCCAAAAGTGCAGTTGACTTGCAGTTCTAAAAGGTACAATGTACTTGAAAAGGGATAAATGCACTCAGAGACTTCTGACTGGTCCTCATCCCTTTCCATGGTTGATGATTCATATCTTCTAACTTTCTTCTGGACCCTCTCCCACATTTCACAAGTAATATTTGCCAGAATATTTTGTTCCTCTCTCTCTATTTTACTTACCACCTTCTTCTCACCTAAAAGCTGCAAAACATATTTATTTGGTTGGTACCATGTAGATTACCATTTATTTCACATGCCTGCAGCACTAATTTTCAGAGACAGATTTCACTTATTTCTGTTCTTCAGAATAAATGGTGAGAAATGGCTAATTTGCTACATCACAACATTTTAGGAGGTGAAGAAGATGGAAAAAAAACCCCACCGGCTGTCTGAAAAGTTAGGATACAAATCCAGTCTTCTAATTATTAAGGGGTGTGTTTAAATACAAGGGGAGGCAGTTCCACAGTGCTTAAGTTTAAGCACAGGCATATATTTTCACAAGATCGGGGATTATAGAATTGGGGGGGAGGGGGGGGTAACAACTCTTCATTACCACAAGCCATAATTTCCCAATTATTTTTTTTTTCCCCCCCAAAACCCTGCTAATATCTATTTTGCATACATGTGATGAAACAGCCTTTTACAGCTATCTTCTGGAAAACAGAAAATAATCCATTTTCCCCTTTTCCCCACATTCCGCTGATATTTTGTGCCAGACTCAAACTGACAGAATTTGTCAGCTACCAACTGGAGATGCTACCAGTTTCCAAATCAGGCATTACGTGGGCCAACCAGTGGTCTGAAACCTACTGTAAACAGCCCCTAAGCAAGAAGCCAATATGGTAATTTGGGGAAGTGATTTAATATATTGGCTTCCGGTAGCAAGTTAGACCCCAGGCAAGGAAACGCACTTAGAGGGAATTCGGCATGACACCGAAATCGGGACAGTCGGGAGCAGTTTCCTCTCTGGGGAAGGAAAACCAGCAGCACAGAAGTGTCACTTCAAGCTTGAACAAGTTTCTACCAGCAGAACTTGTCAGGACACTGCCAGGCAGGAGCTGACAGCTGTAAATCAGTATACCTCCAAACAAACCACCAAGCACACTTGCTTTGTAGGGAGAGGGTCTCCCCATGACAACAGCCATCCAACTCACCCTTACCCTAATAACTGCATAATGAAAATAAATCTGAGCAAGTACTCAGGAATGCCCTTTTCCCCCCACGTTGTTGCACTGAGTTGGAGTAATGCCAAGGTTTAGGGGTTTGTTGGGGCTGGGTTTTTTTTGCTGCTGCTGCTGTTGTTCTAAAAAGGTTTTGCTCTGCAACCAATTTTGTTTTGTTAAAATAAGCAGAGAGGCACTTGCTATTGATCTCCATATTAAATAGTCCCAGTAAACATTTTGACTCACTCTGCAAACTTAATACAGATGTTCGTTCTGCACAGATCACTACCGACAGCTGATACGGGGACTTAATGTGCGGCCGTCGTAGGGGAAGACAGCAGCACAGACGGAGCTCAAGCGATAGGGAACTGCAAAAAACAAACAGCTTTCTGGCAGGTAAGCATCGGCCTGTGCAAATATCATACCGATGCTCTCAGGCGTGTGTGCCTTCATGCCACGCGTGTGAGGGAAGGGAGCAGATTTCCACTTCTATCCATGACTGCTACACGGAGCGGCATTAAGCAGAAAGAAAACCCCTCAGCATGTACTTGCCTATGATTGCCCTGCTAAAAAGAGCTCTATAACAAGGGACTAAATGCATCAGGGCTCCGTTCAGCAGAAATTCAATTTCTGGAGGTGCCAGGAGCAGAGGATCCGCAGGATTCCATGCTTTGGCAACAAAAGAGGCTAAACCTGATTCACGAGATAAAGTGACATCAAAAATCAAAAAGGGCCTGCCTCTATTCGCCCCTGAAGGTCTCTCACACCTGGGTCTTCTCTGCGCCGGGCTTCTGCAGCAAACCAGCCACCCTCTGCCCAGGCAGAGTTACCAGAGCTGAACTGATCAGCTTTTGGCAGAAAAAAAGCCCCTAAATTTGCAAATTTGGCTTGGAAGTGTTTTTATTCCTCAGTCTGCAGGCAGTGCTACCTGAGGAAGCTGCCTCATCCACCCGCTACAGCTTCATTGTGCATGAGGCGGGAAGGGGCAGCAGCCATGACACCAGCACAGAGGTCAGACCCTGCCTGCGTAGAAAACCGCTTCTCCCAAAAGCTGCCCTTTTCCCAGATGGCTCATATAATAACTGGGACAAACAATCTCCTACCTGCAACGTTATCTGTGTCCATACTGGCTGCGGGTGCCCAGACATCGGCCGTGCTGTGAGGAGAGGCCAGAGCTGCCCTGCTCAGGCTGGCTCCAACAGCTGCACTGTGGGGCACAACATGGCCCCTCAGAGAGGCTAAAATGGCGCCCAGCAGTAAGGCGTGAGGGGAGAAGTGTAAGGAGCAGCCCTGAGGGCCCTGAGGGGAAAAGCAGAAGAGGAAGAGAGGGAGATGATGGGCTGCAGGCCCCAGCAAAGAGCACCATGGTGGTGGGTCAGAAGGAGTGGCAGTGGGGGCCTGCTGTAGACCGAATGCAGCCCTGCCGCCATTCCCCTTGTGCCCCTTGGGGAGAGGAGTGGTCAGAAGTAAAGGGGGGAAGTTGAACCTGAGAGAAAGAGCTATGGGGAAGGAAGGTGTTGGTTAAATTGGCCCCTGTTTCTCACTGCCCAAACCTATTGCAATCAGCAATAAATTCATTTTCCCTAAGTCAAGTCTGTTTTGCCCATGAAGCTAATTGGTGAGGGATCTCCCGGTCCAGCAAGCTTTTCTCTCCTTTTTTTCACTGCCCATCCTCTTGAGAAGGGGGAGTGAGACCGTGGCTGGGTGGGCATACCTCAGAGGTTGGGATCAGCAAGCCATGGCATCAGTGTCAAGGACAAACAGACAAGGTTTGGAAAGACCCACCAGAAGACCACTGGAAAAAGAACCTCAGCCTTGGCCAGAGCCAGGAGCCCCATCTCACAGAGGCAAGGCAACACCATTTGGCTGCACGAGACTCTTTTGCCTCTGAGAGGATCAGCATCTCCATGATACTGAACCAGAATTTGGGAAAGGAAAATACAGTCTGCCATATCTCTTGGGCTAGGGCTCAGCACCCTGCTCAAAGAAACCTGGTGTTGGTTTCTTTGAGCTAATCAGATCTCCAGACATACAACTCCCCCTGAAATTTAAGTGGGGAATAATAAATAGGAAGTGATGAAAAGTATGCACTTGAAAAATAACTTTCCAAGTTCTTGCTAGATTCCATAAAACTTTCTGAACATACAAATATTTGTACATATACCCAAAGATTATCTCAAATAGCAGAGCTGGTTAAAGTAGCCTTGCAAAGAAGGGAAGAGCAAAGCCCTACTCATTCATGAATATATTTATGCATTTGTTTATTGCTATGCAGCCAGCTCTAAACCCTACCCAGCAGGGGAGAGACTATATACCTTATGCCTATGGGGCTCGTAATGCTTCCAGAGGGGATGGAAAAACTTCCAAAAAAGTTTGGCATTCAGATCCAGTTTCTCTGCTTATCTGCTGCTAATCCAAACTCTCCCAACATATCAAAAACGTTGAACCGGGCAGGAAACCACATGAGAACAGGTTTTCCTACAGGATTTCTGGCATTTCTACATTAGATTCCAGATGGAAACACCCATGAGAACAGCTTCTATCCTGGTACTTTTGGCACATTCAGTTCCAATCCTATCTGGAAACCTGAATTGGGAAGGGAAATTAAAAAAAAGAAAGAAAAAAGAAAAAAAAAAACCCACAAAAGAGAAAGCATCAACCATTTGCCCCAGTATTTCAGAACCTGAAGAAAGGTTTATCATACATGCTGGGTTTTAATATTAGGAAATGGGAGACAACAGTCTCTATCTTGTCTTCAGTGGGTCGTTTGTTCCTACTCTCAGTTTCACATGCACACAGAAAGAAATACCAGAGCATTTGCTAGAAATGGCCCTCCATCTCAAAATAAGCATGGATCACACCATCCCCAAAATATTTGGTCTTCCCCCCAAATTACTTTCCTCTGTACACAAATGAATGTCAGATACAATAAAAAAATAAAATAAAAAAAAAACATTCATTGAAACTTCAGAAATAAAGGATTTCAAAGGGGTTATCTATGGCTACAACTGAAGTCAGGCTTCATGCTAGTCAGAGCGAATTCCTCTAAAAGGTGAATGAATTCACCACGTTCCCTGCAGCCCGTTTTTGCTCATTTATCCAGCTTTGCCACTCTCTCGAGATTGGCAGCCGCTTCCAAAGACAGTAACTTCAGCAAAACAACTTTGAGCAGAACCTTCCAAAATTTATATTCAGCCCCACTCGATGATTTTCATTACCGAGTGGTTACTTACTATCAACTTTTTCTTATCTCTTTATTGTTACTGAAAGCATATATATTTTGTCCCAGACACTGTCTGGTGCCTTCTCTCTGACCTCCCAGCCCTGCCCCTTGCTCTTTGCACTGCTGCCCACACTGGGAGAACACAGAGACAAGGTTTGAGACTGCAACATCAAGTTGGTTCCTTAGCAGCTCACATGCCCATCCTAACCCTTGTGTGGTTTTAACATGAACCACTATGTAAACCCCCAGCAAAGAAATAAGGAAAAACACCAAGCAACTGCTACTTTGATGCAATTATTTCAAGCTACACCCAGAGGTCTCAAAAACCCCAAAACCTCTTTTCTTAAGGCCTGTAGATACCTGTTCATGTGCTTCCAAATTCAGCCACCTTTGTACCTCACTCTGCGAGTAATGCTATCGAAGGAGGTGGGACCCTTCAATAAGGGGTAAGGATACAGCCTCAGGCCCTCCTTTCTTGCTCCCCAGCCATTGACTGCTGTGAGCTGGAAGCAGTCCCTCTGCCCCCCTCTTGAAGTACAGAAGATTTGCTTGTGTTTATATTTTTAAACTCTTTTTTTTCCCCTGAAGAAATGCTGCTGCATCTACTCACATGTACATCAGTTCCCTCTACTGGCAGCATTAATTAAGCTATTCCTTTAATTCACCAGGTAGAACGTGGGTTTGGGAAGGGAGATGTGCTCTGCTTGGTGGGAATATGCAGGGCCATTACCTGTAGGGTGTTCCATACTGGCACGTTATAGCAGAAACCATCGTGTGGTGGTTCTTACTAGTCTACTAGTTTTTCTCTCTAGCTTTTCAAAACTCACTTTCTGTGCTGTGGTCCAGGGTGAATACTTCACGTTATCTTAATTTTTGTCCTGTACCGTGGCAACAAGTGGGAAACTGGAGACCAATGACTTCTGAAGCAGCTCAGGCAAACACGTGCTGCGTCAACCCTTGAGCTTTCTGTTTTGTGGCCAGGGTGAGCCTACAGCAGCTCCTCATCGGGGCCAGACCTTCCTGAGGGGATGGATGGTCCACTGGGCTCCTTTTGCTCCTTCATATACACAGAGGCTACTCTAAAGCCATGCTGTTTCAAAACATGCTTAAAATCACATCACCATTCTTGTTTTTTTCTTGTCTTTTTTTTCTTCTCCTCAGTTAAAGTAGATGGATTTTGTTCTGCCACAGATAAAGTTCTCCTCCTGTGATACCAGGCCACTGGAAGAAGTCATTCGCTATATTTGGGTGCTCAAGAAAAAACCCAGAATGAATGGGAACTACCTCTAATTTTTAAAAATCTCTCCAAAAAACCAAAAACTGCCCCAAAGAGTACAAGAAAGATTTCCCATTTGAACCCAAGCCATCAGTATTTAGCAAAAGCAGCCAAACTTTCCATTTTCTATGCAAATGTTGGTAGTTCTCTGCAGTATTCCTGGTATTTTCAATAGCAATCTTTGGAATTGAAACCCATTATTTAAAATCTCCACTCAGGACCAAGCCAAAGAAACCCTCACACGTATAGTGACCAATAAAACCATTCCTGAAAGTGGAGCTTTTCTAGTGCAAGTGGAAAGATGAAGTAGAACATGTTAGGAAAAAAAAGAGCTGAATTTCCATAAGGAATTTTTAGGGCATAAAAATTGAAGCACCTAAGTTTAAATATGCCCCTCTGTTCTAACTGGCATGGATAAGATGCCCTCAACGCACAGAAGTTTCTTAGGATTTTCATAAAGTCTCCTTCTTGGGGATTTTCTTGTCTTTTTTTTATTCTAGGTCATATTTCTAAAAGAGATTGTACAAAAATGTTGTGTTTGACCCCGGTGTTCTGATTAAATGCATTACAGGACCCACAGTCATATTTAGAGGAGAAAAAAACCATCCTTGCTCACGCTGCTGCACGAGTCCCTGTTTGAGGAATAAAATTGTTTATTTCTGATTCTTCCAGGAGCTTTTACAGACTGATCAAGTGTCAAGACATGGTAGCTGGCTCAAAGGTAACATAGATATTGCCTCATAATAACTTTAGGACTTGAATCAAATCTTGAGATACTTTGAAACTATGGGAGTATAATGAAAATACATTTCTTTCTTTGTATTATTATCCTTTGTAATGGGGAGCTTTACATTTCCTTTCTAGCAACTGCCATGTACATTGTACTATCAAGGCATTTTTAGGGACCATTTACCCGAATACAATTTGTGTGTAAGGTGTCGGAGAGCCAACCTGGATTTATGCTTCCTGGTCCTTGTAAAAAGTGAATAGATTTCTTATTTCTTTTTTTTTTTTTTCTTCCCCATCAAAATAAATGTCAGAAAGTTCTTTGGTTGTTCAATAAGGGAGCAAAACATCCTTTTTCAAATTAAAGACGTGGCTACGGGCTAGGTTTTGGTGTGGCCAAGCCCCCCAGCTCCAGGAGCGATGCATGCAGGGACACAAGTGCCCACAAACGTACATCCCAACACCTCTCCTCTCAACGAGGAGGGCTCATTCACTACAGGTTTTGGTTGCCCACTGAACCAGAGAAGGTCCTTGAGGCAACAGAGTGGCCTTTGCAAAGCGTTTTGGGACCTTGCTATGAAAGCAGATTTTGGGGAAAAATATTCTTGCCTATAAAAATATATGGTTGGGGGTAATTTCCCTAACTTGTATTTTTCCCCTCAGTATTTCCCAAACTCTGGAAATCCTAATGCAGTCCAGCTCTTCAGAAATGCTGCACTGGGATTTCTGCAGGCCAGGTATGTGGCATCAACAGCCCAAATTCCAGGCCATCACCAGGTTAGCTCCTGTACTTGTGCACACATAAAAAAATTTGGAAAAATTCTTCAAAGAAAAGATAAATATTTTAAGGGAACGGACTTCCCAAGCTATGACATCAATTCCTGCTTCCTACTTCCTTTTCATGGCGAGCGGCTGAGGTGATGTCTAACATGTGTCTACCCGAGGCAATATCTTTTTGATATCATGCAGTGGAAATGGCAGAATCTGGCTCTTTAGTGACCATGACATCCAAAAATGGGATGCAGGAATTCACCTCTCTTTCATAGGTTAAATGAATATTCTGTGAGTATTGATTGTTCAGTTCTTCCACTGGAAGTCGAATGTGATCGGCATCAATAATCAGAAAAAATATCATCTACATACCTCTCATATGCAGATGGTGGCTGTTCAATACCTGTCAGCAGCACAGCTTCCTGGTGTGACAGGAAAATATCTGCAGCGATTGAGGATTAACAGAGGCCATTGCTACATCAGTGTTTTGTTTGTAATAGTTTCCATTCTATCAGAAATAACCGGTTGCACATTTCTGTGTCTGACATTAAAATTCACCATTGAAATCTCGCTCGGCAATAATAAAGCCCCTGCAAGAGTCTCTACAAACACACTAGACTCCAAATTAAAGAGCAAGTGTATTGTTAGGGTTTGCATGGATCTTTTTTGAATTAGTGCTAGGTGAACAATAAATAAAATTCCAGGAGAAGTTCCCCAAGCTGATATGCATTCAAGGTATTATCTTTGCTCTGTACTGTATGTGCTTCTGGGTGAAAAAATTCTAATTGCACTTCCATTCAAAAATCAACCGTGGGAATAAGGAATCATGCTCATTTTATGCACAGCAGCCTGAAGGCCTTATCCTTAAAACAAATTACAGCGCCTCCTATGCAACTCACACTCTGAAGCTAATTCTAACCCTAAAGCAAAACTCCAAAATTAAACTTTAATCTGTGATCTAAACAATTTTGTGTTTGTGATCAATCTTGGTGGGGTGGATTTTAATATATATGTGTGTGTGTGTGAGTGTGGGGTGTGTATGTGTATAAAAATATAAAGCACTAAGGTAATTGTTATCACAGATGAAGACAGAACATTAAATACTCTGCTCAGTAAGACTGAGATAAAATACACGCAGTGAAGGCAGGGAATAAAGCTGTGAAGCACACACTCCTATATGTAACGGAGTCCCGGACTCGCAACCAGCGAAAGCTTAAATTCCACCACATGTATCATATTTACTACGTTCTGCCAAGGAAATAGGCAGGCTGCCATGCCATTAAAGCAATTACTCTTACCCTCTCAGATATGTAGAAATTAGATTCTGCTCCTTGAAATCATACGCTGAGGGAAGCAGGGAACAAGGAAGGGGGAGTACGAGGAGGAGAGGCAGAAAGGCATCGATTCCTCCCAGAAAGGCACAACACCACCTCATCAAGGAAAGGCTTTGGACCGGCAAGAGTTAAAGGAGTTCAGAGCGTACGGTCTGTCTCTCCCCAACTTGGTGCAGTGACTCTGCATCCTGCAGGAACCTGTTCAGATGCTCTGATAAGTCAGACAGAATTCATGGGAGATTACCACACAGCTCCTGCCAAGCTCTGCTGCAGCGCGGGTAATAGATATGCTCCAGTACTAAATCCTAAAAGGCCCTGCTACATCTGTCAAGCATGCCCTGGAAAAGCACCCTCAGTTCAGATGTTATCACTGCTCTGCCTGCATCAGAAGATTTAGTGTCCACCCTGGAGGTTGCTTTTGCCGCACAGTTTTCAGGGGCAAAACAACAAGGAAGAAAGATGAGAGAAAAAAGGCAAATTATTCTTGCTTAAAGCAAAAGGAATAAAGTGATGTGCTTGCAGACTAGTTCAGCTCCTCACCCTGCATCCAGAAGGTCCCAAATCCCACATTAAGATGGTACTGATGTTCTAAGCTGATTAGCTCGGCCGCGTTCGGCTCCCTGGACTGTGACACCATGAAGATGATCTTCTGTAGAGCGACTCTTTCCCAAGGAAAGCTGAACAACAAACCCGGTGGGAGGCCACAGGCGGTGGATAGAAGATGCCTGCCTTTGATAATTAACTTTAAAACTGGTTCTAGAAAAGCAGCTCTGACAAACACTGAACTTTGCAGAGCACTCCTTCTGAAGCCATTGCTGCTCCTCCCATTAGCCATGTAAGTGGAGATTTGGTAAAAAATGGTTCTAACCTTATTTATCATTTTATGCCAAACAAAAAATATGTGTATAATGTATACTTACATAATATGTATAACCAAGCACACACTGGCACCCCGAAAAACAACAGCCTCAGGAACAACTGCTTGCTTAATATACTCCAAAATAGAGCCATGCATTTTAACCATCTGTCTCCTTATTCAAATCTACAGGAAATATCAAAGTACAGAACTGGCTCCTTTTTTACTAGGTGCTCTCTCAGAGTTCAAGGGAGAAAGGCTACAATTTCCTGACCCAGCATATTGCATTTTAAACTTCTGTTTCCTGAAGCCGATTTTAAGGACAGATAAGTTCCAGCTATTGGGACTGTCAACAAGAAGAGCCCGAGGCTGTCATGTTTATAGCTCTGTATGGTGGTAGAGGCTGGATCGAGTTGGGGAGAATGGGTTGGGGCACAGGGAAAGCCCATGTGCAATGAGGACCAAGGCAGCAGCCTGGAATTAACCTTACTGGGATATAAAACTACTCCTCCTCAGGGCTTGCAGCTATCTGCTACTTGGATGGATTCTGTCCATAAGGAAAAAAAGATTGGAAAGGACAGGCAGAGCACAGGAAGGGCAGCAAGAGGAAGCATTCGAGGTGGACAACACAAATACAAGGGATGGAGCCCTGGGCTTCACGAACACTGTTGGAGAGGACAAATGGTGAAACCCAAAACATCCCCGCCTGGCAGAGCAATGAGCAGCTGCAGGTGGGCAACCCTGAAGGTGCACAGAGGATCAAGTTCTTCCACCAAAACAAGGTTAGTCTCTTAGGAAATAAATACACATTTCTAGGAAAATTGCACTCCTTGCAACTCAGTTATCTGTCACAGTGTTGGGATAGTTTTTCAAATCCATTAAAGACCTGTCATGGTACAAAATCCTCACCACCAAACATCTGCTAGAACCTGTGTGAACAACATTGCGTGATGCCCAAAATGTCTGGCTCACACGATCACCACACCAGCAGCATCACCCTGGCTGGGCTTGTCTGAGCCCATGGCTCCCCACCATGGACCCCACTTGTGTCTACAGAGGCGACTTCTGTGTCCCAGCTGCTGTCAAAGCCAGCACATTTCACAAGCACTGAATTTACATAAAAGAACAACAGAAAATAAGATCTTATCACAGGTACCTTGAACCAACCTTGCGTAGG